>CAWUFW010015437.1:0-361237 GCA_963921515.1 Calotriton arnoldi | reverse complement strand
GACTGCTGCGTGCCGGCGGTAACTGGTGGTTTTTGCATCCGCCAGCACGGCGGTTGTGCTTCCGCCCGCCATCGTAATGAGCCCCTTAGTCAACAAAGTAGGAGGAGTAACAGAGTTGCTGACATCAGTTAAAATAGCCTGACAGTTACTCTAAGAGCAGGTGCATTCTAGCAGCTAGACCTTTCTGAGCATGTGCAGTGCTCTGGCTCAGTACTGAAGGAGTTAATTATAGTTCCTGACTCAAGTGAAATACAAGAGCAGGCAACAGTGAAGAGGGAGAAAGCACATGGCGAGCACATGGCTAACAAAAATGGTTGCCAAAAACAAAATGGCTTCAGCTGATGCTAACAGCGATTTCAGCTAGTTTCTACATACCCTGTAAGGGATTGTGGCTCTTGCTTGACCAGAGCTCACACCCCAGTCAACCTTCAACTCAATTTCCCACAATATATGAAATTGGCATTCACTTGCCTTTTACATGGCTATTGGCTTGTGGATAATATTTTATCCTTCTCTCCTTCTCGCTCTCTCTTGTGAGATATCCTGCTCAAACCCACAGCTGTGATAACTGCTACAAAGAGATGGTGTGTAGAAAAAGAGTGGCATAAAAGTGCAGAAATCGAGACAGAAAAAGTGAAAGCGAAGATTATAAGGCCAAAAGACAATACATGAAATAGACATGAAATAGACAGAGAAGTGTGAAAGTGTGATGGCTTGAAAGATAGACAGACAAGAGTGTGCACAATATAAACACAGGAGAAGAAACTAAAATATAGAAACACAGGGGCAGATTGAGAAAGTAGGCATACTGATCCAATTACAGAAGACTTCAACATAAGGGCTAACTAATTTACTTTATTTTATTTATTGGGTATTATGGTCATGGTGAAAGAAAGTGCCTCTAAGGCATTACAGCCCGCTGGAGGAACAGTCTTGAATACCAGACCTGGTATGCTTTAAAATATTACTTTCTTCGGAAATTGAGCAAGAAATTGCATAATTTATCCTGAGTTTTTGAGGGCAGTGAAACCCTCTGGATTCCGTTAATGTGATATGACTTCGTTTGCTAACTGTAGTTTGGGGTTAGTAGTTAGTCTTATATTTATTTCACAGTTTTATAAGGCACACAAAAGCCCAAAGGAAAAACTGGAAGATTATACCCTGAATAGCCAGATTTTCAGTGATTTTCTGAACTTCAGGTAGCAAGTCATCACTCGTAGGTCCAGAGGAACGGAATTCCAAAGACAGGGTGCTTTGTAGGAGAAGGCACGCCTGCCTTGTCGAGATCTTTGTAGGGCCCACTAATTCATTTATTCACCTTGTTTTTTTTCTCACTGTGACAGCCAAGTGCCTCAAGAGCCATCTCACCTCCTGCAGGGGCAGACTCACTTGGCAGCCCTGGTATTCTTTGAAATATTGCAGGAGTGATCTTCACAATTGCCTGCACACCTGTGGCTGTTATTGGCATTCTTTGGGAAATTGAACAAGAAGTAGTTTTTAGAGGTTTTTGAGCCAATGCACCCCTCTGAACTACACTAATCGTCGGTGACTTCTTTTGTTTGCTGCAGTTTGTGCCTCGTATGTATTTTTATTTATTTGTTAGCTTTATAGGTCGAGCCTACAGCACATGCGCTGTCTGCAAGACCTTTAGTAATCACTTACACCACTAATTCCGCCTGCTGCATGCCATAGGTTCCCTCCAGTGCCCCTCTTCATAGCTACATCCTGACTCGTCCTTGCAGCCGAGAGCTCACTTCCGGTCAAGGCAGAGGCGCACCGGCCAATTACAATCTCCTTACAGTATCATTCTTTATCTGTTGGAGAACTCTTTTCTTATTCACGGTGCAGCCTTTTTTTGTAAAGTGCACTTAATGGGGAAGGTCTTGAATGTCTGTGTGCAGTGACAGTGCTGGTGTCAAAACCCGAACCTATCTCGAGCTGTGTATGTGTTCAATCCCTCCCCCAAAGAAATTTCCCTGCAGGAGCCCGGTCGAGCCCGTGTGTCTCTCCTCTTCGTTCTGAGATCTCGAAATTCTCTGCGGATTCCATTGTGTGCAGACTCGGTCTGGGGGAGTATTTGCCTTTCTGTATTAGTAAAGTGCTCAGCATTTTAATGGTTGGGTCTCTGTTACATCCCTTCTCACCACCCTGATACATGCCATGCGGCACACCTCATGGCCCAAAATCTCAGGAGACTGTAGTGTCTGAGGAGGCAGTAGCGAAAAGCGGCAGGAATACATACGATGCATTCGCACTGCCCATTTGTTTATTTTTTTGTAATTTACTGCACTCTCACAAACAATGGTTGATAGTGTTTTTTTTTAAATCTGTTTCAGTACAGAATCAGAGTTAGTGAAATGTCACACATTAGAGGCTTATTAACTGGAGGGCCTTCTGATGTCTGGTTTTATGTATTTCATCTTGGACGCGGCTTGTAACTAATACGCTGCAAACTACATTGCCTTGAGTTATGACAAATGTGCGGTCAGTTTGCTGCAGCGCTTAGAGATGCCTCAATCACTTATCAGTAATTGCATTACTCCGAGTACGTTCTCACCACAATTAATTACATAGTGCAACGCCACAGCCTCACTATGTAATTAATTAGGTGGAAAACGTAACGAGGAGGTAATGATTTATTAATTTGCATTCTTTCATTAATTGTAAATTCTTGGCCTCTCTTGGTGCATCTACCAATACAGTTTTCAAATAGAGAACTTACAATCTATTCATTCTTACTTTTGGCCTCTCTGTGGGAGACCAGTCATTTAATTTGTAGACCCACACTTTATAAGTGCAATACGTTATCCACCAGTTAATTCAACCAGGTCCACTTTTTAGGTCGAGCCTATAGCGGCAGCGCGCATGCGCTGCTCGCTTTGCGAGGCTTGCAGTATTCAGTATGGAGTGAAAGCTCTGTGGAAGCTCCGCCCACTCTCCACCCATCTTTTTAATTGGCTATTGTCTTAAATGCTGCCTTCCGATTGGTTTTAGGATTGTTAGTCCCTCCTTATGACGACCATGTCGTCATTTGTGTCCTTCCATGGCTACTGGCCCCTTTACTTCGACTGTTGCACAGCACTGCTTTCTTCCCATGCCCCCCTCTCCCGCAGTCCGTGCCTTCTCGCCCACCCCGGTTGTTCGTGCCTTCCGCACTCCCGTTTGCAATGCAATAGGTCTCGCGTAAATGCGAGTCCTATTGCATTGCAAATGCTTTTTTTTTCTTGTTACGAGAGGTCCACTGACTTCATGAGATATTTAGATACAGGTTTTTACCATTAGATGGCAGCAAAACAGTTAAATCCACTGCTGAATACGTGAGCTATTACACCACTAGTGGCAATGGTTCATTTTCTTATTTAAAATGCTTTTGACGGCCCCTGGGGAAGTGAAGGTCGCAGACCAGTCTTCCCCCGGGGCATTTCGCGCAATGGCCGGAAGGACAAGGTGGGGGAGGGATTAAGAGAGTAGGGGAAGGGGAGGGAGTTGGGAGGGTATAAAGGTGTCAGGAGAGGAGGATCCGGCCTCTTCCTGACACCTTAGCACCACCGGGAGGGCAGAAGAAAAGTTAGTTCTAATTAGTGAAGGTTAGTAGGGTTCCATGGGCGGTGGTAGCGGGATTTTACAGGACGGCATAGGTGTCCACGGGTATTAGGATCGGGGTGCTTACCTCTCTGAAATGGGAACCTATGGCAAGTGCGGCGAGGTGCCGTGTGAGCCATGCTGTTCGGTTCACTTGAGGCCGGGTATTAGACTAGGTTGGGGGGGGCGGGTGCATCCGACCCACACGGGCACCCAATGGGCTGCAACATCGG
The DNA here is from genome assembly GCA_963921515.1 of Calotriton arnoldi. Lineage (NCBI taxonomy): Eukaryota > Metazoa > Chordata > Amphibia > Caudata > Salamandridae > Calotriton > Calotriton arnoldi. The sequence continues at coordinate 357,422 of CAWUFW010015437.1, read as the reverse complement.
GAGCGGCATGCGGAAGGGAGCCAGCGCGTGTCGCAATGGATGTCTGTAGGCTTGGGTGGGGGGGGTGGTGGCTGGATGTTTCTGAGCCACGTGTGGAGGTGGGTTGAGAGCCTGCCAGCATCGGCTTCGCGTCAGAGTTATGAGCTGCGATGCCCACCCGGTGGGGCTGCGTTAGCGGCTTGGCGAAGGGAATCGCTGTGCGCTCCTGGGAGGTGCGGGGGCAGGATATTGAGCCTGACCGCACGGTCCCCTATTGGAAGGTTCTGCCGCGAGGTGCATGGGGGGAGGAGGCGGCGCGAGGTGCCGACGCCACAGTGTGGGTGCCGGTGCGCCCCCAACAAAGTAGGAGACTCTTGAGGATGGCGGGCTGCGGGCCCCCCCTCGCGAAATGCTCATTAGGGAGCAGGTGGCAGGAGTGACCGGCAGCCAGGCCAGCCCCATTTTAAGAAGCCCAGTGGGGCTGGGGGGTTCAAATAGGGGGCGAGAAGGTGCCATGAGCAGGAGTTTTGTTTGGGGGGTACGTGGTGGGAGCAACAGGTGGCAGTTGCCCGGGAGGGAGGGGTGGTGGCCCCTTCCCCCTCAGCCAGTGCGGTAAGTAAGGGGACTGGGGTGGGGGGGAGTGGAGTGGAGTGGAGGACTGCGGGACTGTGGGGGGCCCTGGGGTTTTTCTGTAGATAGCCAGCCCCCAGAGTAGGTGAGAGGGACTGCCAGCACGGCGTTGAGGCCCGGTGGTGCGCAGGACCCACCAGGTTGGAACGGCCTGGTGGGGGGGGAATCAGGACCGGCGGGTGAGGCCGGCAGGAAAGGGGTGATGCCAGCGGGGCGCACAACGGCCCCGGGACCCTGGCCAGAAGCAGTAGGGGGTCCATGGCGGCCTACCCTCCAACGAGGGATCAGGCAGCAAAATCCTCCCACATTATGAATGTATTTGAGAAGAATGGCATGGATGGTAAGTGGATAAAGAAGGGGAGTGTGACGGTGTGCAATGGGGATGGGAGTGTGAATGGAAGGTGAGTGCAAGGAGTCACGGTGGCTTAGTGGTAAGGCTCCGACTCCTACTACGCGGATTACGGGTTTCGAGTCCTGGTGTTTCAAGAAGTCGTGGTGTGAGGTAAATTTTATTGATGAGGGGATGAGGCTGATTGGGGTTCGGGAGGGGGGAGAAAAGGCAACCAGAAGTATTGGTGTTTTTACAGGCACGTGCGGCCAAAGACGGATTGGAGGGCGAGGAGCAACAAGGGAACAGCAGCTCAGGGCAAGGACAAGGAGAAGTCCCAGACGGACACTCAGGAAATTGAATAAGGCAGATGACATGGGATGAGGGAACCAGGAGGAAAAAGGTAAATTCTGCTGGTCGGTGGAGGTGTGTAGGGGGCTGTGAGAGATTTGGCAGGGAAGCAAGTGCAGCTGCGGCGCATGCTTGGGGGAAAAGGTGGGTACGTGGAGGCCAAGCAATTGGTGGGGATGGTGTCTAGACGGACAATGAGGAAACACCCGAAAAGAAGAGTACAAACAATGGGGTCAAGCATCACTAGTTGCCATGTTGGAGGGAGTGACAAAGGGGCTGAGGGTGCCCGTTAACATGAAAGAGGACATCGGTTTCGAAATTGGGCCAGCATCTTACGGTGTGGCGCTTAGGGGGCAGTGCGATTGCCCTACGGAAATCCAGGTATAGTAGCAGAATGGCACAGGGATGGGGGATGGTTTTCGCCTGGCTGAGAAAAGGTGGGATATGGGCCAGTGTCAGTCCCAACTTGGCTAAACCGGGGGGGAGGTTGAGCAGTACCAATATATGCACTGGAGGGCATCGCCGCTATACTCAGCCACCCCATGTAAGGATGGGGCGTGCTAGTGGTTTATCACCCCTTACAAAGGGACCACTTAACAGGGAGCGGGAAGGTCTGAAGTGGGGAAGAAGGGGATCGGGTTTCCATGGAACATCGAAAAGCAGACAGGTTTCACCACGGGAGCAGGGGAGACATGGGAAGGTTCCTTGCGTTAGACAACCAGGGAAGTTAAGAATGAAGGGTACAAGGAAAAGGAGAGACATCCACTCACATGAGGTCAGGTTTGGCCACCCTGGAAGAACGGGGGAGGCCACTAAGGGAGGGGGGGGCAGTCCGGGCCAAGAGGCCCTTACTCGGTTAGCTTGAGGCCATGGGCCCATGGCGCTCGACGTATCCCGACAGGAAGCCGGTGCTGCGGCAATGAAGGGGGGTGTTATCAGAAGCAGGACGAGTACAACAAATCCACGGGGGCCTAGAAGGGGAGACAAGCTGAAGTAGGTTGATTACTGCAAGGGTCGGCAGTTTATCGGGGAAAGACGTCAATGAGAGAGGAGTGCTGGCCCGGTACGGACGGCCCCCCTTAAGGGAGGACTTGGTCAATTTCATCTGCAAGGACGGCACCAACAAACGGAGACGGGGGACTTAATGGGATGCACAACCCATCAGGAAAGGAAAAGGGGCAGTCAATGATTGGGAGCAGTGGAAGTCCCCAGGGTGCGGTGTGCCTAGGTGGACGAGGACATCTGTCAAAGGGGATGAATGTGTGGACCAGGGATAAATGGTGTTATATAACGTCAAGTTGTCTCTTTCAATGATGCGTATACGAGCACGGGTTCTCGCTTGGTATGCAATGGAGGAGGGCAGGCATAGATAGATGGGCAAGGACTTGCCGGGGGGCTAGGCAAATATGGGGACCCTTGACTGAAATTTTAGCACACTCAGTGTGGGTTTGTGTCATAAGGAGCAGTGGGGCTCTGGGGGCATCGCAGTAACTGGGCGACAAAGGGTGCGAAAGACAAAGCACCTATTGGGAAGGTGTGGGGACAGGACAACACTTCGGAGAATTAAACAGGTTGGGGGGCCGTGGCGCCACGAGAAACGGTTGGGCTCAGGGCAGTCTGATTGGATACTTTAATTAGACGCTTGTCAAGGGGGGGTGCGGTTGCGCAACAGAAAGAGGAGGTCGCCCAAATTTCTCTTTGCTATGGGCTAGGGCGGGGGACACTTGCACCGAGGGCAGTGTGTATAAGGGGCTGGGGGGAGTTTACATGACGGGTAAGCAGGGAGGAGGTAACAGGGAGAAAGAGTGACACCGCCCAGGCAAGGGCATGGCAGGGGGCAGGTTTTCTGTACCATAGGGTGATGATTTCGTGGGGGAGAGCAGTGTTGGGGTGTGGTAAAGGCGAGGCAGAATGCAAGGGTGCCATAGGATGTTGCGGAGGGGGACGTGGTTAGCAGGTGCAAATGGTAGACGCAACAAGAATTTGTGGAGTAGGGTATGTGCGGGGATGGTCGAGGATGTATGGAGAGTGGACCATTCACACATTGGTCGTATTAACAGGAAGTATGGCAGTGTTGCAAAATTTTCCCAGGGTTGGTGGAAATGGATGTCTGGGGGTGTGAAAATTAGGAATGGATCGGGTTGGTTCTCTATGGAGAGCAGGTAAAAGGGGGACTGGCTGATATGAAAGGGATTTTGGTGTGAGCCTAGCGTGTTTGAGGTGGCAAATGAGGTGGGGGTGTGCTTTGACAGAGAGCAGTGTCGGCTCACTGGAGGCGTGGTACGGAGGGGGAGGTGTGCTTGGGGCAAGGGCGATTGGCGATGTGTGAGTTGTCTGTTTTGGATGCAGCGGCCGGGGACAGTGGATCGTGTTCCATAGGAGAGGGGGAAGAAGCAGAGGGCCTGATACGAATGGCAATGGTGTCAAAAAAGGGACAGCTTTTTGATGGGGGAATTTGTTTTCTCCAAACGTTGGAAAGTAGAGACAGTTTTTCTGCCCATTAAAGGTCTTACACAAGGGCCACGTAGCATGGGCGGGGGCCAGCCTATGGAGAGATACAATTACTACGCATTGGGGCATTGTCAGGATGGACCATGGGGGGTAAGGAGGTGAAGGATGGGGGGAAGGGAGTACAAAAATTTGTTATGTGAAGATATAGGTACTAGAAAGGGTTTTTTTAGGATCAGGTTTGGAACAAATGGTGCAGGAGGCTATGGAAAAGGGGAAGGATTTATTAAAGGACTAATCATTCTCTCTTTCACTACAGGATGTGGGGGTAGACCGGGAACCAAGACGGTTACCTGGATAGGTGGCCATGCTCTCGTGCGTTGGGCGGCAAAGGATGCAGACCAACAGGTGTACGGACGTAACCGGGCTGGAAAATAACCACCAGGATGTGACATGGTGGGGTAAATGTGGAATGCAACGGGGGTGTTGTTGCCGGTATGGGGTAACAGGGTCAAAAAAGGAACTGCACTGATATGTTGATACATGTGGGAGTGAATGTCTTAGTGAGTCTGTCAGGACTGACACTACGCAACAATGCAGGCAAGGGGATCTGGTTCAATAAAAAGGAATTTGCGGGTATTTGGATACGTTGAATTAATGGTGCCTCGCAGAGGATGGAATGGAGGCTGTCAAACATGCATCAAGTGAAAAGGCCTGCAGGAAACGGGATAGAATTAAGAAAGAACAAGTGGTCTTGTTAGGAGATGGTGTGCACCTTTCTCGGTTGGGGAAGGGCACAGGATTATTATTGGCACATGGGACCAATTAGTAATTGGTGGATGGACATCCACATGGTGCCGCAGGGTCGGCTGAAGGGAGGCAAAGGTGCACAGGAACTATGGGGGGGACAGGTAACCGCCCTACGGGGGTTCCCTTGTTGGCAGTACTTTGGAGGGGTGGTGAGTCAAATATGGGCGGATCCACCCCTCAGGGGGGGGAGAACGATACACAGGTGACTGATAGCGGGGCGCGGGAGGCAATGAGCAATGAAGGAAATTCAACAGAGGATGCTTGGAGGGCAAGTGAAGGTGAGAATGGGGAGAGGAAGGAGGTCACCGAGTGAATGGGGAAGAGTCAAACAGGTGAGATGGTTTTGAGAAGGCTGAAGGGAGAATGAGTCGGTATGGGAGGGAGAAAGTATATGTCTTGCATTTATGTACTGTTAATAAAGTCTAAATGATTGCAACCTTGTCCTAATAAAATGGCATTTTATGCTTCAAGTAACAGCGTGGAGTGTAGTTATTGCGCGATTGTAAGCTCGTGGCTTCCACGTTTATGGACCAACATATTTTCGTTTTTTTCTTCTTTATTATTTTCCATGCTTGCAGTAAAACATTTTTTAAAACATTTAACCATGGTGCCAGCTTGCCACAGCCAGAGCTATTGGTTTTGAAAGTCTTTCTTCACATTCCATGTCAGAATGACGATGCTGGGAGGTGTGGGTGGCCTAAGAAGGATTGGAAGCTGGTGCTCCTTTTTAGGTCTCGCGCCTAGCGTTGCAGTGCGTAGTCTAGCGTTGCAGTGCATAGCACTGCTCGTGCAGCGCGAGACCTCTTGTATGGGCTTCAGAAAGCTAACCACACGCTCGTGCGTGTGGTTTTGCTTTCGCAGGCTGGCATTGGCTGTAGAGTGCTTTTTTTTTTTTAAACGGCACGCAATTGGGCAAAGGCGGGCGCATGTCCCGCCTTTGCTCCGCCCATTCCCGTCCGTGTCTAGGACGCGCATCAGCGCGCAGCACAGACGACAGGCTCCCTCGCCCCCCGCTCCTCTGTGGTGCGCGCGCACCACTGGTTTCGATTCCCGCGTTCGGCTCCTCTGTGGTGCGTGCGCACCACAGGTTTCGATTCTGTGCTTGTTTTCAAATATGGCGATGCACCTTGCTCTTGTCGTGCACCGCGTGGCTTGTATTCAAAATCACTTTCACTCTCGTGACAGGCGTCGCACTTTTTTTTCTACCGAGTAATGTCGTTCACTATGGAAAGACGGATTCAGCCCCAGCAACTTCAGGGGCTCCTTTATCAGCTTGACATCGAGCTCCCTTCACAACACTCAGCCCGCCTACGGGCTTGCCTACATCTGCATGGGGCGCAGAGTCCCACCGCTTCGCCAGCCCAAGATATGGGTTTCAAGAAGCGAACACACTCAATCGGCACCTCCACACGGCCTCACGCTGGCCAACAGCAACCCCCGTGCCCAACCTGCTACACTTCTGTGACACAGCTCTGCTGTCTGCCTGCCTTCCGGCCCCCACACTGTTACCCGAAGGAGCTCGCAGTACGACAGATATGTGCTCATAAGACCAGGGGTGGTGTCCGCCGAGCCGGGTGATTACATGCCGATGAGCCCCACCAGCATGAATGCCTTGCAACAGATCCTGAGAGCTCGCCAGCCCACTCCAACACCAGCGGCTATATGATGTTATCTTCTCGTGGCAGTTGCTCCTCCCATGGCTGCGGTGCACAACTATCCTTGAAAATAGCGATCCCAAGCTGCCCTGCGGGGACTATATACACATGAGCCTGGCCATCGGCTCGAGCACCAGCACCCCGCCAAACGGCTACTTGCCAAAATATTCAAAGTATCCGACTAAAGTGTGCAAGCGAGGGGGATGCAAACACAAGCAAAAATACCTTCTGCCACTTCTGTACTAGCTTGTTGCTTCCTGCTCCTTGAGCGCCTAAAAATGCTGCTTGTGAGTGGTCAGTCGCCACACCTATCATCTGTCTCTCTAATAAGCTGGTGGTTACCGGAAGCAGGAGGCTTTCCCCCACCTTTACTCACAAACCCATCCCCAAAAGTTCCAAATTAATATAAATTAATATAAGAGTAGACCCCATAACTCCAACAGGGCACACTGCTCTTTAACTTAAAAGCTAAAATGCTCTTGTTATCCACTGGTTAATGTGCAATTTATGGTGTGTAGGGTGTTTTTCATATAAATCGCGAAGGATCTGTGGCCCAAGTACACAGCTGGAGGAGCCCTACCCCTGCATGTTCGAAATCTGTGCCAATGCGTATATACAACTCGCAGTTAACAAGCTGAGTCCACAGGCTTCGCTGCACATGCTGTTGCTGTACTTACCGACTAATATGTTGTGTGTATTCTTTTGGAAATCGCCCACCGGTCTAAGAACTACAGTGTTTTACTGACCTTATTGTTGTTAAAAGCCTCCGGGTGCCTGGATTCTCATGTGTATTCATTGCTAGAATTCCCAAAGCACACACTGTGAAAATGTTTTACAAAATGGTGTCCCTGCAAAAGGTCTATGTTTCGGCCACCTGTGCCACATCCCTGTGATTCCCACAATGTTTGGCGAGTCTTGGAACTCCACGTGGCTGCTGATGTCCCTGGTATCAACTGGTTTTGCTGTGCTGCGCCAGGATGTTACCAAAGTCCACTGCATGGCAGCAATATGGTTTTGTGCTTGTTTGTCTTTATATTTCAAAAGACATCTGCTTCCTGTATCCCTTTTTTTTTTTTTTTTAGAGCAGCATTTGCAATGCAATAGGTCTCGCAATTACGCGAGTTTGAGCTATTGACATGGCAAATAAAAATGCCTTTTATTTTTGTTTTCGTTTTTAAAACATAAATAAAAGGCATTGTCATTTAAAATGCCAATAGCTTAAACTCGTGTAAATGCGAGACCTATTGCATTGCAAATGCTTGTTTCCACAGAGCAGGCTCCTTTCTCTCTTACACCACTCGTAGGGCACTTCATTGCGATTACCCTTTTAGATGCTGAGCCGGAAACAAAGACTTTCCATTATCGTCAAACATAGACATCATGTGCAAGCCCTTCCAATGTGCAAAAATCAAATATTGTTCCTGATAGTATTGTTTTGTAACATTCTACTCCCATTTAGCCCTAGGCCTGGCTTTCAACTCATTGTCCCACAACAAATCACGGCAGCTGGCACAGATACAACGAGCTTGTGTGGGCTGCAGATAACTCCGGACAGGGTGTCTGTCTTGTATCGGGCACAATCGGGATGAGCATCATTCAGGCTCGGTTGCACGGAAGGGCTTGAGTGGCGACAGCAGCTTCATGGGCACGATTCCTTTTGTTTGAAAAGTTAAGTTATTGATATGAACATGATATCAACATTTTGCAATAATTATTTTAATCCATGCGGGTGAATCATCAGCTTCGTCATGGGATGGGCGGGGTTTGTGGCAGTGAATCTCTTGAAGTAATCTAAATGCATTGGTAGCAGGAGAAGTCTAATCTACTCTCTTAAGGTGCGTTAAATGGTGAGTGGGTTTCTAGAAAGCCACAGACTGATAGACATACATTTTAAATATGTTTAACTGGTCATTTCGTCCTAAAAGTCACAAGATCTTATTGAAATAGTCTGGCTATTTGCCATTGAACAGCTTCTAGCCCCTCTTAAGTTATGTAACGATGTAGCTGTAGTATAGTATATGCCAATTACTTTGCCTTTTGGCTATTTGTGCAGACGTCATCCTACAGTTGTAATTCAAGATTCTCGCACAATGTATTTCCTTTACAGAGGTCTTTTGTAAAAGGAGAGGGTAGAACCTTCCAACCTAACCTGTGTCATTGTTAGGTGTGTAGACTGTGTATCATACTGGTTCACAGTACCACCTGTCTCGAAATTAATTGGCTACTGTTTATAAAGGGTACATAGTGTGAAGCAATTGTATAGCTCTTCAATTCCAGGTGGCACAGTACCCAGGGAAATGTGCTGCATGGCTAAACACTTATAAGGTCCCAAAGGCGAGACCGATTGGCTATGCCAATGCTTGCTTTCTTCCTCAGCTCTCGGCCTGTTGGCCTTTCAGGGGTAATAGAGTATTGATAATCCCCCCACGCCCCAGGTGCGGGGTACCAAGGCCTGTGGCCTGAGGCTGACACTGCATCTCTGAAGGAGCACCTGGGAAGGCAGCTGCGCCACCACGGTCCAGAATAGCAATCTCAGCTATGCCTGAGGCTGACACAGTCCGGAATAGCAATCCCAGCTATGCCTGAGGCTGACACGGTCCGGAATAGCAATCCCAGCTATGCCTGAGGCTGACACTGTCTGGAATAGCAATCCCAGCTATGCCTGAGGCTGGCACTGTCCGCAATAGCAATCCCAGCTATGCCTGAGGCTGGCACTGTCCGCAATAGCAATCCCAGCTATGCCTGAGGCTGACACTGTCCAGAATAGCAATCCCAGCTATGCCTGAGGCTGACACTGTCCGCAATAGCAATCCCAGCTATGCCTGAGGCTGACACAGTCCGGAATAGCAATCCCAGCTATGCCTGAGGCTGACACGGTCCGGAATAGCAATCCCAGCTATGCCTGAGGCTGACACTGTCTGGAATAGCAATCCCAGCTATGCCTGAGGCTGGCACTGTCCGCAATAGCAATCCCAGCTATGCCTGAGGCTGGCACTGTCCGCAATAGCAATCCCAGCTATGCCTGAGGCTGACACTGTCCAGAATAGCAATCCCAGCTATGCCTGAGGCTGACACTGTCCGCAATAGCAATCCCAGCTATGCCTGCCTTCCAGCAGCCCTAATAGTTTGTTCTGAGGAACAGGATTCCTGAAGAAAGGCTGGGGCTACAGGTCAGTTGTTATCGGAGCTGATAAAGAAGAGGCCTACATGCGCTGCAGCATTAGAGCCTGCGCGTGAACAGAGTTCAGGGCTCAGCCTCGCATTTAAAGCAATAAAATATTCAGCCAAATGGAAGAATGTTTTAAGCTCAATATATGTAACCACCAGCCAATCAAGCGGCACATATATAAATGACAATTTTAGTTGTCAGTTCTGAAGTTAGTACATTTCGAAGCATGTTCAGTTTTTAGCGCATTTATTTGTTATTTCTTTGATCAGTTGTTGGACTACTGACTCTACGAGGCCAACACACTTGAAGGCACCACATCTGTGGCCTTGCCACACAGTGTGGTTAATGACACACAGAGGAATACCGTAGTAACAGGGCCACTGGAACACTGGAATTTTGCGGCAGGGGATGGTCAAATTATGCTGCAGGGTTGAGTAAATATGTGGCAAGACAAAAGCAAATTATGCAGCACATCCTGTGAAAGTGCTGCTATTTCTAATTATCTGGTCTGGCTTCTTTCTTTGCTTTTTTTTTACTTGATATAGTGTGTATGATCCGGTCACAGCGCACCCATTAAGATAATTCCACAATCTTTTTTTAATGAAGCTGTAATATGAGCCATGTTGTGCACCTCGTTTTGCATTGTTACGCCGTGTTCTCATATCGCTCTTTCCAGTGCTTAATTTGCAAAACAATAAGTGCCAGGGCTCTTGTCAGGAGGCCTCTGCAGCCTGCACCACACATTGCCCCCGCCCTGCTGTCACTGATAGTAACAACACAACTACTAACCATCACACTTCTACAAATGTGACAATTTAGAATATTTTATACCCCCAAAGCTATAAGAATAGCTTGGGTGGCAGGTAATAGTAATTTTTTATGTATATTGTTTATTAATTACCTGTTGTTGTGGTCATCTCTAAATTAGCCCGACAGCGCCATCTTGCCGTAGACTGTTACAAGCGCCGGTGTTGACAATTATGTGCTGGTGCTGAGCACTGGAAACCACCGGCTCAAATTAAGCACTGGCTCTTTCAGAGACGTGATCTCTCCTACTTGTCTAACGTTCTTTCCTTCCTAGTTTGAGAGAAGGGTGTGGGGGGGTGAGCAGATCATGAAAATAGATTACATTAAAATGTTTACCATGCACAGCAAACGGTTGGGTTTGGGTGGCTTCATTATTCATTAGGTTACGGTGGCCAGTGTGTTTTTGTTTTCGCTACAAGAAAGTGCTTTGTGAGCCTTTTACAACAAAATCCATGTGTTGCTGAGCAGGAACTTGCTCTAATGAGCTATTTTGTCTGCATCCTTGTAATGGTGCCAGTGTGCTTCTTCAACAAACTTGAAAAAAACACAATTATCGGAACAATAGTCCATTTACTATGGACCGTGTACATTTGGTTAGTATTTGCAGTGGACATCTATGAAAGAACATGATTTATTTCTTACAGTCTTGGTGGTGCTAGGCAGCAAGACAGCTTACTAATAGCATATTTATTATCGGTTATTATGTGAACCATCTGCCAGTGTCCATTTTGCAAATTTTTCAATAAAGCACCATTTTTAAACAAACATTTCTCAAAGCCAATAGGTCTGGAGTTGGCCAGCAGCCTTTTGTCAATTCTGTTTCTGTTTTGTTGTGGTTTCTGCAAAAGTTTGTTGTTCAGGAAACTGCCGGGCCCTCTGCAATAGGTCTCACATTAGTGAAAGATTGACCTATTGCAGTTGCAAATTATGTTTTGTTCGATATCTTTTTTGTCAAAAAATATCCCTGAAGTGTTTTCATTGGAAGTATGCTCAGTTGCAATCTTTCTCCTTATAATTGCATTTAGGGTGCCGTGTCTTATGTGGCTAGTGGAGGTAACTTTACAACTCCACAGGGACACCTACTAACAGCCTGTGGTACTGCACCCTTTCCTTGCTTTGTGGTTTTTCTTTTATTACTTATGCTACTGCTGGGATATTTTTTGACAACAAAAAAATCTAACACACATTATCATTTGCAAAGCCAATAGCTCAAACTTTCACGAATGCGAGACCTATTGCATTGTAAATGCTTGTTATTTATTTGTTCGCTTTATAAAGAGCACAAATGCCCGAAGCAAACTGGCACTGAAAAACAACACCACAGAAAGAAGCTGAAGATTATACCTTGAACAGCCAGGTTTGCAGAGCTTTCCTGAACTTCAGATAACAAGGCATCGCTCGGAGGTCCAGAGGAAGGGAGGATACATTGTAGTAAAAGGTGTGCCGCCTTTTACAGAGTTTTCTAATCCTAGGCACACAAGTAGGAAGGCCTGCGCAAACGGCAAAGTGTGGAAGGCAGCATAGTGGGTACACAGCTGTTGGAAAAAGAAGGCCCTGTTCGGACATAGTGCTTTTACCCACAAGCAGAGGCTTCTAAACATCAAACTCCTACGGACAGGCAGCCAATGCAGATGGTTTACAGTTAGGAATGAGAGCAAAGTGAGGGAGTCTGAGCAGCGGCCTTGGTGCAGCATTCTGAGCCAGTTGTAAAGGGATGAATGGTAGATGCTGGCAGCCCTAAGTACAGGGCGTTGGCATGATCTAGGTGAGAGACCACCATTCTCAAAGTTCACTGCTAACCAAGGGAGAGAGTGGGGTAAGAAAGAAGTAGCAGCAAGAATAGAATGATAAAAGATACACAAACAAGGAGAAAAGGTGAGGGATGGATTGGCAGAGAATGAGAGAGAGACAAATGGTGAGGACCTTGTATTTTGTGTGTAGATCTTTTTCTCAGCTGATTATATGCAGGGGCCTTTGAGGTCAGTCTTTGGTCCAATGTGATGTGAGTTTTCATCATTTCCAGCAAAAACGTTTGGTTTTTAGAAGCACCTCAAGCTCCACTTTAGTTTACTTTGAAGCCTATGCACTTTGCACCAACGTGCAAGGGAACCTCTACTTCATAAATTCACTATTTGCTGAGGAATCTAAAAAGAATGTACAAAAAATTCCCACAAATTTCCCATATGCAGATATCGCTGGAGTTTATCCATGATGGTACTTGTATTGTTGTGAGCTCTTGACAGAAGAAACCCCCTTTAAACGTTTGTAAGAGTTAGCCCTGGATGTTATGTATAACCAGCCTTTCACACAAAAAGTTTTGTGCACTTATTTATGCAGATCATTAGATATCTGTGATGTACTAGGAGACCAACAAATACGTGAGCCACCGTAGATCAGCCCACAAACCTTTTTTGTGTGAAAACCTTTTTGTTAGGGAGAATGTATGTAGGTGGACTATATCCCTCTCCCCTAATGTTTGAAGGTACACACAAACACCCAAAAGCACATAGACAAACCACAGATGCACAGACCCACACGCACAAAGACAACACATGTACAGATCAACATGCTGTCAGGCAATCCACAATAGGACACCTGCAGACAATGGTGGGTGTTAGTTAGAGGCACAGATGAATTGATGGCTGAGTGGTTATATGCAAGAATAAGTAGATGAATATATATCTCTGGAAGGTGTTGGTTAGATGCACAGAAGGACTGATGGCCGCGTGCTTGCACACAAGGATGAGTGGATGCTATGGGTGCATACCATGGAGGTTGGCTAGACAGATGGGTGTGGTTGCTCAGATCCATGGATTCAAGTTGAGGCAGACAGATGAAAGCTTTTGTGGAGATTGATGTATGAATCCTTCGGTGTAGGGGAAAATAGATGTGCTTTGGTTAGAGGGACATGCGCCAATAGATATAAATAAGAGTGAGTTAGAGTAGGATTGAGCAAGTAAGAGTAAGTAAGAATATGTAGGTATAAAAATAGGTGCAGGAAATTGGATTGCTGGATGAGGGGGAGAAACTCTACTCAAGCATCAACCACAATTTCTATTAGGGTGAAGTCTCAAGCAAACTCCAAATTAACCTGTGCTCAAACCTCCATTAGCTTGATACAGAGCTGTTAGGCTTAACTTAGAGGCACTCTGTAAATTGTTTATGCAGCACTTCAAACAGTAACAAAGTGGCAACACAACACAAGAAAAATCCCACACGAATTTTAAAAATAGAGTACCATTTTATAAATTATTTGAGACTGAAACAAAAATCCAGGGGCCGATTCACAGAACTAATCTGAGATAAAATACTAAACTTACTACTTTTGGTATTCACAGAAGGCATTTAGTAGTAGTAAAGTTAGGACTCCTAACTTTACTGCTATTAAATTGAGATAAAATCCTAAACTTACTACTTTTGGTATTTACAGAAGGCATTTAGTAGTAGTAAGTTAGGACTCCTAACTTTACTACTACTAAATGCCTTTTGTGAATACCGAAAGTCGTAAAGTTAGGATTTTGTCTCAGTTTAGTAGTAGTAAAGTTAGGAGTCCTAACTTTACTACTACTAAATGCCTTCTGTGAATACCAAAAGTAGTAAGTTTAGGATTTTATCTCAGATTAGTTCTGTGAATCGGCCCCATCATCAGTACAACCGGAGATATGTAATTTTAAAGGTTTTGATGAAATCAAGCACTAAGAATCAAAAAGCGGCAACAACGGTTATCTGGACACAGGATACAGGGTCCAAGCCACAAGTTCAGGCTGACCACGATGGATTACGGGCAGGTTACAGAACTCAGTTCAGTCCGCTAAACTATGCCTTATGCCTGGAGGTAGAATACAAACTCCTTACGTGGAGTTGCGTTGGCTGGCGTCTGGGAAGCGTCGAAGGGAGCTTGCGATGTGAGGTCCTGTGTAGAGATGCATCGCACAGCAAAGTCAGAAGCTGTCGATGGAAGCCTGCTATGTGAGATTCTGTTTCATTGTCAACAAAGCCTCTGGCGCTTGTAAAGACTTGTGATGTGTCAACGCAGTGCCCGAGGTGCGTAGTGCTGGGCCAGTGCTGGAGAAGCAGCTGGTGCTTCCAAAGCCTTCCTTAAAAATGTGTTATGCTACGTCGACCTAGGCCGGTTGTCAGAGTCTAGATGTGTCTTGCTTGGTCTGGCTTGCAGAGCTATTGAGGCGATGCGCACTCCTGTGTCACAGCTACAAGGAGCTGTGTGGTGCTGGGCCGGTTATTGGTGTCAAGATGCGTCGCACTGGATCAGGCTTGGGGAGTTATTGAGGTGATGTGCAGTCCTGCGTGGAGGTTGCATGGTGCAGAGGAGCCTGTTGTGTCCCTGTGTGTTAGAAAAGAATGTCAGCCAACTGACCCTTGGAGATCAAGGAGTCCTGGGACGCACAGCCAGGCTGGTTTCAGCAGTGCAGCTCACAGCAGAAGAGTACTGATTCAGCAACAGAAGCCATTGGGCCACGGAGCAGGTCAGCAGACAAATTACACAGCTGGGCAGCCCTTCTTCCTGACAGAGTCCACAGGTTCAGAAGCGATATGAAGAGTTGGGGTCTGAGGTCCACTATGTACCCTTGGTGCCACATTTGAAGTAGGCAAATACTTTAGAGGTTTCCACCCCCAGATGTGGTTGAAGCTTCCTTCCTCCCTGCCCTGGTCCCAGATTGTCTTGGGGACAAAAGACTAGTGTCCAACCTTTTGTGAGCTTTCTGGGCAGAGCCTTTGTTATGTGCAAATGTGGTAGGTGAAAGCTCGCCACTCATCCTGATAGAGATGGCATATTCTGCCCTCATCTATGCTCCCTTTGTCTCACTGTCTGGGAGGAGTACACAAAGACCAACTGCCAGCTAAACCTAGTAAAGTGACCCAGGAGGTAGACTACAGGCACCAAATGGTTAGGATACAAAAAGGCCAACTTTCTAAAAGTGTAATTTTCAGAATTGTTACTAAAATTCTACTTTACCATTAAAGAGGATTTAAATTAAAATTATTTAGACACCACACTTGACCAGACACAGATGAATTGTTGGGTGCATACCATGGTGTGTGGCTAGATGGATGGGTTTGGTCACTTAGATCCATGGATTTAAGTTCAGGCGGACAGATTAACGCTTTTGTGTAGGTTGATTTTTGAATCCTTGGGTGTGGGGGAAAGCATATGTGCTTTGGTTAGAGGGACATGGGTCGATGGGTATAAATAAGAGTAAGTTAGAGTAGGAATTGGAAGCTATCACTTAATAAATTATTAAACGTACTTAGGTAACCCGATATTATCCTATTGGCTGTTTACGGATCACTCTAGGGGTGACGTATATGTATTAAAATGAAACGTTTAGGCTTGGTGTGAGAAGTTGGCCTGGTATATGCTGCCACTAATTATAGTGGGCACCTTGCACCAGCCCAAACAACCCCAAATTGGAGATTAGGTTAAAGACAACCTTTATTGAAAGCTATCCTAGTGGTAGCTATGGAGAGCAGCCTTCAGGCTAAGTCTTGAAGGAATGTAAAGCAGCTTGTTTTACCAGTCTATAATCTCTTGAGTGACCAAATGAAAGAGGACCACACCAGGTATATATTTAAAATATATGTATTTAGTCTTAAACACACCCCTCTAGTCTCTTTATGAGGCTAGAGTTCGAAGTACATAAGTTACAAGTCAGTAATCAACAGTAATAGCACAAATACACGTTTGAGCCCTAGGGGCGTACCAAACCATATACCAATAAAGTGGTATAAGAATCACGACTGAGCTAGACACAGGGCCTAGAGCCTGTAGAAGTGCTTGGCCCTTAAGGAACCACCCAAGGTAGTGACACAGGGGACCCACGGGGGACGCGTGCAGTGTGAGAACACAGCCGCGAGCCGCCGTTGACTTATATGGGGAATGTCGCGGTTGGAGTTTTAAAGAAAAAGGACACTTAGAGGAGGACTTGGAGCAAACCCCTTTAGAACTGGGTTGTTCTAGAGTCTATACCTCACGGGAGCAATGGAGTACTCGAGTTACCTCACCCAGGGGAGCCGGGTGCATAGGTGTCTTTCGGGGTCGGGTTTCGTCGTCGTTTTCTATGGCGATCTGCTGCAAAGTGCTGCTGGCGGCCAAGTCGAAAGTGTTCGGGTGGATCCAAAGGTGGATCGAAGATCTGAAGAACCTGAAAGCAGAGGGGACAGAGTCTGGGTCACTAGCCAGTGACCAGGAAGGCGATGAGCAGATGCCCACCGATGTCGAGTGCCTCAAGTAGGTTGACAGTTGTCTTGACTCTTCAGCCACGAGGTCCAGGAGGCGTCGACGATGACCAGGAGCTGGATTCGAGCTGTCCCACGACGTCTGTCGATTGCAGGGGTGTCGGCGACCGGATTGGACCCAACAAGCCTTGGCAACGGCAAGTCTTGGAGAAACAAAGTAAGGACGGTGATGCAGACCCGCAAGGTCTGCGGGACTCACCCAACAAGGGTAAGTCAGGGAACGTCTGGAGCAACCAGGAAAGCCCAAGCAGAAGAAGATTGGCCTCCGGGAGGGCCCACTAGCCAACGGACTAGTGACCGTGAAGGAGCCTCAAGTGGACGCACTTGGAGCTGGCTTACGAGACACTCGTGGAGTGGAGGCCTGTGATCTTCAGTGCAGTCGGTGCTGGAGGCGAGGGCTACTCGGAGCCCAAAGAACAACCTTGTGGGAGACCAGGAAGAGGATGCACTTGCAAATGTTCTCAGTGCCCAGGGGTCATGGTTCCACGTTACCCACGATAGCCAAGGGCCTCAGCTTCGCTGGGGACTCAGGGTAGCCTAGGGGAAGTCTGGAAATCCACCTCTGGTGTTGCAAAGTCTTCGGCGTCCGGCGGGAGCTTCAGCGATGCAGACTGGACAATTGCTTCTTAGGTGCCTGCCAAGCAGGGGAGTCACTCCTTGACCCCAAGGGAGATTCTTCAGTCCTCTAATCTTAAAGTAGAGCGTCGAAGGTCCAGGATTCAGTGTCAGAGTTTCGTCCAGGGTAATCTAAAGTCCTACGGACTGGGGTCCCATACTTATACTAAGGTAGGGGGTTGGACATTCTCTGGGGACCCACCTATGGGAGGGTCAGGGAAGAGGGGTGGTTACACCCCTTCCCTTTGTCCAGTTTCGCGCCAGAGCAGGGGCTGGAAGCCCCTGAACCAGTTTGAACTGGGGTATGCACAGGGACACCAAATGTGCCCCCAGTGCTGGACTTCAAAGCACTCTGAGAGTGCACCCACCCAGCCCCAATACACATCAGCCTCTCTGGGAGGTGGTTACACCTCCCTGCAACAGGAAACCTATTGTCCAGGCCTCCCCTGCTGGAGTTTCGGTCAGCAGCAGGAGGCCAGACCCGTGTCTGTGGCTGCAGCATCCATTTTGTGATGCCAGGGCTCTGTAAAGTTAATACCGGGTATGCCGGTTGGCACATGTCTCTCCCTCTAGAAGGGTGGAATGCTACCCCCTCGCCAGAACTGGTGGGGGGGGGGTAGTATTCCAAGATGTTTGACACCAAACACGACATGTTTCCGTGCAGCCATCCCAAAGTTAGCATTTAACACGAGGTTATAATGCACTTAAGAGTATATGGCAGGCTGCACTGCAAACAGCATCAGAGGAGGTACTCCGAATGCTGCAGAGGGGCTCTGCTCATGCAGGGTCACCCTCTCACATAAAAACCAAGCACTCTGCCTTCAGGATTGTCAAGGCCTGCCATAGGAGTGACTTATAGGTTTATATGTGTGTGCAATGGTAGTGATATAGGTAGCCTATCCCACTGTAAGGGGTGCATGCACCACCTTACTCAGGCTGCAGTAGCAGACCTGTGGTGTCATTTGGGAGGGCCATCCAGGGGTGGCACAATACATGCTTCAGCCCCTGGTAGGCCCCTGGGGTACCTATGCCCTGGGTACATAGTATACCATATACTAGGGACTTATAAGGGCACCCCAGAATCCAATCAGAGAAGTACCTAAGGTACTTGGAATCCATTTAGAGAGGAAGCAGCTAGGCTGGGGACCTGAATAGCAGGGCCCCAGCCAGACTAAAGTCAAAATACAGTGAAGCATCAGCAAAAAGTGGGGGTAACCATAAGAGGCAGCTCCTACTCTCCTACACTTGGCAAAATATTTGTTTTGCTAGGTCAAACTGGCATTAAAACTGCACACACAGGCTGAAATGGCAGACCTGACACATGTTTACAAGACTACTTAAGTGGGTGGCACAATAAGTGCATCAAGCCCACTAGTAGCATTTAATTTAAAGGCCCTATGTACATGTAGTACAACTTTACTAGGGACTAGTAAATTAACTGTGCCAGTTGGGGGAAAGCCAATCCTACCAGGCTTTAAGGAGTGAGCACATGCACCTTAGCAATGGTTGGCAGTGGCAAAGCAGTGAGCAGTGAGAGCCAAGATGCTCCTCGGAGTGACAGCTGCGCTATATAAATGACCTCATTCATTCATTCATTCAAAGTGCACAGAGTCCTAAGGCCAAGTAAAACTAGAACAGCAAAAAAGAAGAACTTAGGCAAAAAGTTTGGGGGAAGACCATCCTAAGGCTGACAAATCTAACAATAGGTACAACTACTTAGAAATGAAAGTAGGGGTAAGTAAATGTAAGAATAGGTATAAGTAGTAAAAGTAGCAGTTGTTTGGAGTAAGAGTAAGGATGAGTCTACCGACCCCCTGGACCCCGCGGACCCTTCGCCAACTCCATCACGGACATTTTCTCCCCGCAGGCCATCGCATCCACCAACTACACCCTGCTGGGAGACCTCAACTTCCACCTCGGCAACCAACTGGACCCCAACACCACATCCCTCCTGGACAACCTCCACAACATTGGACTGCGCCAGATCATGACCGAGCCCACGCACTCAGCAGGACACACCCTCGACCCCCTCTTCACTACAGGAAACTCCATCACCTTCAGCCACACCACCGAACTCCCATGGACCGACCATCGTTGCGTCCACTTCACCTTCAGAACACCCACCATCCACAGACACCAGCACCTGCTTCCACGAAGAAACTGGACCAAAATCACTGATGACCACCCCAACCATCGCGGAAAACGATGACCCCAACACTGCAGCCCGAACCCTGCATAGATGGATCTCGGACAGCACCAACACCATAGCCCCCCTCAAGAAAAACAACAATACCCACGCCAAGAAAGCCAGATGGTTTACCACCGAACTTCGAGAGTCCAGAAGAACATGCCGCCACCTCGAAAAGGCCTGGAGGAACACCAAATCCACAGAAGCCCACGACAACTTCAGAACCGCCACCAACGCCCACCATCAACTCATCAGAGAAACGAGGGAAAAAGCGATTGAAGACAGAATCTCCACCCACGCGCACAACAGCAAGGAACTCTTCTGAAACATCAAGGAGTTCGCCCAACCCACTAGCGAGTCTACCGACATCCCTCCCTCACAAGACCTCTGTGACAAACTCAGCACCTTCTTCCATCACAAAATCAAGAGCATCTACGACAACTTCGACGAAGACAACCAACACACTGAACCCTCACCAACCACCCCCGACACCCGGAAACCAGTGATTGACGACTGGACAGCCCTCACCACCGAAGACACACTGAAGACAATGAAGTCAATCCACTCAGGGGCCCCCACGGACCCCTACCCCCACCACATCTTCAACAGAGCCGCCGACACCATCGCACCCATGCTCCGCCACACCATCAACCGCTCCCTGGCGACCGCCTCGTTCCCCGACGACTGGAAACACGCCGAGGTCAACCCCCTCCTAAAGAAACCCTCAGCGGACCCCACCGACTTCAAAAACTACAGACCCATCTCCCTGCTCCCGTTCCCAGCGAAAGTCATCGAGAAAGCCATCAACAGCCAACTCGCCACATTCATTGAAGAACACAACATCCTCGCCTCCTCCCAATCCGGCTTCAGAAAAAACCACAGTACGGAAACCGCCCTCCTCGCCGCAACAGACGACATCCGCACCCTACTGGACAAAGGAGAAACAGTAGCCCTCATCCTCCTCGACCTATCAGCGGCGTTCGACACAGTCTCCCACCGCACCCTAATACGCAGACTCCACGACGCAGGAATCCAGGACAAGGCCCTCGACTGGATCCGCTCCTTCCTCTCCGGCAGGACGCAGTGGGTCAGACTCCCCCCTTTCCTCTCGGACCCCACACCTACCACCTGCGGAGTCCCCCAGGGCTCCTCCCTCAGCCCGACGCTCTTCAACGTCTACATGGCTCCACTCGCCCCCATTGTCAGAACCTACGGACTCAACATCGTGTCATACGCAGACGACACCCAGCTCATCCTCTCCCTATCCAACGAGCCCAACACCGCCAGACGCAACTTTCGAGAAGGCATGGAAGCCGTCGCCAAATGGATGAAAAACAGCTGCCTACAACTAAACACCAACAAAACAGAAGTACTCATCATGGGCCCAAACCCCGATGCCTGGAGCGACACCTGGTGGCCCCCGCCCTCGGAAACCCGCCAACCCCCACGGACAATGCACGCAACCTGGGAATCATCCTGGACTCCGAGCTCAAAATGGACCGCCAGATCAACTCTGTCTCGTCTTCCTGCTTCCACACCCTCTGCCTCCTTCGTAAGACCTTCAAATGGATCCCCTCGAACACCGAAAGACCGTCACTCACGCCCTGGTCACCAGCAGACTCGACTACGGCAACGCACTCTGCGCCGGAATAAACAAAAACCTCACCCGCAAGCTACAGAACATCCAGAACGCCGCCGCAAGACTGGTCCTCAACCTGCCAAAACACTGCCACATCTCCCAGCACCTGCGCACACTCCACTGGCTCCCTTTCGAGGCGAGAATCACCTTCAAGATGCTCACCCACGCACACAAGGCCCTCCACGGCACCGGACCAGCAGACCTGAACACCCGACTCAAATTCCACGCACCCCAAAGGACCCTACGATCAGCCCAGCTCTCCTACGCCGTTGTCCACCGCACCAGAAAGACCAGATCGGGAGGCCGCTCCTTCTCCTTCCTCGCGGCCAAAGCATGGAACGCCCTTCCGCTCCACCTCAGACAGACAACATCGCTCCCCATCTTCGCAAGAAACCTCAAAACCTGGCTCTTCGACAGACCCCCTCCTTGATGGATGGAACCTGCACCCCCCCACCCCTAGCGCCTTGAGACCCTTACGGGTGAGTAGTCGCGCTTTAACAAACCCCTGATTGAGTAAGTACAGGCATAAATAGGAATAGTTTGTAAAGAAAAGCTAGTGGGAGTAAGAGTAAGAATAAGAGTGGGAGTAAGCAAAGCAATTGGAAATAGTAGCAATAGATGTAAATAAATCAGGAGTAAGGTCAGGCAAAAGTAGGAGTAAGAGCAGGTGTGGAAATGCATACGACTAGAAGTAAGTAGGAGATGGTAAAAGTAATAAGGAGTAGGCAGGAGTTCGAAGGAGTTGGTAGGGGTAGATTTAGGAATATTTGGTAGTTGCAGCAATAAGAATGGGAGTAAGTGTAGGGGTAAGTTGGAGTAAGCATCAGTAGGTACTAGTAGGAGCTTGCAAGAAGAGGAGCAGGCATAATTAAGAAGGAGAATGGTTTAATTGTTTAGCTGTAGTCTTCAGTACCCCAATTCATAGTCCTCCTCATCCCAGATCTAACATTATGCGGTGGTTCTGCCACTGACAGGAAGATGACCAAAGATCTCTAAAGACCAAGGGGCAGATTTACAAGAAACTGATGCATCTGTACAGATGCGTCAGTTTCCCTGCGCCTGCGTAAAAACCGTTGCGCCACTATAGATGCGCGGTATTTACAATACGAGCCACTATGGCGCAATGATTGACAGATGTGTCAGAAATTCTGACGCATCTGTTGGCGGAAAAGTCACGCATTGTTGGAGTCGTGTCGCAAGCACGACGCAACTCCAGCAATGCGTGTTGCGGCCTATTCCCAATACACTGCTTCACTCCTTACGCCTGCTTCAAGCAGGCGTAAGGTTTTGACGCAGTGGCGTCCTAAAGGTCACGCAGTGAAATCTTGTAGATTTCACTGCGTCACTTTTACGAGGCTTTCCTGTGTGGGAACGCCTACCCTGCATACATTATACCTGAAGCAGGTATAATGTCACGCAGGGCTTTACAACGTGACGCATCTCCCTAGATGCGTCACATTGTAAATTTGCCACATTTTTTACGCTGCCGCTGCGTCACAAAAGTGACGCACCGGCAGCGCAAAAGTGACGCAAGTGGCTTGTAAATCTGCCCCCAAATGTCTTCTTCTATTCCTTTACCCCACCTTAATAATACTCCCCTTCCACTTCTTGTAACTATACAAGTACATATTGGAGGTGTATGGCTAGGGTTGGAGGGTAGTGACCTGGGACAAGGAGGACTGCGATTCGGGGTAATGAAGAACACCAGTAAGTAAATGAATCATTAGCCCCTCATTCTGTGTCCTGCTTGTCCCAGATCTAACATTATGAGGATATAGCAAGTCCAAAGAAATGCAATACTCGCTGCAGAATATTTTTTAATAAACTTATCAACAATTTAGAACATTGCTGATTTCAAATCACCTGGACCAAAATTCACTTCAGGTTGGTCAAGCCTGTAATGTTGCTCAAGCACTGCTCGATACATTTCTTGGAAATAAGCACCACCCATCTTTGCCCAAGAGTCAGAAGCTGCTCTGGTTGATCTGCCTTAAATACAGGGAGGAACCAACACTGCCCAGGAGTTATATGCCTGAGCGATTACTTGTTTGACCCATCTACTGATGGACTGTGAGGTTGCCATCTACCTTTTTTGACCGATTCATAGGAAATGAAAAGTGAGGGAGATAGTCTAATCTCTTTAGTTTGGCCAAGATAAACTGTTGAAGACCTCTTCACATCTACTGATGAAGGCACCTCGGAAACTGAATCAGAAAACACAGGTACAACAATTTCCCGTGACAAATGGAAAAGAGAATCAATTTTAGGGACAAATTTGGTAGACAGTTTTAAAAGAACTCAATCTGGAAAAAAATCACAAATGGGAAATGGATGGCATTAAAGCCCAAACTCAACCAATTTCCTGGAAAAAGTCATCACAACCAAAAGGCAGTCTTAGCTAAAAGGCATGACATCTGAATCTTCAGATGCAATCTTCTTAGCTGAACAATATTGTGTCCTCTGTGCCTGTTAGCCGATTCTCCACGACAAGTCAAAGACACTGAGGGGCATATTTATGAGAGCCTTGTGTCACGTTTACACCACGCAAAGTGGTACATGCATGACTCAAGGCTCTGAGTCAGATTTAGGAATCCATGTAAAGCCACATTGCGTGGCTTTGAGTGGCCTATAAATCTTGAGTAAGGCAACACAGCGCATTCGCTATGTCTTCTTACTCTGTTGCAGTGGGTGTTCCCATGTAACTCCCACGGGTTTTGACACATTCCCAGATTTACAAGGACATGTAAACCTGGGAATACATCAAAATCTTACGCCTCTCCAGGGCAGGCGTAATGAGGATAATATCTTTATTTCCACTAGTTTTTTCCTCTTTCTATGTGTGCTGCATTCACACATAGAAAGAGGAAAACGCCACTATGGTTTGTTTTCGTGCAAGAAGGTGCCCCATCCTGCACACAAACAATCCTGCCTGCAAGGGTGGGTGCCTGTGTTGGCGCTGGGCTGCCAAAACTGCGCCAGCACAGGGGGAAAGGACAGGAATAGGGTGCATTCCTGCCCTTTCACTTTGATGTAGGGCAGAGCAGCAAGGTGACTTGTCCTATGCCAAATCCCCATAAATGAGGCCCTGAGTTTGCTAGATTGATCCAACCTTATTATCTAGTCCTTACTCTTGGCTACTAAGTATCAATTACTCGATTTGAGTTTACTGAATATTTTGTTTAATTTTCACGATCCTGATGATGGTCTCAGATTTCTAAACACAAAAATCATAATAAGGATATCAAAAGATACATTATCTGAGATACTCATAAAACCTGGAAAGGAAGAAATAGGAAAGGTGGACAAGGGAGGAGATGATGTAGATAGTATATAATATGTATTAAACCATAATATATGTATTAAACCATATATTATAGATAAAAGAAAGTAGATATATTATCATACACATCCACAAATATAACATTTCAAGTGGAGATACTCCTGCTAACTCAACAATTTCCAATAGGTGAACAGTAGGATCTAATTAAAATAACAGTGTTAACGGCTAAAGCATCAACAGGCCTAACGATAACAGCAACAGCATGAATATAAATAATGATGATAATGAATTCATAAGGAGACGAAAAAGGAAGGGACTCTCTTATTGTATTCCTAATTAGAAGGGAAATTCTTAAATATTACCAGAAATAGAATATGAATTAGCTAGAAAAGGTTTCCAAATTTAGATGAAAATTCCAACATTGTCCTGCAATCTGTAAATGAGTTTTTCATATGATATCTGTGAGAAGTTGGCCTGGTATTTGCTGTTCACTAATTAAAGTGGACACCTTGCACCAGAACAATTCGACTCTTATGGTAGATAGGTTTAAGACAACCTTTATAGAAAGCTATCCTAGTGGTAGCTGTGGAGAGCAGCCTTCAGGCTAAGTCTTGAAGGAATGTAAAGCAGCTTGTTTTACCACACAATCTCTTGAATCACCAAATGAAAAGACACCAAACCGGTATATATATCAAATATATATGTATTTATTAATAAACAACTCTCTACTAATCTCTTTATGAGATTAGAAGTCAGGAACATATGTACAAATCAAATGTTATCAAAATAAGTTTAGCACAATCGAATATCACAATCTTAGTTTGGCTAGACCTAGGTCTAGGGCATCTAGAATCGAGGGACCCCCAAGAACCACCCCAGGTAGTTGTAGGAGACCCACAGGGGACGGACGCGGTGTCCTGGCACCGGTGCGAGTCCTGTACGAGTCTATGCGAACAGACGCGATTGAGATTTCAATGTTAAAGGTCCCTTGCGTGTTCGAGACGAACACACCGATCGGTCCTTGTACGAGTCGAAGGACGCGGTTACAGATAGAGTTGCAAGGGAGTTGGACGCGGTGTGTCTAACACAGATGCGAACCATGTACGAGTCAGCGCGATAGTCGCACTTGGAAAGTAAGAGTTTTAGGGCACTTCTAGGGTAGCTACAAGCAAGTCACTTACAGGGTAAGTAGTTCTAGGGCCCACACCCACAGGAGCACCGTAGTGCTGAAGTTACCTCACCCAGGGGAGCCGGGTGCATAGGTGTTCTTTGGTGTCGGGTCGCGGCGTGGTTTCAATGGGAGCCAGTGAAGACTTGCTGCTTGCGGCGACAGGAGAAGTGTCCGGAGGAATCCAAGCCTGGATTCAGAAGATGGAAGACCTGAAAGCAGAGGGGACAGTGTTCACAGTCACTTGGCAGTGACTCGGGGCAAGGAAGATGGATGCCCACCGTTGTCGCAAGATTCAGGTCGTTCATGGGTGCCTTGACTCTTCAGCCACGAGGTCCAGGAGGTGTCAACGACGACCAAGAGCTGGATTCGGCGTGCCCCAAGATGTCTGCAGCTTACTGCAGTGTCGGCAACTCGATTGTAGCCAACAAGCCTTGGTAACAGCAAGTCTTGGGGAAAATGTAAAAAGTCAATGGCGCAGACCAGCAAGGTCTGAGGGACTCACCCAGCGAAGGTAAGTCAGGGCAGGCCTGGAACAACCAGGGGAGCTCTTTGATTCTGTAGAAAAGCCTTCAGGAGACCCACAAGCCGGCTGGCAAGGGATCGCAAAGATGCCTCGGGAGGATTCGCTCAACAGGGGCCTACGGTCACTCGGAATGTGGTAGGCCTCTGATCTTCGGAGGGATTCCTGCTGGAGGCTGGGACCACACGTGGTCCAAAGCACAAGTTCGTAGAACGTTGTGAAGGGGTTGCACTCGACAATAGTGCACAGTACCCAGGGTTCGCGGTTCCTCATCACTCTTGGGGTCCACTGGACTCAGCTTCGCTGGAGACTCACGATGGCCTTTGAGAAGTCAGGAAATCCACTTCTTGGGCTGCAGGGACTTCGGACTCTGGCGAGAGCAGCGTAGTCTGCAACCGTCGTTTGTAGTTTTTGGTGCCTGCCAAGCAGGGGAGTCACTCCTTGACTCCAAGGGATATTCTTCAGTCTTCCAAAGGTAGTGGAATGTCGAAGGTCCAGGATTCTTCTTTAGAGCATCGTCCAGGGAGATCTAGGGTGCAATGCACAGGTTCCCCCTCTTATACTAAAAGAAAGGGAGGGACTAGCTCTATGACCCTACCTATGGGTGGGTCAGGGGAGTGGGTGGCTACACCCACTTCCCTTTGTCCAGTTTCGCGCCAGAGCAGGGGCAGGTAGCCCCTGAGCCGGTTTGAACTGGGGTATGCACAGAGGAGCCTTCTGCTCCCCCAGTGCAGGACTTCAAAGCACTCTAAGAGTGCACCGACCCAGCCCCACTACACTAAACCCTGTCTGGGAGGTGGTCACACCCCCTTGGGACAGGATATCTATTGTTGGGCTTCCTCCACTGCGAGTGTTGGTCATCAGCAGGAGGGCAGCCCAGTGTCTGTGACTGGTGGCATCCATTTTGTGATGCCAGGGCTCTGCAGGATTCTACCGCGTTTCCACAGTAGGTACATGTCTATCCCTCTAGAAGGGTGGAATTGTTATAGGGATTCTGCACACACACAGAGCTATGCACAGGATAATAGGACCTCGGAATATAGTGGTGAGCCAAGCATAAACCTTAGCACCTAAAACCCCAACCCAACTAGCCTTAGCGTCCCATTAGCATCAATGTACCAATGATTAGACAACCCAGAACACGGTATCTCTCTCTCAGGACTCGCAGTAGCAAGAACACCCTTTCGTCATTCACTCATACCTGTCCACAACCGGCGTAAGAAGAGACACAGTATAGGTTAAAATGTTTATTTCAACATACGTGCTCTAAGACACAGTACACGTGACAGTACTATCAGCATAATGCATAAGAGTAATATAATCAGCATAGTTACAACTCCATAGAATACTAACGGGGAAAGCATTTCATAAAGCAGTGAATAGAGGGCTGAATGACCTTGCCACCCTCCCCGTGCTAATAGCTTTTTTATTATAACAATAGAAGACCTCTGGGCTTTGACAAGCGAACCCCCATACCTCAGTCTCTAGATGCAAGCACTACATCAGCAGACAATCACAGCTCTTCTCTCTTGAAAGGTTTTCTTCATCTCCCTCTCAAAAGGGATAAACGCAATAATAATAGCCCACCAATTTCCCCACGGCAGCTGTACATAGTGTTATGTCTAGGTGCGAGGGACTGGCCATATCAGCAAGAACCAGGGACTTGTTTTTCGACCTTGTAACTGTTGTCCAGACTGAGCCCAAAGGGAACAGGAGAAAAGGTGAGAAACAGAAACTGCAGACAGTTGTAAAATAACTTGGCAGGAGCAGAGGGCGACAGAACAACGGCTAAGAGTAACGTGCGCAAAAGTCATCATGGCAGCCAGGCCTATGCCAACGTATCCAGGCAGGCCAGGATGCCACAAACCACAAGACACCCTCCCCTGGACAGTCCATCGGCCAAGAATAAGGACGAAGACAGAGTTCAAAACATCTGAGCAGAACAGAGGCGTCCACCGTGGAAGGAGTGGAACGCGGCAAGGTAGCAAAGAGACAGTTAGCGAGGCAGTCCACGGATAGTGAACGGCAAATCAATCCAAAAACGTGGAAGTGCAGAAATATGCTATACCGTCCAAGAGGACATCATTGGAATCGTCAAAAAACGTAGACGCCATCCAGTCCAACAGGTCAAAGCTGCAGGAATGCTCCTCAGAGGACGGAGCATCCAAAAGCAATGCGGGACAGCTTGCGTGATATTCAATAAAGCTTTGTTGTAGGAGATTCTGAGCAGCCGCCCAGATATCCCATTGTGCCAAAATCCCCAGTGCAGCCGCACGCGTCATGCAGCCTGCAACGGAACAGTCCCGTTCATGGGCCTCTAAGGGACCCATCAACCGAACGAAATCCGGAACAGACAACGACGTATTGGAGAGGCAATAATCCATGGCCCAGGTGAAAGGGCAGCGAATGCAAGACATCACAGGTTGCACGCAAGTGAAACACGCAAAGCGAAAAGAAAGGGTATAGGACACACTCAGTGTCACCAACGGCAGAACCCCGAAACCAGATAAAAAGCACTCACGGAGCAGCAGTAGGCGTCCGGGGTCGAGAAGGGCCCATGGGGGAGCAGCCATTGCGAAGGAAGCAGATCAACAGCAGTACACCAGCCGCCAAAGCAAGGATTAATGGAAAGCCACCAAAGACACTGGAAAAAATAGAATGAATAAACGCTGGTATCACACCAAAAATAGTTTGGAAAGAGGACACTAGGCCGGACCCCACCACCTTAAAAAAATGCACTAGACCTTCAGTGTTAGATGCGTTAAAAATACGGTGAATTAATTCACCGAAATGCTGTGGGAGGTTAGTGTTCAAAAGGGCCTGTATTTCACTGTGGGTACTTGCCACCTGGAGAACAAATGTCTCCCGGGCGGAAGTGAGCATAACCTCCTCGTTCAATAATAGCGCCTTAATTCTGCTCAGTTTATTGAAATCCGCCTCCATAGTAGGAATGGAAGGCCAAATAGAATTATCTACGATGTCGTGAGGGGGAGGAAATAGCACATTCTTGCAGCAGACAACCCTGTGTGAAACAGTAACAATATAAGGGATGCCGGCCTGCATGCCACAGCAGTTGTCGTTATTTAAAAGCAAATAGCTACCATTTGTAAGCAAAGTAAAGGTAGGAAAATAGCAGGAGCAGGAATGCCCTTTAGCACACAAGCAAGATTCGGAGCGGAAACATTACAAGCTCCGTGCAATTTAATATGTTTACAAACAAGGGAATGACCCACTGTTGAATCGCATGACTCCCCCGTGAGAAAAACTTCCTTGTCATCTCTAAGGCATTTATACATGAAAGGGAGGGACCAGAGTTCATGCAGGAAGGCACTACCCAAAGGCTGGAAACGGCCCACAGGATAATGTTTCATGCATGAACTAAATTCAAACAAGGAAAAAGGCAATGCGATAACCCCATGAACTAACCACACTGCAGAATCTATTTCCGCCACAGAGAATGGTAAGGCTCCACTTTCTCGATATGTAACAGAGTGTAAACTTCATCTTTCATGGACATGAACTGTTGTTTGTCAGTTAAATTAAAAGGCAGAAATAAGGCAGTGGTGTTCAAAAAGTGCCAAGGAACCTTACCCAACTTAAGTGTTTGCAAAGTCCACGCAAATTGCATAACTGAACGTAATTGATTTTGACCATGGTACAATACAGAAACATCATCTTGTACAATATCAACAACAGAGGACACAATATTCTC
Source organism: Calotriton arnoldi (assembly GCA_963921515.1). NCBI lineage: Eukaryota > Metazoa > Chordata > Amphibia > Caudata > Salamandridae > Calotriton > Calotriton arnoldi. Next base: position 327,865 of record CAWUFW010015437.1, on the reverse strand, counting down.
CAACGTGTAAATGCGGGAAGACAGGGTATTAATACTATTGTCAACAACAGCAAGCACCTTTTCCAAATTTGCTTGGTCTATTTCCCGTAAACGGGAAGCAGCCTCCATTTGCGATAGCTTCCAAAGTTCATTATAAGCTTCATAAATGAACCTCTTCGGTCGTGGACCACGAGGTCCCAATATAAAGTCGGACAGATCAATATTGCCTGAAAGGAGGGACAAATGTTGTTTAACAGAATCTAGGGAGGAATGTTGCAACCATTGTTTACATAATTTACCAACAGAATAAGTGGTGACAGTACGGGAGTTAGAAAACCTAGGATCGGGCTTGTCCTGTGTATAGCCAGAAACTGTGTCATGAAAACGCAGCTGGCACTTATTAGATGATATGGGCCAAGACAACCAAGGTGACTGAACAAGTGTAGACGTATTAAACGAATTGTTCTGAAACAAAACCTGTACAGTCGAAAGGGACATATTGAAGTGCAAGCTGTGGTTTAGAGTGGAAGACAGGGATGGAATTGATGGTGCATTCATTTGTTTTGTAGTGGCTAGACCCCAACACGTAGTCTGATAGATCGAAGCATTCAAAAACACCATTTGGGCTGGGATTAGGCAGGCACGGTGCAAGGCCTCAGTGCCTTGCACCTGCCAAGGCTTGGAGCCCCAGATTGACTTTAAATCCACAGTTTCCGTCCAATATTCATAACCACCCACAGCCAAGGCCTTTAAAAAGGAACTCGAATAAAGCAATTTAGTGTGGGTTAACATGAATTTCTGTGTGAAAGGGGCAGGTAATTTAAAATAATAGGACCCAGGGTTCGATCTATTAAAATCAGTGAAATAAGTAAATTTATTTCGTAGAGTCCGGGAGCTACCCGATAAAGGGTTTGGGCAATGTTCCCATTGAGTGTAGGTCACAGGGCTACGTAGTGCACTCGGTTTATGGACAAAATGGTTGCCCCAATGCTGGTAACAGTATAAATCGGCATAATTTGCAGAATTCATATATAACTCCTCAGCATTAAATGAAGCATAATATTTCAAATCAGCAAACAATGCTTCAACTGCATGCACATCCCAATCATCAGAATGAATATTACTTTTTACTACATCACCCATGGAAACTCGAAGGACATTCGGTACATTAATAACTTCTGTTGGTCCATGAATTTGAAAATTTACCGCATCCCATACGATGCCATCAGCAACTGGAAAAGCTGAAATGTTCACCAATGTGTGGTCACGCTTCATGATGTGAGATGAGGAATGTGGAGCCAAAGTTCCAGCAACACTGTTCACAGCAGAGCGTTCAGGCAAATAGTGACCATTGATCAGTAGAAAAAACACTGTGACAAAGCCAATGGACATGAACAAAAATATCAAGAAAAGTACCAACCAAATGTATGTCCAAGGGGGAATCAAAAAATTGTCTCTAAACCAGGATACAAAAATACTGAACTTGGACGGGACAATCGACGTGGTGGAATCCGAGTCAAAGGAATAACATGTCGGACTCAGTGGCGTTGTTGGTAAATGAGCCACAGATTCTGCTTCGGGCTAGGTATACTCGTTCTCGTCCATGCAGGGGGTAACTGGAGGCTCGAGTATACTTTCAGGCAAATCAATCATCTCAATTGTAACATCAGTGACCGTTCGGGCAGGAGGGCCTCGAACACAAGTCCGGTAAATTGCAGGACAAGAGACCGCTGGTGTAACACTATTTAGGATCGGCCAGTTGTTGTAGTTTGACATTTTCCACTGAGATGTATCTGTTCTCCTTGCGAGCAGGAAGCGGTGGTAAGATGACTGTACGTGTTCCCTTCAAACCCAGGACTGGAACCGGTGCACGATAAGAGGGGCCGAATTCTTTCTTGTTCTCCACCTTCTGTCGAACCAGGTCTCCAATGTTCGGAAGCCAGCCGGCAACCGGAATCTGCAGGGCAGTATCTGTGGCTGAAGGTAAATGTGCGTTTGCAAGTTTGTTTCGGGCTTCTTGTAAGTCCTGTAACATAGTAGAATGGTTATCTACATCAAACTTGGCGGGTTGCGCCGCCATGTCTAGACCGTCAAGGTCAGGCACAAACATTCTTATGCCAAAGAGCATTTCGTATGGGGTCCGCCCACCCAGAGATCCTCTAGGGAGATTATTAAGTGCACGTTGTACGGTATACAAGTGGGCCAGCCAGTTCCTGCCAGTACCTAAGACCCTAGCTGTCAAGGATTGCTTTAAATCACGGTTCATTCGCTCCACAATTGAATTACCCTCAGGTCTGTATGGAGACGAAAACTTCACCCATACCCCCCAGTGAACCCATTGCGTCCTTGTACGCCTTAGAGGCAAACGCTGGACCTTGGTCAGAATGGAAGGTACCGCATGCGAAGATTCCCACAAAGACACGCAAATCCCTGATGACATTTCGAGCGTCAGCACTCCGTTGTGGCCAGACCCAGATGAAACGTGTGCACGAGTCCACTGCCACTAAGATATATTTATAGGCAGTGTCTGAAGAAAATGGACCGCAGTGATCCAAGTAGACACACCCAAAGGGTCTGTTAGAAATGTAGAGCGGGGTCTGTGGTGGTCGTGTAACCGTAGAAGGCTTAATCTGTTGACATACGTCACAAGAAAGCGCATAAGTATGGGTGTCTTTATATAAACTACGCCACCAGTACCGCTGCTGCAAGATGGAAACGGTCGCAGACACCCCAGCATGAGCCGAAGCCATGCCTTCGTGTGCTGCTGTTATCAAGGAAAGTCTGCGATCCGCGTTGGGTATCAGCCGATCACCAACGTTTGGTATTGTTACATAAGGAACCTGTTCGGGACGTAACTGATAAGAATATTTGGTAGGAAAACCCCTCGGGTAATTAGCTCCTTCCTTCGTCGCAGCAATAGCTGCCAATATATCGGTGTCAATTTTTGACATGGATCTGGTAACTGCTGCTACTGAACACGTGACTACTGCTGATCTGGCTGCTTCGTCTGCCAGACCGTTACCAACAGCGTGTGCGCCCACCCGCTGATGGCCTAGGGTGTGAACCACTTGTGTGAGTGGCAAACGTTGTCTCAATTCTGCCACCCGAACCCAAAGCGTCTTATGCTTGATTGTGCTACCTTTAGCGTCTCTATAGTCATTTTGTGACCAAAAGAAGAGATTGTCATTGTATGATTGAACACAGTAATAAGAATCGCATACTATAAGTGTGGTCACATCCGGATTTACGAATTCAAGCGCAAGCACCAATGCGCGCAGCTCGGCCAATTGCGCAGTACTGTCCCCGAGTGTTTGAGTATGCACTACAGTGGACTTGAACTCTCCGTTCACAAAGGTACCTGCAACAATAGCACATGCTGCTGAATAAGCATGCTTGGACCCCGTGGCCGGTTGTGCTGAACCATCGGTGTAGATCACACAGTCGTAATCCTCAAGCGTCAGTAAAGACAGAGGAGGAGGATGATTGAATTCATACTGTAAAAACTCCTGAGTCTGTAGAGAAGAATCGAAAATGAATGGGACATCCGGAGACGTCAAAGAAGTTGCCCATTGTATCCATCGGGGATGCAAAGCTTTAGAGTTCGGTACACTTGCCTTTGTCACTGCTTCTAGAGCAGGATAGGGTGTTACCACTAGAATGCGCTTTCCCTGTGCCTGTGCGCGCTCCTTCAGAATCGCCATTTGCACTGCAGTTAGAACTTTCTCCACAGATGAAAAGCGCAGTTCTGCGGACGTGTACAGATGTGACTTGTATGCGATTGGTACTGTGTCACCCTCGTTAAATGTTAAATACGTGAAACCCACTGCCCCCGGAATTATTCTAATCACCAGGTTTGTGTGGTTATCACGCGTCAACAGGTACTTAGACTCAAGAAGGTCTGTCTGCAAAGCCTGCAGAATGGAGGAATGCTCCGGAAGCCAGCAGGACTTCGAAAAGTTTGGTTGTATCAAGGCATACAATGGCTTGATACGCTGGGCGTATTCGGGAATATAAGTACGCCCGAAGTTCAGGAAACCCAGCAAAGACTGAAGTTTTTTTCAGAGTAGTAGGAGGGCACAAAAGTGCACATTTTTCCAAAAAGTGGGGGGCTAAGCCCTTACCTTTATTGTTGAGCTCGTAGCCCAAAAACAAAACCGTTAATTCAGCAATGTGTGATTTGGCAAAGTTAAACTTATAACCTAATACCGCAAACTCTAGAATAATGCGGTCCACTCTGGAAAGATGCGGGTATAACTCGTCGTCTGTCAGGTAAATATCATCGACGTACGAACATGCATCTGGGTCTATGCCGTCTAACAGAGAGACAACACGGGCAGCGAACACTCCTGGACTGTTTTTATAGCCCATAGGGAGTCGCCTTAATTTGAACTGTTTACCACCGGAGGTAAAAGCGCTCTATTGGCTACACTCCGTGGCTAAGTTGTGCGTGTAAAATCCATTGGATAGGTCAAGTGTCGTTTTATATTTTTACGAACAAGACTGTCTACAAGCGCAGAACTGTGGGTATTTTGCACCGCAAAGGTCCGACAATGAGAGTTCAAATGCCGGTAATCCAATACTAGGCGGTACGATCCGTCGGGTTTAGAAACCGCGAAAAGGGGATTATTCATAGGTGATACGCATGTTTCTATTACTCCCTGATATTCTAACTGTGTCAGGATTTCAGAAACGGGGCCTTTGGCTTCACGTTTAATGGGATATTGGGGTTGTGGCTGCGTTAGGGACCGTAAAGGTATTTCATGGGGGGGAGAATCTTCATCCCAACCCACGTGGTTGCGGTATAACGCAGGAGCCAGGGACACTGCCCACTCAGCTGCAAGAGCCTCCGCTTTGTCCTTTGGAACATGTCGAGAAAAGCTCGGAAGGATTGCCTCCTCCCCTTTACATGCAGCAAGTACGAATGGGGGTGGCCAATCCGCCTCTGCTAACAAAATGTCGTATGAAGAGGTCAGATTTTCCCAAAAATCCCTTTAATTACACGCTGTATATCACCTTCAATTTGGATGACAATATTAAATAGTCTGTCAGGGGTGCCACTCTGGTGTCTGCTGTTTCAACAGTAATGAATGTTTCAGTTGCTGTCGCCTCCATATGAGGACGTAGCGCCTCCCGCACTATGGTAACTTCCGCGGCGCTGTCTAGGAGGGTTACTGCCCACGTCCAATTCAGGAGTCTCGTTCTCACCGTCTGTGGCATATTTCGCTGTTACAGCGGCAACTTTCTTCTTCTGAAATTGTGGACGAGAATGTTGAAAGTCTTCTGCTTTCCCTCTGACTTGTTGTTGAGGTTGATCTCGTCCCTGGGGAGCCTCTCGACCCCTTCCTCTATCCTGGCGATCCCCTCCACTGGCTTGCGAAGTTGTCTGTGCCTGTGAAGAACGAGGAGAACGCGTATCAGGGATCTGAAACCTATCCGGAGATTTAAGTCTCGCCCTATCGCGCAAATCATATGTGCGTTCAGAAGAGACAGAAACAGGGGATGCGCCTCGCGACCCCGGCTTCTTCTGTTGCTTACCCTGTTTTTTCAACCTCCAGCTCTTTTTAGTAAAAACTGGTTTCTCATCTTTTTCAGATTGAGTTTTAGGTTGTTGTTGTTGTGTTTGTGTTTGTTGTTTTGCAAAAGGCTTATTGCCCAGGCTATTTCGGCCAATAGTTTTATAAGCCTGGGTAATAATTTTCGGTAATTCGCGCGGCTTGTCCAATTCTGGGACTAAAGCCAAAGCATTAGCTACTTGAAAGTTCACTGCATCGCCCTTGACATTCGCAAGGATCAGCTCAGCTACTACTTCGAACACTCCCACCAGTCTCATCCCTAATTCCACAGCCGCTTCAGGGCCATGTTCATCCTGTACTTTTTTAATTACAGAGGGGAGAACCATCATGGAAGGAGTGCCGAAACACTTCGAATAAACTGCTGCGAATACCCTACCCCAGTTGTTACATGCTGTCAACTCGGGGATTAAGTCTTTTGGCAAACTAATTGTAAGAATTCTATGTTTATCCACGGGTGTCGTGTTTGGGAAAACTGCCTCCAACTGGTCAAACTTTTCTGCAAGCCAATAAGGTAAATCATCCTTATTTTGTGGACGTTTGCCCATCACTGAGTTCACCATGACGGGACTTATGGTCACTCCGCCTGCAGCAGCTGGATGGCCCGCAACTCCAGGTGGGGCCCCCTGGATGTTGCCTGTAACATATTGCACTAAAGCGCGATGCACACGCACCAAAGCCGAATACATATTGCGAAGGTCAGCGACTGGTATTTGCATATATTGCGGATGTGGGGTGTATCCGGCCAAAACAGGCCAAGTGGCCCCATCAATAGACAAGGGGCCTAAACGAACCGTGGTAACCGGTTGGGGGAGGGCGCCATCAAACCAAACACGGTGCTGCCAAGCCGTGAGCGGTACTTCAAGATTCCTATACGGTCTATAGTGATTAGGAACTGCGGTGGCTGTATATTCATGGAACAGATTGTCCGTCCCATCCACCGCCGGAAACGTGATCCAAGAGTAGAACACTTCAAAGTGGAAAGCCGGATCGGCCTGCACCACAAAGATCAGCTCGACACCCGTGTCAGGCACTCCATACACCGTTAAGTGTGTCCGGAGTGCTGCACGGCTATGTGCCGCAATTTGTAGGCTGGAAATAGTCGACAATCTAAAATGAGGCAGCACAAATAGGGTTTTAGCTACGAAACCTTTTAACAACCTCAAGCTTGAAATAACCTATAAAAACGTCAATATAGGAGGTATAACCGTCACACACGCTTCCGGAAGCGTCTGTGAGGGGTGTTGTGGACAAGCACAAGCACTACTCAAGCGTCTCGCAGATAAGCATGCCCCACGTTGGTCGCGCCATGTTATAGGGATTCTGCACACACACAGAGCTATGCACAGGATAATAGGACCTCGGAATATAGTGGTGAGCCAAGCATAAACCTTAGCACCTAAAACCCCAACCCAACTAGCCTTAGCGTCCCATTAGCATCAATGTACCAATGATTAGACAACCCAGAACACGGTATCTCTCTCTCAGGACTCGCAGTAGCAAGAACACCCTTTCGTCATTCACTCATACCTGTCCACAACCGGCGTAAGAAGAGACACAGTATAGGTTAAAATGTTTATTTCAACATACGTGCTCTAAGATACAGTACACGTGACAGTACTATCAGCATAATGCATAAGAGTAATATAATCAGCATAGTTACAACTCCATAGAATACTAACGGGGAAAGCATTTCATAAAGCAGTGAATAGAGGGCTGAATGACCTTGCCACCCTCCCCGTGCTAATAGCTTTTTTATTATAACAATAGAAGACCTCTGGGCTTTGACAAGCGAACCCCCATACCTCAGTCTCTAGATGCAAGCACTACATCAGCAGACAATCACAGCTCTTCTCTCTCGAAAGGTTTTCTTCATCTCCCTCTCAAAAGGGATAAACGCAATAATAATAGCCCACCAATTTCCCCACGGCAGCTGTACATAGTGTTATGTCTAGGTGCGAGGGACTGGCCATATCAGCAAGAACCAGGGACTTGTTTTTCGACCTTGTAACTGTTGTCCAGACTGAGCCCAAAGGGAACAGGAGAAAAGGTGAGAAACAGAAACTGCAGACAGTTGTAAAATAACTTGGCAGGAGCAGAGGGCGACAGAACAACGGCTAAGAGTAACGTGCGCAAAAGTCATCATGGCAGCCAGGCCTATGCCAACGTATCCAGGCAGGCCAGGATGCCACAAACCACAAGACAGAATGCTACCCCCGCCGCCAGGACTGGCGGGGGCGTAGTATTCCAAAATGTTTGACACCAAACACGACATGTTTTGATGCAGCCATTCCAAAGTTAGCATTTTACCGCGAGGATATAATGCACTTAAGAGTATATGGTTTAACCGCATCCACAAACAGCACCAGAGAATGGACTCTGAGAGCTGCAGAGGGGCCCTGCTCAGGCAGAGGCACCCCTTCACATGGAAACTAAGCACCCTGCCCTCAGGATCGATAGGGCCTGCTTTAGGGGTGACTGATAAGTCTCAATGTGTGTGCAGGAGAGATATAGGGGACCTATATCTCAGTGAGGGGTGCTAGCACTTCCTCACCCAGGCTGCAGTAGCAGGCCTGTGGTGTCAGATTTAGTCTGCTTCCCAGGGGTGGCATAATACATGCTTCAGCCCCTGGTAGGCCTGTGAAGTACCTATGCCCTTGGTACCTAAGGTACCATATACTGGGGACTCATAAGGTACCACAGTATCCAATCACTAGTGCACCTAGGGTGCACTCCAAGTCGTTTAGAGAGAACAGAGAGGCTGGGGCCCTGATTAGCAGGGACCCAGCCAGACTATAGCCAGAAACCAGTGTAAACATCAGAAAAAAAGTGGGGGCAACATAAGAGGCAGATCCTACTCTCCTACAATATCATTTTATACATTTCAATAAGCCATTCATCATGTGTAGGACATTGTGGTGTTCTCCAATATCTTAATATACATTCTTTAGCTCCAGTGAGTGCAATAGCTATCAATCGTTTCGTATGGTTTGTTAGATCTTGGAGATCAGTCACATCATATAATAGAACACATTTTTCCGTTAAGGGAATGGACACATGTATAGCTCTGTGTAGAGAGGAAGTTCTGGAAGACCAGTATTCCTTCAAAATTGGATATTGGAATAAAATGTGCAGTTTATCGCAGTCCTCCTCTGGGCACCTCCAACAGGTAAATTGGTGTAGTAAACCTGCTGTCTTCAGTTTTTGTGGTGACCACTATCAGTTATGAAGAATTTTTAAGAGAGTAAATTTCATTCTGGCCTCTCTGATTCCTTTATCCATGTTCATAATAACATCCGCCCATTTGTCATTGGAATAAGCTACAGTAATTAACCCTTGCCATTTGACGTGAAGTTGTGCTAGTAATGGGCATGAGTGTAGTTTATGCACTATCAGATAATAAAATCCAGAGACTGCTCCTTTGAATTTCACCAATTTTTTAAGTATTGTAACGCTGGGGAATCCTCAAGTATCCACGGATATGGTCCTAGTCTACGAAATAGAGCTTGTTTTAGTTGCCAGTATTTCCCCTCTTGGGAGCTAGGTAGTTGAAATTCTATCTGAAGCATTTAAAAGGTTTTAAGCTCACCTTCTAAAGTAAGTAAGTGATCCAACATTAGAATCTCTCTCCCATATGTCCCAGGAAATAGTCTGTTCACCTATTCTGATTTCAGCATTATGCCATATGGGGGCCATTCCATGTAGTTTCGGGTTACTCTAAAGGAGTTTGTGGGCATGTTTCCAAATCTTAAGCATAGATTGAATAATAGGGTTGGAAGTTTGTAAAGCAGGTGATTTATGAGTATAAAACATTTGCGAACCTGAAGTTGCCTGTACAGATTGTCTTTCAATGAGAACCCATAGTGGGGGATCATCCTGTCTGAGCCAAAGATAAACCAACTGAGATAAATGGAGGGCTGTATAGTAATGCTCAATGCACGGAAAACTAAGGCCCCCATATCTATATGTAAGCAATCAATTTGAAGGTGTGATAAAGGGCAACCCTGGCGGGTTTCTCTTTGCACTAAAAGAGATTTTGAAAGGAAACTCCCACAATTCACTTGTGCGGACGGTGTCTGATGTAAACATTTGACCTTAGAGATAAATTCATTACCTAATCTCAACCTATGTAGTGCATGGAACATATAGCTCCATTCAATACGGTCAAAGGACTTCTAGGCATCTAAGGATAAGGCTACTCTATCTTATTTTTTTATCTGAAGAGATTTATATAGCGCTGGCAGAACCCGGGGGTATCAGAGCGCTTTACAGACATTGTTATGGCAGTGTTAGCATACATAGAGCAAAAATGCATACTTTTAGACAGTTGTAGCATAGCATTTCCAAGAGAAGAAACAATACAAATAATATGCAGTTAGAGAAAGAGATTCTCGTTGAGGGCTAGGTGTTGGAGCCCGAAGGATTAAGGTGGCGAACGATGAGAAGATCTTTGGTCTATTAAAGCTCAAGAAGGAGGGGTTTGTTCAGATATGTACTGTGAGGGAGTTCCAGATTTTGGGACCATTGCCCGAAAAATAACATGCTTGGGCTTTCTGCTTATGTTTTTTGGGTAGGATGAGAAGTAGAGTGTTGGTGCTTCTTAAATTTCTCGACTGGCCTGTCTTGGTGAGTTTGGACATGAGGTAGGCTGGTTTACTGGAGTGGTGGACTTTGTGGGTGAGGCAGGCAGTTTTCAAACAGCAACGGGGTTCGATTGGGAGCCACCTGAGATTATACAGGGAGGGGTAAATGTGTTTGTGTCTCTTAACTCCAGTAATCATCCTTGCTGCTGCATTTAGGGTGGCTCTTATGGGAGCCAAGTGTGACTTCGCGGTGGCGGTGAAGGAGGCATTTCCGTAGTCCAGTCTTGAAAGAACCATTGCTTAAGTATCGATTTTTAGATCATTCGGAGGGAGGAAAGGTTTGATTTTGTGTAGGAGTTTTAGATTGTAGAATGCACTCTTCGCTGTATTCTTTATGTTTGGGCTCATGCTTCGTCTCGGGTCCAGGGCGATACCTAGCGACTTGATGGAGTCAGCCAGAGTCAATTTGCAATTAAAAGCATCAATTGTGCTTAGCCATTCTTGGACCTGGGTGGCCTGACCATTGTTGGATAGAAGAAGGATTTCTGTTTTGTCTTGATTGAGCTTCAGTTGGTTGTGTGATAGCCAGTTTTGGACTTCTGAGAGAGTATAATTTAATAATCGTAAGTCCTATATAGAGGATATTTCTAAGTAGAGCTGAGTGTCGTCTGCACAGAGGTGATATGGAATGTTGGCTTGTTTGAGTATGATGGTGAGGGGTTCTATGTAGGTATTGAAGAGAGGAGGCGAAAGGACTGAACCTTGGGGGACACCCCTGGTTATGGTGGAAGTATCAGAGGTTTATTTTTGTTTATCGAGAGCGGTTATGTAGGTATGAAGTGAACCCTTTCAGAACCACACCATCTGCTCCGATTTGTTTTTGGAGGGAGTCCAGGAACAGCTTGTGATCGACCGTGTCAAAAGCCACTGATAGGCAGGCAGCATTTATCCTTATCCAGAGGTTGGTGTAAGTCATCTACTAAGTTTAGGATGTTTCCGTCCTACAGCATTTCCTAAAGCCCGACTGGAGAGGGTCAAGAAGATTGTTAGAGTCAATGTGCAGATTGAGGTGGGAGAGAACGCCTTTCTCAACAATGTTTAGCAGGAAAGAAAGGTTGGAGATGAGCCTGAAGTTGTTGAGGTCATCTGTGTCAGCACCTGTTTTTTTGAGCAGTGGGGTGACTTGCCCCAGTTTGAAGTAATCTGGCACAACCCTGTTACTTAGGGAGCTATTCATTATCTTGGTCCAAAGAGGGGTTTGAGCGTGGTTGAGACACTTCTCAAGGGAGGCAGAGAGAGGGTCAGCTATTTGAGAGGAGGGCTTAGCTTTCAAAATCATAATTGAGATGTCCTCCTCCATGATCTGATTGAATGTCTTCCAGCTCCTGCGGGTAGTGAGGGGTTGTGAGCAGTACAAAGGCTCATGTAAAGAGACTGTTCCTTGCTAGTTTGAGGAGATCACTGGTGTGCTTATTCCCTCCTTGGCAATGGGAGAGATTCCTGAGGAGGTGTGGTGATCTAGGGAGAGTTCAATCCTTGTCATTTTGTCATTGAAAATGTTTGAGAAATTGTAAGAGCATTCTATCTTCTACAGCATCCTTGGAAAGCCAGAGTATGTGAGCCAAAGTGCGTAGATGGTTACGAGAATTTCTGTCTGGCATGAATCCCACTTGAGAATTATGTATGACTTTAGAGATAACTTGTTTGAGTCTTTTGGCGAAAATGGTGGCTAATATCTTTTGATCTGTATTCAGAAGGGAAATCGGATGATAGCTACTGCAGTATAATGGATCTTTCCCAGGTTTCGGAAGGACCGCTATGATAGCTTTATTTGAGAGTGAGGAGAGACTACCAGTTTCGTCTGCTTTTTTATCATAAAGGATGTCTATTGCTTTTAGTTTTACCCAATGGTAACATTCCCCAGGAAAACCATCTTCTCCCTGTGCTTTTTTGAATGGAAGATTGGATATTGGTTGCACAATTTCACCCTTTGTTATTTCGCCCTCCAGATTGAGCCGATCCTGTTCATTGAGGCATTGGGGTGTTAGTTTATCAAAGGAAACCTGCCCTATAACGGCTGAGTTATATAACTTCTCATAATAATCTGAGTCTCAGTTGGAATAGCTGTCATAGCTTCTCTCTGTTTTAATCGTGCTGCTAGTAAACGTCCAGCTTTTTCTCCTTGTTCGTAATTTCAAGCCTTAAGTCTATATTCCATATATCCTGCTTTCGAAGTATATAGTGTATTAAGCTCCATTTTAGCCTTTTTCATTCTACATCTTAAAGCTTCAGTTGGATTGGTAAAATGAGCATGTGCGGGTTGTGATATAATTTTCTAAAATGACCTGTTGTTCTATTCTACATTTATTGGCAACTGCAGAATCTCTCACAATTTTAGCCCTAATGGTGGCTTTTGCAGCTGCCCATAGAATTTGTGTAGAAGAAACTGAACCTTTGTTGTCTTTCATATAAGTAGTCAAATGTGATTGTAATTGTGATTTTTCTGTCGGTAGTTTGTATCGGGATATGTTTAAACACCATGGTTTCCTACAAGGGTGTTTCAGACCCCAATCAAGCTGTAGACTGATAGGAGTGTGATCTGATAGTGCAATTTCTAAAATGTCACAATTAAGTGCTTGTGGTATAACAGAATGTGAAATAAGTGAATAGTCTATTCTAGAATAGGAATCATGTACTGCAGACCTGTGTTTCTTTAAGATTCGTATAAAATATTCGTCTTCACATTATATTCCTGTCCCTTCTTTTGGTTTACATGTTTGATAAAATGATTTTATTTGATTAATTATTTTTTTGATTAGACCATATTGTCACTCTTTAAGGGACAAACAATGTAACTTATTCCTTGTATCTTTATGCAAATGATTGCCTTGTTAGCATAGTAGCTTTACATTGATAGAAGCGGAAGCACATAGCAACTGTCATCAAGATATGTAAAAATTGTTAAACCACACAATTGGAAATGTACTACAACAGGAGGAAGTATCTTGGTGAATGCCCTTGGGTACATGGTCAGTCCAAATGGAAGAGCCTGGACCTGGAAATGCTGGATCCCAGCGCAAATCTCAGACACTTCTGGCTGGAACAGTGAATCAAAATATCGAAATATGCGTCCTGAGGATCCAAGGTGAGTAGAAAGGCATTCTGTGATAGCAAGGGAATGATGGTTTGGAGAGAAATCATTCTAAACGTCCCTATAGACAGATATTGGTGCAGGTGTTTTAGGTTTAGAACAGGTCTTGACTGGCCATCCAACTTGGGTACCAAGAAAAGTACAGAATAAAAACCCTCTCGCTACTAATCCAAGGGAAATTGAACCACCGGCTTCTTCTGCAATGCTTGTATTCCCAATTACATTGCTTGAGCCTTTCAACTTTGTCTTGGTAATGGTGTAGGCTTGAAATGAGGATGAGTTGGCTCTTGGTTGAAGGGTATTTTCTATCCATTCTTTATCGCATGAAGTACCCAACAGTCTGTGACATACTCTGTCCACTGAAGATAGAAGAGTTTTAACCTTGCTCCACCTGTCGGGTAGCCATTTACTTGACTGATCTTGGCCACTGAGCACACTAGGTTGGGATTCGGTAGCAAATGCAGATGCCCGACCACAGGCGGGGTCACAAAAGGGAACAGTATATTTTTCCTGTGAATTCTGAGGAAGACATTTGAACATAAAGAACTTCTTCCCTGAACTCAGTTTAAATTGTTGCAGAGTCTGTTTCCCTTCTGCCTCCTTTTTTACCATATCATCTAGATCAGGCTCGAATCATTTCGGACCTGAGTCAGAATAATTTTGGAACTGTAAATGGCAATTATTTTAATAGAGCCCTCTGAGTGGCCTCCAGCTTTGACAATTTCATCCACAGCAGCGAAGGCCCACTACCTTGTATCGAGCTGAGGTTGCAGCTTTCCACAGGTTATCAAATGAAACATCTGACAGAAATATGGCCACCAATTCAATCTTACTAGGGAGAACAGATGTATCCTCATCCCCCTGAACTCAATCAAAGAGACCCTGCAAATCTTTTAAAACCACCTGAGTTGCATAGGCAAAGTAAGTGTTTGCTCTGAGCACAAAATTAGATGCTGCATAAGATCTTTTCAAAGCACACTCACCTTCCTATCCACAGCATCCAGAAGAGTGGATTCCATGGATGCAAGAATGGTATTATCCTTTGGAGATTGGGGAAAGTCTTTCTCAAAGTCTTTCAGTAAGTATATTTTACTAAAGAACTGTGGAAGTGAACTAATATCCGAATGTTTGCACTCTGTAGTATTGTGGCACGTGGACAGAATACTACACACTCCTTAGACAACAAGGGCCAGATGTATCATTATTTCAAATAGCAATTATCTAATTGCGATTCTCTGCGAATTGCAATTAGGTAATGTAAGAAAGTGGCTCTGTATATACTGAACCTAAGTAAGGTTCAGTGTGCACAGAGTCCACAGTCCCCAGAGGTTTGGCAGAGGCTAAAGTTAGATATAACCTTACTCTCTAAAATGGTAGCTTGGTCGAGCAGTAAGGCTGTATCAGAGGACAGTGTAAAGCATTTGTTGTACACACTCAGTCAGCAAATGGTCTCACACACCCAAGAACTGAACTCTAGGCCAATTGTTTTGTATATAAAAATATATAGTTGTTTTATTTTAGAACCAACAATAGGTATCAAAATACTTTCTCAGAATAAAATGCTGTAGTTGTATACTTTCAATAAGCAATAGACTTTTAAATGTAATAGTTACAGTTGTTGCAATAGGCAACACAATTCCAACACAATTATAACATTGAGCTCAATGGGAGTTTTTAAGTAAAGGCAGTTTCAGTTACTTTGCGTATGATTTTCTTACTCAGGGTTGGATCCTGGATTCAGCCCTGGTGCATTTCCTGTAAACAGTTGAAAGAAATCGTTTTTGTTACACAGGCGATTTGTAAGGAATATTTGTATGTTTCAAAAATCGACACTTAGAAGAATTTCTGGCAAAAACCAGGCAATGTTATCCTACGGAGGAAAATCAAGTTATCGGTAAGTACAGTTGTAATTACTTTTCAGGGTCAGTGCTGGGCACCAAGATCCAGCACTGGGATCTCTCCTGATAACAGGTGAGTAATTTCGTTTTTGTTGATCGTGCGATTTTTAGTGAATATTTTAAAGTTTCAAAACTCGACACTTAGAAGAATTTCCAAGTGAAACCAGTCAATGTTACCCTATGGAGAAAATGTAGGTTATCGGCTTTCAGGTAAGTACTCGACTGGCAGAGTTAAGGTTCTGGGCATAGACTCAGGGGTCTCCCAGGGTCAGGAAGGTACAGTTGGTACATCCTCAGAGGCACAGGGGCAGCCGGGTGCAGAGTGAGTTAGGCCCAATGTTAGCCTATGGCGGGCAGGGGACCCTTGGTTGGTGGCTGCTAACAGGCAGGCCACGCGGCTGCGGGAGCTGGGCTCCTGGTCACTTACACAGGGCAAGTGGGGAAGTAGAATAGGATAGGTGTTGCACTCCCAGGGGCACTCAGGCGGCTGGGTGCAGGGTGCTTTTGAGCCGTCGGGCGCTCAATGGATTTCAATGGAGAAGTTACCAGATGAACAAAGGCTGCAAGCTCGGGGACGGAGATTCTTCAGGTGCGAACAACCACTTCGAGAGGTAAGTTGGGAAGCTGTAGGTTAGGTAGGCACCCCGGAGTTGGGCACAGGGGGCCGCAGGGCGCCGGGTGCAGGGGTGTCTTTTTGCGTCGGGAAATCTTACCCTCTGCTGGTCGCGGTTGGAGGGGTCCCTGGTTCTGAGGCTGCAGGCGTCGTCAGGAGCGTTGAGGAGGGTCCTTGGGTGCTGGATTCTGGGTCACAGTTGCCGGGGGGACGTCCTCGTGGTCTTTGTCAACTCAGGCACAGGCCGGGCTCGGCGGGTGCAGAGTGTGCAGGAGTCGCAGTTCCTGGCTGGCACCAGGGGTTTGTTACTTGCTTTGAGCAGAACCACTGCTTGTGGGAGTCCCAGTCTTTTAGAGTCACAAGGTAGTCAGGTCCTCCGGGGTTTTTGAGGTTGCTGACCACTGGAGACGCCGGGGTTTAGCAGGAGCCGGTTCGAGGGTCGACAGGCCTGTAGGGCTGGGGCCAAGTCAGTTGGTGTCTTCCTCTTGTTAGCAGCTGCACGGCAGGTCTTCTTTCTTCTTGTTCTTCTTGCTTGTTTCGGATTCGGGATCTGAGGAAGGAAGGTTCAGGGTGCCCCTAAATACTAAATTTAGGGGCGTTACAGGTAGGTAAAGGGCAGGGACCACTGGGTCCCTTCCCTGGGGTGGGTACACCCCTATCCTGCCACTCTCCAGTGGGAGAGGGGCAGGAGCCTAGTCCTGATTGGGCAGGGCTCCCCATCTTCAAGATGGCGAGAGCCCGGAGATGTGCTTCACCTCGCCTACCCCACCTGAGGGGTGGGGTTGGCAGAGGCTGGCACACCCCCTTTCCTCACTTGGGGTTTCCCGCCCGTCTTCCCGCCAGAGTGGGGGCTAGAACCGGTGGGGACCAGTTGCTAAGTACAGCAAGTGGTCTGGGGAGGCACACAAAGGCAGCATGCCTTTGAAGCTTCCCCCTGCCCATCCTGGGGGAGGAGACCTAGCACCTCGCCCAGGACGTGCATTGTTGCAGGCCCAGGAGAGCGGATGGCTCTCTACCCAGGGGTCCAGCAACATGTCTGCTGGGTGGCAGCCTAGGCAGACTCTCAGGCAGGACGTGGATTGTGGGTTAGGTTCAGGGGGCAACTCCAAGTTGCCCTCTGTCGTGCATCTTACATTAAATCCCACACCGGCATCAGTGTGGGTTTAATTTGCTGAGAAGTTTGATACCCAACTTCTCAGTCTTCAGTGTAGCCATTATGGTGCTGTGGAGTTCGTGAGTAGTGCGACAGTCCTGATGCTGACCCTAAGTCATGGTGCAGGTCCATAGGAATCCCCATGTCAGCCTCTCTCCTCCAGTGATGATCCTGATAAGGTTACTGAACATAGACTCTGGCCCACTTGGTACAACAGATTGGTGGCCCCTCCTGACATATAGGGTCACTGGCTCACCTCCGCACATGGGCTACGACCTACTCAATAGGGCAATCTCTTCATGGCGGCCCCTCCAGACATCCCCAGTCACCGATTCCTCACCGCACATGGGCAATGACCCTTTTGGCACAATGGTAATCACTGCTCACTTCACGGTGGCCCTCCTCTGGCATACAAGGGTTGCTATATTTCCTTGCTCACGGAAACAACCTGATTGGTGCAGCAGCCGTCTCCTCACACTTCGCTAAGGGAATCCATTAAACATGATTACCCACTGGATCACACTCCTTCCAATGCTCTCCTCTTCCTCACAGAGCACACTGGTGTTAGCAAGCAGGCAGGCACTGATGCTCCAGGATCCCAGGCAGGTGGTCTTGGATTCCCTGGGTGATGTCCCCTCACCCAGCTCGTAGGCCAGCAGGCCTTTTCCCCAGTCCCACAGTCTTACAGAGCTACTCCTCCTCCCACAGCCGCTGGCTGCTTGACAGTTTTTGGGGTCTCAAGCTCCCCTTTTATAGTCCATTTCAAGACACCATGGGCCAGATGTACGACGCGCAAAATAGCGCCTCGCAAATTGTGAGTCTTTGCGACTTGCAAATTGCGAGGCGCTAAATTGAATGTACCTACCCAACCGTCACCCAAATAGCGACTCGCAAGTGACTCGCAACGCAAAATTGCGAGTCGCAAATTGCGATAGGCTAAAGGCCCGCAGATAGCGTCCGCGGTAGAAAACATGCATTTTGCATGCGCAATTAGCGTACACGGTGGAAAGCATGCATTTTGCATGCGCAAATAGCGAGTTTTAATAAAAATTGGAAAAAAAAGACTTCCCAGTTGAACTGAAGGACCCCAAACCAGCAAGTGGTGTCTATGGAGATTCCTGATCAAAATTACAAGCACATGACAAGGTGCAGCAGCTCAGTTGAACACACTGCTACACAGAGAAAACAGCACAGCAAGATGGCCAGCAAGACATCTGAGAAAGAAGGGAAGAGGCTGCGCAAACTTACATTTTCGGACAAAGAAATTGACATTATCATCGATGAGTGCTGCAACAATCACGAGCAGCTGTTCTGTCAGACTTCACATACCGTGCCAGAGTCTGACAAGCGTAGAATATGGCGTGACATGCAGCTGCGCGTGAATGCCCTTGGTGTTGCAGACATGTTAATAGTAACTGTGGGCAATGAACTCTTCTCCGCTAGCGGAGATTGCGGAGATTTGCTAACTACGCATTTCATTGAAAACACGGAATTCATGCAAAAACTCCGACTCTGCCAAGTAGCGGAATTAGTTACTGTACCCACAACCCTTTGATAAAACAACTTTAACTTTACATGCTAAAAAGCATATAACCAATTCACAAAAGTGAGCTTTGAAAAATATCAGGCAATGAGAGAGGTGATGATTTTGGGGTCCCCCCTAACCTAGGGGGAGGACCAAGCAGATGCCTTGAACACAAAAAGCATATCATGCTGAATGATTCGGTGGTGGTCCCATCCTCCTAGGACCACCCCAAGCAAAGTTATGGGCAAAAATACAATGCCAACCAAAGGCCCAGCAAAGCATTCTGGGGCAAGATTCTAGAGTGCAGTGAATAATATAGTATTAGCTCTCAGCTGAGCCAGGAGAGCGCTGCCGCTTGAAGAATGTTTTGATATTGGATACTATAATATTCACTGCACTCTAGAATCTCGTCCCATAATGCTTTGCAGGGCCTTTGGTTGGGATTGTATTTCTGCCCATAACTGTGCTTGGGGTGGTCCTAGGAGGATGGGACCACCACCGAATCGTTCAGCATGATGTGCTCTTTGTGTTGAAGGCATCTGCTTGGTTCTCTCCCTAGGTTAGGGAGGACCTCAAAATCATCATCTCTCTCACTGCTTGCTGTATTTTCATTTTCACTTTTGTGAGATGACTATATACATTTTGGCATGTAAAGATAGATCTCTGTTTTATTAATTGGGATGAGATGGAACGGAGTTATGGAGCGGAGTTTTCACGGAGTATTTGTTCAACTCCGCAGAATTCCGTGTAGTGGTACTTCGCCCACCCTTAGTCAATAGATGACATCAGGAAAAGATGGTATGACCTCCGTTCCAGGGCCAAGGAGAGGGTGGCTGACCGGCTGCGTGCTGCCCAACAGACAGAAGGTGGCCCATCCAGCCTCCCGGAAGACTCCACAGCAGAGGCAATGGTGGAAGCCACCCTAGAGCCGGAATCTGTTGTGGGAATTGGAAGCCTGGACACATCCCAAACTCCATCACCCACAGGTAAGTGAAAAATGAAAGCCATTGTATGTCACACTCAAGCCAGCAGCCCACATGCATGCACCACACACAGGCCAAACTGCATCTACAATCTACATGCTCCGTCTACACAATAAAAGAGTCACAGTTGGTGCATCATGGGAAATGTAGTATGTGACACAAACATTGCTGTTGGGGACTGACATGATTTGTGAACATAGTACCACCACAGAGATAGTGACTCAAAACATTTCCTTTATTTCACCTCTTTCAACATAGAAACATCTTTGGGAGTAGAACCAAGGGAGGAAGACACTGACTCAGAGCAGGAGCATGGCCAGATGGACCAAGGGCTGGATGAACCCAGTACTTCATTTTCATTGGGGAGTGCACAAGGGCTAGATACAACAGCCCCACAGCAGCAGCCAACCACACATTGCACTCTGGACACAAGGGGCAGGGTACAACGTTTGACCCAGCGATCCCGAAGGATGCACCGAAGCCGTAGGCACGCTCCTGCCAATACCATGGCAGTTAATCCATATCCTTCTGCTGACCTGGAGGATTCCATGCTCAAAATTCAGCACCTGAAACACAAGCAAATGAGGCTAATTAACATGAAGTTGAGCAGGGGGTTTGACAGAATTGCAAAACAACTGTCCAAGAATCGGGTCCGTATGGAGTGCAGAATGGATGCCATGACTGATGCAACTGTGCAGCTGTGCACAGAGCTTAAGGAAGACAGGGCACATAACAGTAGGATGGAGAGCAGCAGGTCACGTGACATGCACTCCATGACGAGGGCAATTGGACGTCTGGCAAATGCAACAAGCCTGCACAGCAAACGCACCCTAGCACTGCAGGTTGAAATGGGCCACTACAGTGGTGATGTAGCAAGGGGACTACAACAGATCACAGCTGCTGTGGAAGCAATGCAAACTAGCCTTGTAGCTACAGGAGGAGGCACAGACACTGCTGACAGTGAAGTGTCCAGCCGCAGCAGTGTTTCCACTGCTGATGCCCCAACCCAGCGGAGAAGCAGCTGTCGGCACTCTATGGTCCAAAGTGCCAGATGAACATAGGCAGGACAGAGGGGCAAAAGATAATTTTCTAATTTGTTTTTGTCTTTTCACTTTTTGTTGTGGTGAAGTAACCACTTTGCATTTATAATGTGTGTAGTAACAGTTGTCGGAAATGGACAGGTTAACCCATAGACACAGTCAATATGACCCTGAATTAAATGCATTTTGCAAAATACAGTTTGACATTCTCTTGTGTAGTTACTTGTGCATATTTGTGAATGATAATGATTTACCTTGAAAAGTAATGTCTGGCTATGTGGTCCCTGCGCCTTCTCCCCTCTGCTGCTGAGCTTCCCTCACTTGGTTGGTGGGCTGGGGGTCCAGGCTCTTCATCCCCCAAGTCTGCATCTGACAACTCCATGGGCAGGCCACGCCTGCATGCAATGTTGTGGAGTATTGCTCAGCTGGCCACAATTTTGCAGGCTGTCTCAGGCATATACTGCAAGGCACCGCCACTCTTGTGTAGACACCTGAATCTTGATTTTAGTATGCCAAATGTGCGCTCGATGACTGACCTGGTGCGTCTATGTGCCCTGTTGTATCACCTTTCATGCGCGTTGGAGGGAGACAGGTACGGTGTGCGGATCCAGGTACGCAGGGCATACGCACTGTCATCTGCGAGGAAATGTAAGAATTTGAGACATCATGCAGACAGACATTTATGTGCAAATACATCTCACTGTGGGTGTGGGTATCCATTACCTAGTAGGTATCCTTCATTGAAATCACCTCTTACTAATTTCTGGTATATGCCACTGTGTCTTAAGATGTATGAGTCATGTGTGCTCCCTGGAAATTTGGCTACAATGTCTGTGATGATGTTGTTTGCATCATAGACAACTTGGATGTTGAGTGAATGTGTGCTTTTCCTATTACGGAATATGTATTCTATTCATGATGGTGGGCATATGGGCACATGGGTCCCATCTATGCACCCTATGACCTGTGGGAATCTTGCTGTTCTATAGAATTTCAATTTGGTATTTTCAAGTTCCTGATTGTTCCTTGGCAGATAGATGTGTCCATGTATGTGGTGTAGCAGAGCATCTAGGAAATTGCAAATGAAACGCGAAAGCACACTCTGTGACACACCTCCAGCCACTGGTATTACGTCTTGATAGCTACCAGTGGCCAATAGGTGGAGGGAGCACAACACCTGCACGTGTGTTGGGATTGCATTGCTGCGCTGGGTTCTGCTTTCCAAATGTGGCTTCAGGGTGTCTATGAGGTCTAGGATGACAGTGCTACTCAGCCTGTACTGTTCATATATCTCTTCCTCAGTCTTCTCAAACAATTTCAGCCTGACTCTGAAAATCCTCTCCTGTCTCCGCCTCCTCTGTAGAGCAGTAATTATACGCATCCTCCTCGCTATCACATACAGGGCAGCCATTTTGGAAAAGTTCTGGTGCATTCTGGCCCTGTTTTTATAGTTTGGGACTGGTTACCACCTGTTTCAGCTTAGTGGTAAATTGCATGGGCAAATGGCCTGTTTGGCGGCGCTTAGTCGCAATTTGCGAGTACTCCGTACATTTGATTTTGCAAGTCGCTATTTGCAACTCGCAATTTTGAAAACGCAAATAGCGTACGCTTTTTCTGCGACTCGCTATTCACTCGCAACGCTAACTTTCAAATTGTGCATGCAAAATGGTCGTACATCTGGCCCTAAATGCGATTTAGGGCCTGAGTTTTTGCAGTTTATTTTGGGGGCCTGTTGCCTCCACATCGGACCTGCATACCTCAACCACTGCCTCTCCATCTACACTTCAACCAGACACCTCAGCTCCGCAAACCTGGCCCTGGCCACTATGCCACAGATCTGCATGACCACGGCCGGAAGAAGATCCTTCTCCTACCTCACCACGAAGACCTGGAACTCTCTTCCTCTACAACTCAGGTAATCACCCTCACTGCCTCAATTCAGGAAGGACCTCAGACCTGGCTCTTCGACTGAACTGGCTCTACGACTGACCTGCAGAACCACCCCGCCCGCCCCAGCGCAATGAGACCCTAACAGGTGATTAGCTGTGCTCTATAACAACCCTGATTGATTGATTTTTGAAGTTCACACTCCTCTGTCCTCTCTTACTTCAGAAAGCAGTCTGTCACAGCAGAAGCGACTCCAAATCTGATAGCCTCAAAGCGCAGGCCATGCGAGAGACTAGACGTTCACACCTGGATGGCAGCCACAGTGGCATGTGTATCAAAAGGTTAGCCAAGGGCTTAAGCCCTACTCTTTATGTTTCTCTTATAAGCCCATCCCCTTCCTGAGATGTGCCTATGACCCTTCCTTGTGACCTCTCTCTGAATCAAATAGCACCCTTTTTGAAGTGTACTGGAGAGCCTGGCTCTCCCTACTCCAGTGTGACCCACCACGCTTGCAGGAATGCAGCAATACACATATCTATCTTAGGGTATTAGTATACCTCCTCACCTCATGTTTCACCATGAATCCCTGGTTCTCTTAAAATGAAACCCAGAATCCGCCATGTATTGTACAATTCACAGGCACAAATATACTAAGCACATGCACACAACATAATCACACTGCACAACACTAGATCATTTATGTATCGTGCCCTTTGCAGGCACACATAAACCCAGCATATGCTTATAACATACACACAATGGTCAGTAAAGCATTGTCCCTGTATTGTACCATTCACAGGCACATATACACCCAGCACATGTATATCTCAAATGCACTGTGCAGTACAAAAACACACATAATTAATGTAGGTAGAGGGTGAGGTAAACACACAGCAGAGGAACTTTAAATGAGTGAGCTTGTATGCCTCACTCCA
Organism: Calotriton arnoldi; assembly: GCA_963921515.1. Taxonomy (NCBI): domain Eukaryota; kingdom Metazoa; phylum Chordata; class Amphibia; order Caudata; family Salamandridae; genus Calotriton; species Calotriton arnoldi. The sequence continues at coordinate 304,548 of CAWUFW010015437.1, read as the reverse complement.
ATGACGCAGGTTAACAGCCTTCTGGCAATTGTTGTTTTGTTTTTTCACGGTTCTTGCAAAACTTTAATGTTTGGAATCATGCTAGGCCCTCATCAATCCCCCCAAAAATATTTTGCTACAGAAACAAACAAGCATTTGCAATGCAATAGGTCTCGCATTCACGTGAGTTTGAGCTACTGGCATTTCAAATGACAATGCCTTATATTTATGTTTTGGGTTTTAAAACATATATAAAAGGCATTGTCATTTACAATACTAATAGCTTAAACTCTCGCAAATGCGAGACCTATTGCATTGCAGTAAAGGGCCTTCTCGACCGCTTGTTAGATTGTAAATATCAGAGGAAGAGACTCGCCTGTGACGTCTTCAAAGTAGTGATAAATAGTGCAGTAAAGAAGATGTGTAAGTGTTGTAAATTACACAGACACAAAGTGTGAAGTGATAGTTACATATGATTCGAGCTATAACCACTAACAAAGTGCTCCAACACCTTTCGCTCTGTGATTACACTGTCGCTGCTCAGGAGGAAGAGAAGGGGGGAGCTATTTCCTGCCCTCTATGTGATATGAGTATGCAGTGTGGCATTGCGTAATGTCATTGCTATCTTTGGCCTAATAAAAACCACTCCAGCTGTAGTAGGGGCCTGGCTTCACTTCTTGGTGTAGGGCGGGCTGTGCTTTATGGCAGGCATGGAGGGAGGGAGGGATGATCTCGGCTGCAGCTCTGGCCTCGTACAGTGCCCTTGCTATTACTAGTGAGTGAGAGGCGCTGAGGTGGTGGTATTGGTGGTGGTGGTATTGGTATTGGTGGTGGTGGTGGTATTGGTATTGGTGGTAGTGGTGGTGGTATTGGTGGTGCAGGTATTGGTGGTATGGTGGTGGTGGTGGAGGTGGTATTGGTGGTGGTGGCATTAGTGGTATTGGTGGTGGTGGTATTGGTGGAGGTGGTGGTATTGGTGGTGGTGGTACTAGTATTGGTGGTGGTGGTATTGGTGGTGGCAGAATTGGTATTGGTGGTGGTGGTATTGGTGGTGGTATTGGTATTGGTGGTGGTGGTGGTACTGGTATTGGTGGTGGTGGTATTGGTAGTGGTATTGGTGGTGGTATTGGTGGTGGTGGTATTGGTTGTATTGGTGGTGGTGGTGGTATTGGTGGTAGTATTGGTATTGGTACTGGTGGTATTGGTGGTGGGTGTGGTATTGGTTGTGGTGGTATTGGTGGTGGTATTGGTGGTGGTATTAGTGGTATTGGTGGTGGTGGTGGTATTAATGGTGGTATTGTTGGTGATGGAATTGATGGTGGTGGTGGTATTGGTGGTGGTGGTATTGGTATTGGTGGTGGTGGTATTGGTGGTAGTGGTATTGGTGGTAGTGGTATTGGTGGTGGTGGAGGTAGTGGTATTGATGGTGGTGGTATAGGTGGTGGTGGTATTGATGGTGGTACTGGTAGTGGTGGTGGTGGTGATGGTGATGGTTTTGGTGGTGGTGGTGGAATTGGTAGTGGTGGTATTGGTGGTGGTGGTGGTGGTATTGGTGGTGGTGGAGGTTTTGGAGGAGGTGGTGGTATTGATGGTGGTGGGTGTGGTATTGGGGGTGGTGGTATTGATGGTAGTATTGGTGGTAGTGGTGGTGGTGGTAATGGTATTGGTGGTGGTGGTGGTGGTAAAGGTATTGGTGGTGGTGGTGGTATTGGTGGTATTGGTGGTGGTGGTGGTATTGGTGGTGGTGGTATTGGTGGTGGTAGTGGTGATAGTGAAATTGGTGGTGTTGTTGGTGGTATTGGTGGTGGTATTGGTGGTGGTGGTATTGGTGGTTGTGGTATTAGTGGTGGTGGTACTGTTGATGGCAGTGGTATTAGTGGTGGTGGTGGTATTGGTGGTGGTATTGGTGGTGGTGGTATTGGTGGTGGTGGTATTGGTAGTGGTGGTATTGGTGGTGGTATTGGTAGTGGTATTAGTATTGGTGGTAGTTGTATTGGGTTGGTGGTGGTGGTATTGGTAGTGGTGGTGGGGGTATTGGTGGTAGTGGTATTAGTGGGAGTATTGGTGGTGGTGGTGGTGGTATTGGTGGTGGTGGCATTGGTGGTAGTGGTATTGGTGGTGGTGGTGGTGGAGGTATTGGTGGTGGTATTGGTGGTGGTGGTATTGATGGTGGTGGTATTGATGGTGGTGGAGGTGGTGAAATTGGTGGTGGTGGTATTTGTGGTATTGGTGGTGGTGATATTGGTGGTGGTATTGGTGGTGGTGGTATTGGTGGTGGTGGTATTGGTGGTGGTATTGGTGTTGGTGGTATTGGTTGTGGTATTGGTGGTGGTATTGGTGGTACTATTTGTGGTATTGGTGGTGGTGGTATTGGTATTGGTGCTGGTGGTAGTATTTGTGTTGGTGGTATTGGGGTTAGTGGTATTGGTAGTGGTGGTAGTATTGGGGGTGGTGGTAGTATTGGCATTGGTGGTGGTAGTATTGGTGGTGGTGGTGGTATTGGTGTTGGTATTGGTGGTGATGGTATTGGTGGTGGGATTGGGATTGGCGGTGGTATTGGTATTGGTGGTGGTATTGGTGGTGGTATTGGTTGTGTTTGTATTGGTGGTGGTGGTATGAGGGGTGGTGGTGGTATTGGTGGTGGCATTGGTGGTGTTAGTATTGGTGGTATTATTGGTGGTGTTGGAATTGGTAGTGGTATTGGTGGTGTTGGTATTAGTGGTGGTGGTAGCGGAGGTGGTGGTATTGGTAGTGGTGGTATTGGTAGTGGTGGTATTGGTGGTGTTGCTGGTGGTGGTGGTGGTGGTATTGGTGGTGGTGGTATTGGTGTTATTGGTGGTATTGGTGTTATTGGTGGTATTGGTGGTGGTATTGGTGGTATTAGTGGTGGTATTGGTGGTGGTATTGGTGGTGGTGGTATTGGTGGTGGTCTTGGTGGTAGTATTGGTATTGGTACTGGTGGTGGTGGTATTGGAGGTGGTGGTGGTATTGGTGGTGGTTTTGGTGGTGTTGGTGACATTGGTGGTGGTGTTTTTGGTGGTGGTGGTGGTATTGGTGGTGGTGGTGTTATTGATGGTGGTGGTGATATTGGTGGCGGCGGAGGTCATGGTGAGGGTATTGTTGGTATTGGTGGTGGTATTGGTGGTGGTATTGGTGGTGGTCTTGGTGTCAGTATTGGTATTGGTACTGGTGGTATTGGTGGTGGTTTTGGTGGTGTTGGTGATATATGTGTGGTGGTATTGGTGGTGGTGGTGGTATTGGTTGTGGTGGTATTGGTGGTGGTGATATTGGTGGCGGTGGTGATATTGGAGATGGTATTGTTGGTATTGTTGGTATTAGTGGTGGTACTGGTGGTGGTGGTATTAGTGGTGGTATTGGTGGTATCGGTGGTGGTGGTATTGGTGGTGGTGGTGGTGGTATTGGTGGAGGTGGTATTGGTGGTGGTGGTAGTGGTATTGGTGGTGGTATTGGTGGTGGTATTGGTGGTGCAGAGGTAGTGGTATTGGTGGTGGTGGTGGTATTGGTGGTGGTGGTATTGGTGGTGGTATTGGTAGTGGTGGTATTGGTGGTGGTTGTGATGGTATTGTTGTTGGTGGTGGTGGTATTGGTGGTGGTAGTGGAGGTGGTGGTGGTATTGGTGATGGTGGTGGCATTGGTGGTGGTGGTATTGGTGGTGGTGATAATGGTGGTGGTGGTGGTATTGGTGGTGGTGTTGGTGGTGGTATTGATGGTGGTGGTATTGGTGGTGGAGGTGGTGGTATTGGTGGTGGTAGTAGTGGTATTGGTGGTGGTGGTGGTATTGGTGGTGGTATTGGTGCTGGAGGGATTGGTGGTGATGGTAATGGTGGTGGTGGTATTGGTGGTGGTGGTGGTGGTGGCATTGGTGGTGCTGGTGGAGATGATATTGGTGTGGTGGTGGTGGTATTGGTGGTGGTGGTATTGATGGTGGTGGTATTGATGGTGGAGGTGGTGGTATTGGTGGTGGTGGTAGTGGTATTGGTGATGGTGGTGTTGGTAGGGGTATTGGTGGTGGTGGTATTGGTTGCGGTATTGGTGGTGGTATTGGTGGTATTGGTGGTGGTGGTGGTATTGTTGGTGGTGGTATTGGTGGTGGTGGTATTGGTGTTGGTGGTATTGGTATTGGAGGTGGTATTGGTGGTGGTATTGGTGGTATTGGGGGTGGTGGTAGTGGTATTGGAGGTGGTATTGGTGGTATTAGTGGTGGTGGTAGTGGTATTGGTATTCATGGTGGTGGTAGTGGTATTGGTGGTGGTGGTGGTAGTAGAGGCATTGGTGGTGGTGGTATTGGTGGTGGTGGTATTGATGGTGGTATTGGTGCTGGTGGTAGTGGTGGTGGTGTTGGTGGTGGTGGTATTGGTGGTGGTATTGGTTGTGGTATTGGTGGTGGTGGTATTGGTGCTGTTGGTAGTATTGGTGCTGTTGGTGGTATTGGTGTTGGTGTTATTGGTGGTGGTAGTGGTCGTGGTATTGGTGCTGGTGGTGGTATTGGTGGTGGGATTAGCATTGGTGGTGGTATTGGTGGTGTTGGTATTGGTGGTGGTATTGGTGGTGGTGGTATGAGGAGTGGTGGTGGAATTGGTGGTGGTGGTGGTATGAGGGGTGGTGGTGGTATTGGTGGTGATGTTGGTATTGGTGGTGGTATTGGCGGTGTTGGTATTGGTGGTGGTATTGGTGGTGGTAGCGGTTGTGGTGGTGGTAGTCTTGGTAGTGGTGCTGGTGGTATGGTGGTGGTGGTATTGGTGGTGGTATTGGTATTGGTGGTATTGGTGGTGGTATTGGTGGTGGTGGTATTGGTGGTATTGGTGGTGGTGGTATTTGTGGTGGTATTGGTATTGGTGGTAGAATTGGTATTGGTACTGGTGGTGGTGGTATCGGTGGTGGTGGTATTGGTGGTGGTGGTGATATTGGTGGTGGTGGTGATATTGGTGGCGGTGGTGGTTTTGGTGATGGTATTGGTGGGATTGGTGGTGGGATTGGTGGTGGTGGTGGTAGCGGTGCTATTGGTGGTGGTGGTGAAATTGGTGGTGGTGGTATTGGTATTGGTGGTGGTATTGGTATTGGTGGTGGTATTGGTGGTGGTATTGGTGGTGGTGGAGATGGTGGTATTGGTGGTGGCAGTAGTGGTATTGGTGGTGGTGGTGGTATTGGTGGTGGTGATAATGGTGGTAGTGGTATTGGTGATGGTGTTGGTGGTGGTATTGATGGTGGTGGTATTGGTGGTGGAGGTGATGGTATTGGTGGTGGTAGTAGTAGTAGTATTGGTGGTGGTGGTGGTATTGGTGGTGTTGGTATTGGTGGTGGTGGTATTGGTGATGTTATTGATGTTGGTGGTATTGGTGGTGGTATTGGTTGTGGTATTGGTGGTGATATTGGTGGTATTGGTGGTGGTGGCGGCATTGGTGGTGCTGGTATTGGTGGTATGGGTGGTGGTGGTATTGATGGTGGTGGTATTGATGGTGGAGGTGGTGGTATTGGTGGTGGTAGTGGTATTGGTGGTGGTGGTGTTGGTAGGGGTATTGGTGGGGGTGGTGTTGGTGGTGGTGGTATTGGTGGTGGTGGTGTTGGTAGGGGTATTGGTGGTGGTGGTATTGGTGTATTGGTGGTGGTGGTATTGGTGTTGGTGGTATTGGTATTGGTGGGGGTGGTGGTATTGTTGGTGGTGGTATCGGTATTGGAGGTGGTATTGGTGGTGGTATTGATGGTATTGGTGGTGGTGGTAGTGATATTGGAGGTGGCATTGGTGGTGGTATTGGTGGTATTGGTGGTGGTGGTAGTGGTATTAGTGGGGGTATTCATGGTGGTGGTAGTGGTATTGGTGGTGGTAGTAGAGGCATTGGTGGTATTGGTGGTGGTGGTATTGATGGTGGTATTGGTGCTGGTGGTAGTGGTGGTGGTGTTGGTGGTGGTATTGGTGCTGGTAGTATTGGTGGTGGTATTGGTGGTGGTGGTATTGGTGTTGGTGGTATTGGTGGTGGTGGTAGTGGTGGTGGTATTGGTGCTGGTATTGATGGTGGTGGTATTGGTGGTGGAGGTGATGGTATTGGTGGTGGTAGTAGTAGTAGTATTGGTGGTGGTGGTGGTGGTATTGGTGGTGGTATTGGTGGTGGTGGTGTTGGTATTGGTGGTGGTGGTATTGGTGATGGTATTGATGTTGGTGGTATTGGTGGTGGTATTGGTTGTGGTATTGGTGGTGATATTGGTGGTATTGGTGGTGGTGGTGGCATTGGTGGTGCTGGTATTGGTGGTATGGGTGGTGGTGGTATTGATGGTGGTGGTATTGATGGTGGAGGTGGTGGTATTGGTGGTGGTAGTGGTATTGGTGGTGGTGGTGTTGGTAGGGGTATTGGTGGGGGTGGTGTTGGTGGTGGTGGTATTGGTGGTGGTGGTGTTGGTAGGGGTATTGGTGGTGGTGGTATTGGTGTATTGGTGGTGGTGGTATTGGTGTTGGTGGTATTGGTATTGGTGGGGGTGGTGGTATTGTTGGTGGTGGTATCGGTATTGGAGGTGGTATTGGTGGTGGTACTGATGGTATTGGTGGTGGTGGTAGTGATATTGGAGGTGGCATTGGTGGTGGTATTGGTGGTATTGGTGGTGGTGGTAGTGGTATTAGTGGGGGTATTCATGGTGGTGGTAGTGGTATTGGTGGTGGTAGTAGAGGCATTGGTGGTGGTGGTATTGGTGGTGGTGGTATTGATGGTGGTATTGGTGCTGGTGGTAGTGGTGGTGGTGTTGGTGGTGGTATTGGTGCTGGTAGTATTGGTGGTGGTATTGGTGGTGGTATTGGTGGTGGTATTGGTGGTGGTGGTATTGGTGCTGTTGGTGGTATTGGTGTTGGTGGTATTGGTGTTGGTGGTATTGGTGGTGGTGGTGGTGGCAGTGGTGGTGGTATTGGTGCTGGTGGTGGTATTGGTGGTGGGATTGGCATTGTCGGTGGTATTGGTATTGGTGGTGGTGGTGGTATTGGTGGTATTGGTGGTGTTGGTGGTGGTATTGGTGGTGGTTGTATGAGGGGTGGTGGTGGGATTGGTGGTGGGATTGGTGGTGGGATTGGTGGTGGTGGTATGAGGGGTCGTTGTGGTATTGGTGGTGGTGTTGGTATTGGTGGTGGTATTGGTGGTGTTGGTATTAGTGGTGGTATTGGTGGTGGTGGTATTGGTGGTGTTAGCGATGGTGGTGGTGGTATGGTTGTGGTGGTATTGGTGGTGGTATTGGTATTGGTGGTAGAATTGGTATTGGTACTGGTGGTGGTGGTATCGGTGGTGGTGGTGATATTGGTGGTGGTGGTGATATTGGTGGTGGTATAGTTGGTGGTCATATTGGTGGTGGTAGTGGTGGTGGTGGTGATATTGGTGGCGGTGGTGGTTTTGCTGATGGTATTGGTGGTATTGGTGGTATTGGTGGTGGTGGTGGTAGCGGTGGTATTGGTGGTGGTATTGGTGGTGGTAGTGGTATTGGTGGTGGTATTGGTGGTGGAGGTATTTGTGGTGGTGGTATTGGTGGTGGTATTGGTATTTGTGGTATTGGTGGTGGTGGTATTCGTAGAATTTGTGGTGGTGATATTGGTGGTGGTATTGGTGGTAGAATTTGTATTGGTACTGGTGGTATTGGTGGTGGTGGTGATATTGGTGGTGGTGGTATTGGTGGTGGTGGTGGTATTGGTGGTCATCGTATTTGTGGTGGTGATATTGGTGGTGGTGGTGGTTTTGGTGATGGTATTGGTGGTATTGGTGGTGGTATTGGAGTTGATGGTGGTAGCCGTGGTATTGGTGGTGGTGGTATAGGTGGTGGTGGTATTGGTGGTAGTGGTGGTATTGGTGGTGGTGGTATTGGTATTGGTGGTCTTGGTATTGGTGGTGGTCGTGGTATTGGTAGTATTGGTGGAATTGGTGGTGGTGGTATTGGTGGTGGTGGTATTGGTGGTGGTATTGGTATTGGCGGTGGTATTGGTATTGGTGGTGGTTGTATTGGATTGGTGGTGGTGGTATTGGTGGTTGTATTGGAAGTGGTGGTGGTATCGGTGGAATTGGTGGTGGTGGTGGCATTGGTGGTATTGGTGGTGGTGTTGGTGGTATTGGTGGTGGTATTGATGGTGGTGCGGGTGGTGGTATTGGTGGTGGTGGTATTTGTGGTATTGGTGGTGGTATTGGTATTTGTGGTATTGGTGGTGATGGTATTCGTAGAATTTGTGGTGGTGGTATTGGTGGTAGAATTTGTATTGGTACTGGTGGTATTGGTGGTGGTGGTATTGGTGGTGGTGGTGGTAATGTTGGTGGTGGTATTGGTGGTCATCGTATTTGTGGTGGTGATATTGGTGGTGGTGGTGGTTTTGCTGATGGTTTTGGTGGTATTGGTGGTGGTATTGGAGTTGATGGTGGTAGCCGTGGTATTGGTGGTGGTGGTGGTATAGGTGGTGGTGGTATTGGTGGTAGTGGTGGTATTGGTGGTGGTGGTATTGGTATTGGTGGTCTTGGTATTGGTAGTATTGGTGGAATTGGTGGTTTTGGTGATGGTATTGGTGGGATTGGTGGTGGGATTGGTGGTGGTGGTGGTAGCGGTGGTATTGGTGGTGGTGGTGGTGGTATTGGTATTGGTATTGGTGGTGGTATTGGTGGTAGTGGTATTGGTGGTGGTGGTGGTGGTATTGGTGGTGGCAGTAGTGGTATTGGTGGTGGTATTGGTGGCGGTGATAATGGTGGTAGTGGTATTGGTGGTGGTGTTGGTGGTGGTATTGATGGTGGTGGTATTGGTGGTGGAGGTGATGGTATTGGTGGTGGTAGTAGTAGTATTGGTGGTGGTGGTGGTATTGGTGGTGGTGGTGGTATTGGTATTGGTGGTGGTGGTATTGGTGATGGTATTGATGTTGGTGGTGGTGGTGGCATTGGTGGTGCTGGTATTGGTGGTATGGGTGGTGGTGGTATTGATGGTGGTGGTATTGATGGTGGAGGTGGTGGTATTGGTGGTGGTAGTGGTATTGGTGGTGGTGTTTGTAGGGGTATTGGTGGGGGTGGTGTTGGTGGTGGTGGTATTGGTGGTGGTGGTGTTGGTAGGGGTATTGGTGGTGGTGGTATTGGTGTATTGGTGGTGGTGGTATTGGTGCTGGTGGTGGTATTGGTGGGGGTGGTGGTATTGTTGGTGGTGGTATCGGTATTGGAGGTGGTATTGGTGGTGGTATTGATGGTATTGGTGGTGGTGGTAGTGATATTGGAGGTGGCATTGGTGGTGGTATTGGTGGTAGTGGTATTAGTGGTGGTATTCATGGTGGTGGTAGTGGTATTGGTGGTGGTAATAGAGGCATTGGTGGTGGTGGTATTGGTGGTGGTGGTATTGATGGTGGTATTGGTGCTGGTGGTAGTGGTGGTGGTGTTGGTGGTGGTATTGGTGCTGGTAGTATTGGTGGTGGTATTGGTGGTGGTGGTATTGGTGTTGTTGGTGGTATTGGTGTTGGTGGTATTGGTGGTGGTGGTGGTAGTGGTGGTGGTATTGGTGCTGGTGGTGGTATTGGTGGTGGGATTGGCATTGTCGGTGGTTTTGGTATTGGTGGTGGTGGTGGTATTGGTGGTGTTGGTGGTGGTATTGGTGGTGGTTGTATGAGGGGTGGTGGTGGGATTGGTGGTGGTGGTATGAGGGGTGGTTGTGGTATTGGTGGTGGTGTTGGTATTGGTGGTGGTATTGGTGGTGTTGGTATTAGTGGTGGTATTGGTGGTGGTGGTATTGGTGGTGGTAGCGATGGTGGTGGTGGTATGGTTGTGGTGGTATTGGTGGTGGTATTGGTATTGGTGGTAGAATTGGTATTGGTACTGGTGGTGGTGGTATCGGTGGTGGTGGTGATATTGGTGGTGGTGGTGATATTGGTGGTGGTATAGTTGGTGGTCATATTGGTGGTGGTAGTGGTGGTGGTGGTGATATTGGTGGCGGTGGTGGTTTTGCTGATGGTATTGGTGGTATTGGTGATATTGGTGGTGGTGGTGGTAGCGGTGGTATTGGTGGTGGTATTGGTGGTGGTGGTGGTATTGGTGGTGGTGGTATTGGTATTGGTGATATTGGTATTGGTGGTATTGGTGGTAGTGGTATTGGTGGTGGTATTGGTGGTGGAGGTATTTGTGGTGGTGGTATTGGTGGTGGTATTGGTATTTGTGGTATTGGTGGTGGTGGTATTCGTAGAATTTGTGGTGGTGATATTGGTGGTGGTATTGGTGGTAGAATTTGTATTGGTACTGGTGGTATTGGTGGTGGTGGTGATATTGGTGGTGGTGGTATTGGTGGTGGTGGTGGTGGTAATGTTGGTGGTGGTATTGGTGGTCATCGTATTTGTGGTGATGATATTGGTGGTGGTGGTTTTGGTGATGGTATTGGTGGTATTGGTGGTGGTATTGGAGTTGATGGTGGTAGCCGTGGTATTGGTGGTGGTGGTATTGGTGGTAGTGGTGGTATTGGTGGTGGTGGTATTGGTGGACTTGGTATTGGTGGTGGTCGTGGTATTGGTAGTATTGGTGGAATTGGTGGTGGTGGTATTGGTGGTGGTGGTATTGGTGGTGGTATTGGTATTGGCGGTGGTATTGGTATTGGTGGTGGTTGTATTGGATTGGTGGTGGTGGTATTGGTGGTGGTGGTTGTATTGGAAGTGGTGGTGGTCTCGGTGGAATTGGTGGTGGCATTGGTGGTATTGGTGGTGGTGTTGGTGGTATTGGTGGTGGTATTGATGGTGGTGCGGGTGGTGGTATTGGTGGTGGTGGTATTTGTGGTATTGGTAGTGGTGGTGGCAGTGGTATTGATGGTGGTGGTGCTAGGGGTATTGGTGGTGGTGGTATTGGTGGTGGTATTGGTGGGGATGGTATTGGTGGTGGTGGTATTGGTGGTGGTAGTGGTGGTACTGGTGGTGGTGGTATTAGTGGTGGTGGTATTGGTGATAGTATTAGTGTTGGTGGTATTGGTTGTGGTATTGGTGGTGGTATTGGTGGTATTGGTTGTGTTGGTGGAGGTGGTATTGGTGGTGGTGATGGTATTGGTGTTGGTGGTATTGGTGTTGGTGGTGGTGGTATTGGTGGGGGTGGTATTGGTGCTGGTGGTGGTATTGGTGTTGGTATTGGTGGTGGTGGTATTGTTGGTGATGGTATTGGTGGTGGGATTGGCATTGGCGGTGGTATTTGCATTGGTGGTGTTGGTGGTATTGGTGGTGGTGGTATTGGTGGTGTTGGTATTGGTGGTGTTGGTAATGGTGGTGGTATTGGTGGTGGTGGAAAGAGGGGTGGTGGTGGTATTGGTGGTATTGGAATTGGTGGTGGTGGTGGTATTGGTGGTGGTGCTGGTGGTATTGGTGGTGGTGGTGGTAATGGTGGTGGAGGTATTGGTTGTGATATTGATTGTGGTGTTGGTGGTGGTATTGGTGGTGGTATTGGTTGTGGTATCGGTGGTGGTATTGGTGGTATTAGTGGTGGTGGTGTTATTGGTGGTGGTAGTACTGGTGGTGGGATTTGGCATTGGCAGTGGTATTTGCATTGGTGGTGGTGGTGGTATTGGTGGTGTGTTGGTATTGGTGGTGGCATTGGTGATGGTATTTGTTGTGGTAGAGGTTTTGGAGGAGGTGGTGTTATTGATGGTGGTGGGTGTGGTATTGGTGGTGGTGGTATTGGTGGTGCTATTGGTGGTGGTGGTAATGGTATTGGTGGTTGTCATAGTGGTATTGGTGGTGGTGGTGGTATTGGTGGTGTTGCTGGTGGTACTGGTGGCTGTGGTATTGGTGGTGGTGGTATTGGTGGCGGTGGTAGTATTGGTAGTGGTGGTGGTAGTATTTTGTGGTAGTATTGGTGGTGGTAATGGTGGTGGTGTTAGTGGTGGTATTGGTGGTGGGGGTGGTATTGGTAATGGTGGTGGTATTGGTGGTAGTGGTATTAGTGGTGGTATTGGTGGTGGTGGTATGGGTGGTGGTGGTTGTGGCATTGGTGGTGGTGGTATTGGTGGTGGTGGTATTAGTGGTGGTGGTGGTGGTATTGATGGTGGTGAAGGTGGAGGTATTGGTGTTATTGGTGGTGGTGGTATTTGTGGTATTGGTATTTGTGGTGATGGTGGTATTGGTTGTGGTATTGGTGGTGGTAGGGGTATTGGTGGCGGTGGTAATAGTGGTGCTATTGGTAGTGGTGGTATTGGTGGTGGTGGGGATGGTTTTGGTGGTGGTATTGGTGGTGGTGGTATTGGTGGTGGTATTGGTGGTGGTGGTATTGGTGGGGGTAGTGTTGGTGGTGATATTGGTGGTGGTTATATTTGTGGTGGTATTGGTGGTGGTGGAGGTTTTGGAGGAGGTGGTGGTATTATTGGTGGTGGTATTGGTGGTGGTAATGGTATTGGTGGTGGTGGAGGTTTTGGAGGAGGTGGTGGTATTATTGGTGGTGGTATTAGTGGCGGTACTGGTGGTGGTGGTATTGGTGGTGGTGGTATTGGTGGTGGTGGTATTGGTGGTGGTGGTGGTAATTTGTGGTGGTATTGGTGGTAATTGTGGTATTGGTGGTGGTGTTGTTGGTGGTGGTGGTATTGGTGGTGGTATTGGTGGTGGTGGTTTTGGTATTGGTGGTGGTGGTATTGGTGGTGGTGGTGGTATTGGTGGTGGTGGTATTGGTATTGGTGGTCTTGGTATTGGTGGTGGTCATGGTATTGGTGGTATAGGTGGAATTGGTGGTGGTGGTATTGGTGTTGGTGGTATTGGTGGTGGTATTGGTATTGGCTATGGTATTGGTATTGGTGGTGGTTGTATAGGATTGGTGGTGGTGGTATTGGTGGTGGTGGTTGTATTGGTAGTGGTGGTGGTATCGGTGGAATTGGTGGTGGTGGTGGCATTGGTGGTATTGGTGGTGGTGTTGGTGGTATTGGTGGTGGTATTGATGGTGGTGGGGGTGTGTGGTATTGGTGGTGGTGGTATTTGTGGTATTGGTGGTGGTGGTAGTATTGGTGGTGGTGGCAGTGGTATTGATGGTGGTGGTGCTAGGGGTATTGGTGGTGGTGGTATTGGTGGTGGTGGTATTGGAGGTGATAGTATTGGTGGTGGTGGTATTGGTGGTGGTAGTGGTGGTGGTGGTACTGGTGGTGGTGGTATTGGTGGTGGTGGTAATGGTGATAGTATTAGTGTTGGTGGTATTGGTTGTGGTATTGGTGGTGGTATTGGTTGTGTTGATGGAGGTGGTATTGGTGGTGGTATTGGTGCTGGTGGTGGTATTGGTGTTGGTGGTATTGGTGTTGGTGGTATTGGTGGTGGTGGTATTAGTGGGGGTGGTATTGGGGGTGGTATTGGTGCTGGTGGTGGTATTGGTGTTGGTATTGGTGGTGGTGGTATTGTTGGTGATGGTATTGGTGGTGGGATTGGCATTGACGGTGGTATTGGTATTGGTGGTGTTGGTGGTATTGGTGGTGTTGGTATTGGTGGTGGTATTGGTGGTGGTGGTGGAAAGAGGGGTGGTGGTGGTATTGGTGGTATTGGAATTGGTGGTGGTGGTAGTATTGGTGGTGGTGGTATTGGTGGTGGTGCTGGTGGTATTGGTGGTGGTGGTGGAGGTATTGGTTGTGATATTGATTGTGGTGTTGATGGTGGTATTGGTGGTATTGGTGGTGCTATTGGTTGTGGTATCAGTGGTGGTATTGGTGGTATTAGTGGTGGTGGTGTTATTGGTGGTGGTTGTACTGGTGGTGGGATTTGGCATTGGCTGTGGTATTTGTATTGGTGGTGGTGGTGGTATTGGTGGTGTTGGTATTGGTGGTGGCATTGGTGATGGTATTTGTTGTGGTAAAGGTTTTGGAGGAGGTGGTGGTATTGATGGTGGTGGGTGTGGTATTGGTGGTGGTGGTATTGGCGGTGCTATTGGTGGTGGTAATGGTATTGGTGGTTGTAGTAGTGGTATTGGTGGTGGTGGTGGTATTGGTGGTGTTGGTGGTGGTACTGGTGGCTGTGGTGTTGGTGGTATTGGTGGCAGTGGTGGTGGTAGTATTGGTAGTGGTGGTGGTAGTATTTTGTGGTGGTATTGTTGGTGGTATTGGTGGTGGTGTTAGTGGTGGTATTGGTGGTGGGGGTGGTATTGGTAATGGTGGTGGTATTGGTGGTAGTGGTATTAGTGGTGGTATTGGTGGTGGTGGTATGGGTGGTGGTGGTGGTGGCATTGGTGGTGGTGGTATTGGTGGTGGTGGTATTAGTGGTGGTGGTGGTGGTATTGATGGTGGTGAAGGTGGTGGTATTGGTGGTGGTGGTATTTGTGGTATTGGTGGTGGTATTTGTGGTGATGGTGGTATTGGTCGTGGTGGTAGTGATATTGGTGGTGGTGGTAGGGGTATTGGTGGCGGTGGTATTAGTGGTGCTATTGGTAGTGGTCGTATTGGTGGTGGTGGTGATGGTTTTGGTGGTGGTATTGGTGGTGGTGGTATTGGTGGTGGTGGTGTTGGTGGTGATATTGGTGGTGGTTATATTTGTGGTGGTATTGGTGGTGGTGGTGGAGGTTTTGGAGGAGGTGGTGGTATTATTGGTGGTGGTATTGGTGGTGGTATGGGTGGTAGTGGTGGTAATGGGATTGGTGGTGGTGGTGGTATTGGTGGTGGTGGTATTAGTTGTGGTATTGGTGGTGGTAGTGGTGGTGGTGGTATTGGTGGTGGTGGTGGTGGTATTGGTGGTGGTGGTGGTAATTTGTGGTGGTATTGGTGGTAATTGTGGTATTGGTGGTGGTGTTGTTGGTGCTGGTGGTATTGGTGGTGGTATTGTTGGTGGTGGTTTTGGTATTGGTGGTGGTGGTATTAGTGGTGGTGGTGGTGATAATAGTGGTGGTGGTAGTATTGGTGGTGGTGGTATTGGTATTGGCGGTGGTATTGGTGGTGGTTGTATTGGATTGGTGGTGGTGTTATTGGTAGTGGTGGTGGTATTGGTGGTGGTGGTATTGGTGGTAGTGGTATTGGTGGTGGTATTGGTGGTGGTGGTATCGGTGGTATTGGTGGTGGTGGCGGAATTGGTGGTGGTGGTATTGGTGGTGGTGGTGGTATTGATGGTGGTGAGGTGGTGGTATTGATGGTGGTGGTATTTGTAGTATTGGTGGTGGTATTTGTGGTATTGGTGGTGGTGGTATTGGTGGTAGTGGTAGAAGTATTGGTGGTGGTGGGGGTGTTGGTGGTGGTATTGGTATTGGTGGGGGTGGTATTGGTATTGGTGGGGGTGGTATTGGTGCTGGTGTTATTGGTGTTGGTGGTATTGGTGGTGTTGGGGGTGGTATTGGTGCTGGTGGTTGTATTGGTGTTGGTATTGGTGGTGGTGGTATTGTTGGTGATGGTATTGGTGATGGGATTGGCATTGGCGGTGGTATTGGTGGTTGTGGTGGTATTGGTGGTGCTGGTATTGGTGGTGTTGGTATTGGTATTGGTGGTGGTATTGGTGGTGGTGCTGGTGGTATTGGTGGTGGTGGTGGTGGTAATGGTGGTGGAGGTATTGGTTGTGATATTGATTGTGGTGTTGTTTGTGTTATTGGTGGTATTGGTGGTGGTATTGTTGGTGATGGTATTGGTGGTGGGATTGGCATTGGCGGTGGTATTGGTGGTTGTGGTGGTATTGGTGGTGTTGGGTTTGGTGGTGGTATTGGTGGTGGTGATAAGAGGGGTGGTGGTGGAATTGGTGGTGCTGGTATTGGTGGTGGTATTGGTGGTGTTGGTATTAGTGGTGGTATTGGTGGTGGTGGTAATGGTGGTGGTAGAGGTGGTGGTAGTAGTATTGGTGGTCGTGGTATTGGTGGTGGTGCTGGTGGTAGTGGTGGTTGTGGTAGTAATGGTGGTGGAGGTATTGGTTGTGATATTAATTGTGGTGTTGTTTGTGGTATTGGTGGTATTGATGGTGGAATTGGTTGTGGTATTGGTGGTGGTTTTGGTGGTGTTGGTGGTGGTGGTATTGGTAATGGTGGTACTGGTGGTGGGATTTGGCATTGGCGGTGGTATTGGTATTGGTGGTGGTGTTGGTATTGGTGGTGGTGGTATTGGTGGTGTTGGTATTGGTGGTGGCATTGGTGGTGGTGGTATGAGTGGTGGTGGTGGTATTGGTGGTGGTATTTGTTGTGGTGGAGGTTTTGGAGGAGGTGTTGGTATTGATGGTGGTGGGTGTGGTATTGGTGGTGGTGGTATTGGTGGTGCTATTGGTGGTGGTATTGGTGGTGGTGGTGGTAATGGTATTGGTGGTGGTGGTGGTTGTGGTATTGGTGGTGGTGGTGGTATTGGTTGTGGTATTGGTGGTGGTGGTATTGGTGGTGGTGGTATTGGTGGTGGTAGTGGTGGTGGTATTGGTGGTGGTGGTGGTATTTTGTGGTGGTGATATTGGTGGTGGTGGTGGTATTGGTGGTGGTATTGGTGGTGGTGGTGGTATTGGTGTTGGTGGTATTGGTGGTGGTGGTATTGGCGGTGGTGTTGGTATTGGTGGTGGTTGTATTGGATTGTTGGTGGTGGTATTGGTGGTGGTGGTATTGGTAGTGGTGGTGGTATTGGTGGTAGTGGTATTAGTGGTGGTTGTGGTGGTATGGGTGGTATTGGTGGTGGGGGTGGCATTGGTGGTGGTGGTATTGGTGGTGATGGTGATGGTAGGGGTATTGGTGGTGGTGGTATTCGTGGTGGTGTTGGTAGTGGTGGTATTGGTGGTGGTGGTGATGGTTTTGGTGGTGGTGATGGTATTGGTGGTGGTGTTGGTGGTGGTATTGGTGGTGGTGATTTTGGTGGTTGTGGTATTGATGGTGGTGGAGGTGGTAGTATTGGTGGTGGTGGTATTTGTGGTATTGGTGGTGGTATTTGTGGTGGTGGTGGTATTGGTGGTGGTGGTAGTGGTATTGGTGGTGGTGGTGATGGTAGGGGTATTGGTGGTGGTGGTAGGGGTATTGGTGGTGGTGGTATTAGTGGTGGTGTTGGTAGTGGTGGTATTGGTGGTGCTGGTGATGGTTTTGGTGGTGGTATTGGTGGTGGTAGTGGTATTGGTGGTGGTGATGTTGGTGGTGGTATTGGTGGTGGTTATATTTGTGGTGGTATTGGTGGTGGTGGAGGTTTTGGTGGTGGTATTGATGGTAGTGGTGGTAATGGTATTGGTGGTGGTGGTGTTGGTAGTGGTATTGGTGGTGGTGGTGGTATTAGTGATGGTACTGGTGGTAATGGTATTGGTGGTGGTATTGGTGGTGGTGGTATTGGTGGTGATGGTGGCATTGGTGGTGGTGGTATTGGTGGTGGTGGTTTTGGTGGTGGTGGTATTGATGGTGGTGGAGGTGGTGGTATTGGTGGTGGTGGTATTTGTGGTGGTGGTGGTATTGGTGCTGGTGGTGCTGGTTTTGGTGGTGGTAGTGGAATTGGTGGTGGTGGTATTGGTGGTGGTGGTGTTGGTGGTGGTATTGGTGGTGGTGGAGGTTTTGGTGGTGGCATTGATGGTGGTGGTGGTGGTTGTGGTGGTGGTAGTGTTATTGGTATTGGTGGTGGTGGTATTGGTGGTGGTGGTACTGGTGGTTGTGGTATTGGTGGTGGTGGTATTGGTGGTGGTAGTGGTGGTGGTATTGGTGGTGGTGGTTGTATTTTGTGGTGGTGATATTGGTGGTGGTGGTATTAGTGGTGTTGGTGGTATTGGTGTTGGTGGTATTGGTGGTGGTCGTATTGGTGGTGGTGGTACTGGCGGTGGTATTGGTATTGGTGGTGGTTGTATTGGATTGGTGGTGGTGGTATTGGTGGTGGTATTGGTAGTGGTGGTGGCATTGGTGGTAGTGGTAATAGTGGTGGTATTGGTGGTGGTATGGGTGGTATTGGTGGTGGTGGAGGCATTGGTGGTGGTGGTATTGGTGGTGGTGGTGATGGTAGGGGTATTGGTGGTGGTGGTATTAGTGGTGGTGTTGGTAGTGGTGGTATTGGTGGTGGTGGTGATGGTTTTGATGGTGGTGGTGGTATTGGTGGTGGTGGTGGTATTGGTGGTGGTGGTATTGGTGGTGGTGGTGATGGTAGGGGTATTGGTGGTGGTGGTATTAGTGGTGGTGTTGGTAGTGGTGGTGATGGTTTTGGTGGTGGTGGTGGTATTGGTGGTGGTGGTGGTGTTGGTGGTGGTATTGGTGGTGGTGATTTTGGTGATGGTGGTATTGATGGTGGTGGAGGTGGTGGTATTGGTGGTGGTGGTATTTGTGGTATTGGTGGTGGTATTTGTGGTGGTGGTGGTATTGGTGGTGGTGGTAGTGGTATTGGTGGTGGTGGTGATGGTAGGGGTATTGGTGGTGGTGGTATTGGTGGTGTTGGTAGTGGTGGTGGTATTGGTGGAGATGGTATTGGTATTGGTGGTGGTGGTATTGGTGCTGGTGGTGGTATTGGTGCTGGTGGTGGTATTGGTGTTGGTGGTATTGGTGTTGATGTTGGTGGTATTGGTGGTGGTGGTGGTATTGGAGGTGGTGCTGGTGGTATTGGTATTGGTGGGGGTGGTATTGGTGCTGGTGGTGGTATTGGTGGTGGTATTGGTGTTGGTGGTATTGGTAGTGATGGTATTGGTGGAGGTATTGGTATTGGTGGTGGTGGTGGTATTGGTGGTGGTGGTGGTATTGGTGGTGGTGGTATTGATGGTGTTGGTATTGATGGTGGTATTGGTGGTGGTGGTAAGAGGGGTGGTGGTGGTATTGGTGGTGTTGGTATTGGTGTTGGTATTGGTGGTGGTATTGGTGGTGTTGGTATTATTAGTGGTTTTGGTGGTGGTGTTATCTTATGTTAAGAGCATTTCTAAAGCGCGAACGGTTACCCAAGGGTGTCCTGGCGCTAGCTGCTTTTCTCTAGGCATTGAGGTTGAGGCACATTTACAGGTTAAAGAGCCATGTTTTCAGTTGTTTCCTGAATGTTAGGAGATTGGTGGTATTTCTCAAGTGGAAGGGGAGATCGTTCCAGGCCCTTGCAGCACCAGCAATGAAACTTCTCCCACCCCATGAAACTCTTTTTATGGGTGGTACTGATACCAGCTTTGCCCCCAAGGAGCGAAGTGTTCTTTTGGGCTGGTACCACTGCAGCTGCTGCTTGAGGTAGTCTGGGCCCGTGCCCTGCAGTGCCTTATGCACGATGCACAGAGCTTTAAAATATACCCTTTTTCTCACGGGCAGCCAGTGGAGTTTTTTGATTTCCTTAGCAATTGGAATACATTTTGGTGTACCAGTGAGCAATCGCGCTGCTGCGTTTTGCAACAGTTGGAGCTTGTTCATAAAGCGTTCTTGAATGTTTAGGTAGAGACTATTACAGTAATCTAGCCTAGACATGACAAGTGCTGTGACAACTGTCCGCCTACTGTCTACCGGCAGGAAATGTAGCATTTTCTTAATCATTTTGAGGGTATAGAAGGTTATTGAAGCTACAGCATTTATCTGGTCACCAAAGTTGAGCTTATCGTCAACTATCACTTCCAGGTTCTTTGCCTTCCTGGTAGGTGTGGGAAGAGTGCCCAATGCATCTGGCCACCAGTTTGGTGTTCAGAAATTGGGATCATTCCCGAATAAAATGACCTCAGTCTTGCCTGAATTGAGTTTTAGGTAATTTTGAGACATCCACATCCCAACTGCCTCCATACAGTCGTGAAACCGAAAGTCAATTCCTGCTCCCTGTCCAGGATGCAGAGCCACCACAATTTGTGTGTCGTCTGCGTAGGAGGTGAGGTTAAAACCAAAGGAGCCAATTAGGGACTCTAAGGAAGAGACATACACGTTAAAAAGTGTCGGGCTGAGGGAGGACCCCTGTGGTACTCCGCAGGGCAGGGAAAAGGGTTTAGAACATAATTCGTCCAGAGCCACAATTTGAGATCTGTCAGTTAGGAAGGACTTCAGCAATTTCCATGCCTTACCCTGGACCCCACATGTTGACAAACGGTCCATCAATAAATCATGATGGACCATGTCAAATGCCGCTGACAGGTCTAGCATAATCAGGGCGGCCTTGCCTCCCCTGTCCAGAACTTCTCTAATCTCTTCGGTGGATTTAATGAGGGCGGACTCTGTGCTATGTCTCTCTCTGAACCCATATTGAGTAGGATCCAGGACATGGGTTTTGCCTAAGAAAGCACTAAGTTGTACATTCATTGATTTCTCGACCAATTTAGCTGGTAACGGGAGGCGAGAGATTGGATGGAAGTTATTGGGATCTTTAGGATCGAGGTTGGGCTTTTTTAGTAGAGGCAGTATTGAGGCAACCTTCCAAAGTTTTGGAAACTCCCCTACTTCAAACATTGTATTAAACAGGGAGGTGAGTAAAAGGGCAACGGGTCCCAGAGCACGTTTGATTACCGATACCGGACAGGGATCATAGGGGGAGGCTGACCTTGCTGTCACTAGGAGCTTCTCTGTATCAGAAGTGGATAGTGACTCAAACTTGTCAAAGACAGCATGGGGGATCACAGTTGTGCTTCTTCCCTCCAATTGAGCTCCCATCCCTATAGCACTTGGGTTGGGAAAAGCCGAGAAAATAACATCCACCTTGTTTAGAAAGAACCTAGCAATATCCTCACATAGTTCCTGGGTTGTCTCGATTTTTGCTGGACGGGAGGAGGCCAAGTTTGAAACTATTTTAAAAAGTTCCTTGGCCGAGTTTTCTGGAAGACTGATACGGTTTGAGAAGAAATCTTTTTTTGCATTAAATATCATTTGGTTATAAATAGCAAGACTTTGTTTGTAACACTTTTTCTCAGCTTCCTTGTAGTCTCTCCTCCAATTCCGCTCAAGGGATTTGCAGATAAGTTTCTGTTTCCTTAGATCCTCCGTGTACCAAAGGGCTGTTAGTTGAGATCTTTTGGGGGATAGAACTTTTTCTGGGGCTAATTCGTTACAGGCTGTTTCAATCCAATTGGTATAGTACGTAGTGGCCTCCTCTATTCCTGTAGGTACCTGACCCGCAGTTGATGAAAGCGCATCTATTAGAGCGTGCCCTCAATTTTATTCCAAGCCCTGCTTTTGATGTGACTCTTCGGCCCCTCCCTACCCAGACAGCGCACTGGGAGGACCAACTCAAATTGCACCGCAGAGTGGTCAGTCCAGGTGAGAGGCAACAGACCTGAGAAGTAGAGTTGTGGATGGTTTGAAAAAATTCCATCTAGGGTGTGCCCTGCCACATGTGTAGGGCCTATTACATGTTGACTGAGGTCAGCGCTTTTCATCAAGTCTATAAGGGCCACCGTGTCTGGTTCAGAGGGAGCTTCCATATGGTAGTTGAAGTCTCCCATAATGGTAAAAGAGCCAGTGCAGAGCCTCTCTTCCAGAAAATTACCAATTGATGTTAGGAAGGTGCTCTTGTAACCAGGGGGTCTATATAATAGAATACCCTTAAACGTGTGGTGATTAGTTAGACTAAAGCTAAAGGATAGTGCCTCACAATCTGGGATCGAGGCTGTATGAAAACCAGCCTTAAAAGAGTCATGATAGATAATAGCTAAACCACCGCCTCTCCTGATTGGCCTATTTAGGGTGTGACAGAGAAATCCAGGAGGCGTAGCTTTCACTATATCTGGGCCTGAGGCTTCATCTGTCCATGTTTCTGAAATAAAAGCCAGTTTGATTTTTCCTTCCTCTATAAAAGTTGCACACTCTAAACTGTGTTTCACCTGCGATCTGGCGTTGAGCAAAATACATTTTATCACTGTTTTCTCCGGCTCCATCCTCTTTAGGTTTTTGTTGTTGATGGGCTTAACAGTCTGGTATCCCAGTCTCGGTAGGGAACAGTTACAATTGGGGCAGGTGATTAAAGGAGGAAGGGGGTCTTGTATTCAGCGTGAGGCAGATACAGCCGATGGCCTTACCAACCGGCCTCAGATCTAATAGTTGTGCTCTAAAATAACTCAGGTTAGACGCCTCACCTGCTGTGAAAAGGGCAGGGGTGCTGGCGCTGAGCGCGGTCTGAGAGCGGACGGGCGCAGATGGGCTTGCCTTTGGCGCGGACGCGTCAGTGCTCCCATATATAGTGTCAGGGGAAGAAACTAGCCCACTGACCCACAGTACTTCCAAAATGGCGGTAGCGCTTTGAAAAAGCGGGATTCGCTGATGCCCAAGAGCGGCCCCGTGACCTCCCAACAGTGCAGAAATAAATTCAGCAACAGTACAGCAAGAACATGTGAATAACATAAAATAATTTTAAAAATCTTTAAAAGTCTTAAAGTGCTCACTTCTACAATAAAATCGATAGAAATGCAGCGTCTAGCAGCAAAGCAGTGCAAATGTGCAATGAAGCGAGTGAAACGAGTGTTGTCTCCCAGCTCAAGCCTCAGGAGAAAGCAGCGGTGGTGGTAGGGGTGGTATTGGTGGTGGTGGTATTGGTGGTGGTGCTGGTTGTATTGGTGGTGGTGGAGGTATTGGTGGTGGTGGTACTGGTTGTGATATTGATTGTGGTGTTGGTGGTGGTATTGGTGGTGGTATTGGTGGTGGTATTGGTGGTGGTGAAATTGGTGGTGGTGGGATTGGTGGTGGCATTTGTGGTGGCGGTATTAGTGTTGGTGGTGGTATTGGTGGTGGTCTTTGTGGTGGTGGTGGTATTGATGGTGGTGGGTGTGGTTTTGGTGGTGGTGGTATTGGTGGTGGAATTGGTGGTGGTATTGGTGGTGGTGGTAGTGGTAATGGTATTTGTGGTGGTAGTGGTGGTAGTGGTATTGGTGGTGGTATTGGTGGTGGTGGTACTGGTGGTGGTATTGGTGGTGGTAGTGGTAGTGGTGGTATTGGTGGTGGTATTTTGTGGTGGTAATGGTGGTGATGGTGGTATTGGTGGTGGTATTGGTGGTGGTGGTATTGGTGGTTTTGGTGGTGGTGGTATTGGTGATGGTGGTATTGGTGATGGTATTGGTGTTGGTGGTATTGGTGGTGGTATTGGTGGTGATATTGGTTGTGGTATTGGTGGTGGTATAGGTGGTGGTGGTATTGGTGGTATTGGTGGTGGTGGTGGTATTGGGGGTGGTGGTATTGGTATTGGTGGTGGTGGGGGTATTGGTGGTGGTGGTAGTGGTATTGGTGGTGGTGGTGGTAGGGGTATTAGGGGTGGTGGTATTGGTGGTGGTGGTATTGGTGGTGGTGGTATTGGTGGTGGTTTTGGTGGTGGTATTGGTGGTGGTAGTGGTGTTGGTGGTATTGGTGGTGGTGGTATTCGTGGTATTCGTGGTGGTGGTATTCGTGGTGGTGGTATTGGTGATGGTATTGGTGTTGGTGGTATTGGTTGTGGTACTGGTGGTGGTATTAGTGGTGGTATTGGTGGAGATGGTATTGGTATTGGTGGTGGTGGTATTGGTGCTGGTGGTGGTATTGGTGTTGGTGGTATTGGTGTTGGTGGTATTGGTGGTGGTATTGGAGGTGGTGCTGGTGGTATTGGTATTGGGGGTGGTATTGGTGCTGGTGGTGGTATTGGTGTTGGTATTGGTGGTGGTAGTATTGCTAGTGATGGTATTGGTGGTGGTATTGGTATTGGTGGTGGTGGTATTGGTGGTGGTGGTATTGATGGTGTTGGTATTGGTGGTAGTATTGGTGGTGGTGGTATTGGTGGTGTTGGTATTGGTGGTGGTATTGGTGGTGTTGTTATTAGTGGTGGTATTGGTGGTGGTGGTATTGGTTGTGGTATTGGTGGTGGTGGTATTGGTGGTGGTGCTGGTGGTATTGGTGGTGGCGGAGGTATTGCTGGTGGTGGAGGTATTGGTGGTGGTGGTATTGGTTGTGATATTGATTGTGGTGTTGGTGGTGGTATTGGTGGTGGTATTGGTGGTGGTGGTGGTATTGGTGGTGGTGGTATTGGTGGTGGGATTTGGCATTGGTGGTGGAATTGGTATTGGTGGTGGTGGTGGTAGTATTGGTGGTGTTGGTATTGGTGGCGGCATTGGTGTTGGTGGTGGTGGTATTTGTGGTGGTGGAGGTTTATGAGAAGGTGGTGGTATTGATGGTGGTGGTCGTGGTATTGGTGGTGGTGGTATTGGTGGTGGTATTGGTGGTGATGGTCATGCTAATGGTATTGGTGGTGGTGGTGGAGGTAGTGGTATGGTTGGTGGTGGTATTGGTGGTGGTGGTACTGGTGTTGGTGGTATTGGTGGTGGTAGTGGTGGTGGTGGTATTGGTGGTGGTGGTGGTATTTTGTGGTGGTATTGGTGGTGATGGAGGTATTGGTGGTGGTGGTATTGCTGGTGGTGGTATTGGTGATGCTATTGGTGTTGGTGGTATTGGTGGTGGTATTGGTGGTGGTATTGGTGGTGGTATTGGTGGTGGTATAGGTGGTGGTGGTATTTGTATTGGTGGTGGTGGTATTGGTGCTGGTGGGGGTATTGGTGGTATTGGTGTTGGTGGTATTGGTGTTGGTGATGGTATTGGGGGTGGTGGTGGTGGTATTGGTATTGGTGGTGGTGGTGGTATTGGTGTTGGTATTGGTGGTGGTGGGATTGGTGGCAGGATTGGCATTGGTGGTGGTATTGGTATTGGTGGTGGTGGTTGTATTGGTGGTGGTGGTATTGATGGTCTTGGTATTGGTGGTGGTATTGGTGGTGGAGGTAAGAGGGGTGGTGGTGGTATTGGTGGTGGTATTAGTGGTGTTGGTATTGGTGGTGGTATTGGTGGTATTGGTGGGTGTATTGGTGGTGTTGGAATAAGTGGTGGTATTGGTGGTGGTGGTATTGGTGGTGGTGCTGGTGGTATTGGTGGTGGTGGAGGTATTGGTGGTGGTGGTATAGGTTGTGATATTGATTGTGGTGTTGGTGGTGGTATTGGTGGTATTAGTGGTGGTATTGGTTGTGGTATCGGTGGTGGTATTGATGGTGGTGGTGGTATTGGTGGTGGTGGTATTGGTGGTGGGATTTGGCATTGGCGGTGATAGGGGGGGTGGTGGTGGTATTGGTGGTGGTGGTATTGGTGGTGTTGGTATTGGTGGTGGCATTGGTGGTGGCAGTATTAGTGATGGTGGTGTTATTTGTGGTGGTGGAGGTTTTGGAGGAGGTGGTGGTATTGGTGGTGGTATTGGTGGTGGTGGTGGTGGTAATGGCATTGGTGGTGGTGGTGGTGGTAGTGGTGGTGGTGATATTGGTGGGGGTGGTACTGGTGGTGGTGGTATTGGTGGTGGTGGTATTGGTGGTGGTAGTGGTGGTGGTATTGGTGGTGGTATTGTGTGGTGGTATTGGTGATGGTACTGGTGGTGATGGTGGTATTGGAGGTGGTGGTGGTGGACGAGGTATTGGTGGTGGTATTGTTGGTGGTCTTGGTGGTCGTGGTATTGGTGGTGGTATTGGTGGTGGTATTATTGGTGGTGGTGGTATTGGTGGTGGTATTGGTGGTGGTGGTATTGGTGGTGGTATTGGCGGTGGTATTGGTATTCATGGTGGTTGTATTGCATTGGTGGTTGTGGTATTGGTAGTGATGGTGGTATTTGTGGTGGTATTGGTGGTGGCATTGTTGGTGGTGGTGGTATCGGTGGTATTGGTGGTGGTGGTGGCATTGGTGGTGGTGGTATTGGTGGTGGTGGTATTGGTGGTGGTATTGGTGGTGGTGGTAGTGGTATTGGTGGTGGTGGTAGGGGTATTGGTGGTGGTGGTATTGGTGGTGGTGGTATTGGTGGTGGTAGTGGTGGTGGTATTGGTGGTGGCATTGGTGGTGGTGGTATTGGTGGTATTGGTGGTGGTGGTGGTATTGGTGGTATTGGTGGTGGTGGTATTGGTGTTGGTGGTATTGGTGGTATTGGTGGTGGTGGTGGTATTGGTGGTGGTGGTGGTATTGGTGCTGGTGGTGTTATTGGTGTTGGTGCTGTTATTGGTGTTGGTGGTATTGGTGTTGGTGGTATTCAATCAATCAATCAATCAATCATGTCACTTATAAAGCGCACTACATACCCACGAGGGTCTCAAGGCGCTGGGGGAAGAGGGGGGTGGTGCTGCTACTGATCGAAGAGCCAGGTCTTGAGGAGTCTTCTGAAGGCCAGTAGGTCTTGGGTCTGTCGGAGGTTGGTGGGGAGGGTGTTCCAGGTCTTGGCGGCGAGGTGGGAGAAGGATCTGCCGCCGGCGGTCGTTTCCGGATGCGGGGGACTGTGGCGAGGCGAGGCTGGTCGAGCGGAGCTGGCGGGTGGGGGTGTAGAAGCTGAGTCGTCTGTTGAGGTAGGCTGGTCCGGAGTTGTGGAGTGCTTTGTGTGCGTGGGTGAGGAGCTTGAAGGTTATCCTCTTGTTGACAGGGAGCCAGTGCAGGTCTCTCAGGTGGGGTGTGATGTGGCTGCGTCGGGGGATGTCGAGGATAAGACGTGCAGAGGCGTTCTGGATGCGTTGCAGCCGTCTCAGGAGCTTAGCCGTCGTTCCTGCGTAGAGGGCGTTTCCGTAGTCCAGCCTGCTGGTGACGAGGGCCTGGGTGACTGTTTTCTTGTTTCGGTGGGGATCCACTTGAAGATCCTGCGGAGCATTCGGAGGATGTTGAAGCAGGATGAGGAAACGGCGTTGACCTGCTTAGTCATGGAGAGGGTGGGGTCGAGGATGACCCCTAGGTTGCGTACGTGGTCGGTGGGTGGCGGGGCTGTTCCCAGTGATGTTGGCCACCAGGAGTCGTCCCAGGCTGAAGGGTTGGAACCAAGGATGAGGACCTCCGTCTTGTCCGAGTTCAGCTTCAGGCGGCTGGTCCTCATCCATTCGGCGACGGCCTTCATTCCTTCGTGGAGGTGGGCTTTGGCGGTGTGAGGGTCTTTGGTGAGGGAGAGGATCAGCTGGGTGTCGTCGGCGTAGGAGATGATGTTGAGGTTGTGCTGTCGGGCGACGTGGGCGAGGGGTGCCATGTAGATGTTGAACAGCGTTGGGCTGAGGGAGGAGCCTTGGGGTACGCCGCAGATGATCTTGGTGGCCTTGGATCGGAAGGGGCGAGGCGGACGCTTTGTGTTCTGCCGGAAAGGAAGGATGTGGTCCAGTCCAGGGCCTTCTCTTGGATCCCGGCGTCGTGAAGGCGTGTTCGTAGTGTGTGGTGGCAGACCGTGTCGAAGGCGGCTGATAGGTCCAGGAGGATGAGGGCTGCTGTTTCTCCGTTGTCTAGCAGGGTCCTGATGTCATCGGTGGCGGCGATGAGGGCGGTTTCGGTGCTGTGGTTGCTGCGGAAGCCGGACTGGGAAGGGTCCAGGATGTTGTTCTCCTCGAGGTAGCGGGTCAGTTGTTTGTTGACGATTTTCTCAGTGACCTTCGCGGGGAACGGGAGCAGAGAGATGGGTCGGAAGTTCTTGAGGTCCTTGGGGTCTGCCTTGGGTTTCTTGAGTAAGGCGGTGATCTCGGCGTGCTTCCAGCTTTCCGGGAAGGTTGCTGTCTCGAAGGAGATGTTGATTATTTTCCGGAGATGGGGCGCGATGGCTGTACTGGCTTTGTTGAAGATGTGGTGAGGGCACGGGTCTAGCGGTGAACCGGAGTGGATGGTGTTCATGATCTCGCTGGTGTCCTCGTCGTTGATGTTGGTCCAGGAGAGCAGGCGGTTGGTGGTTGTGGGGGCAGTGGTCTCGGTGGTTGCCGGGGCGGTCGTGGTGTTGAAGCTGTCGTGGATGTCGGCGATTTTGCGGTGGAAGAAGGTGGCCAGTGAGTCGCACAGGTCTCGCGACGGCTGGATGTCGTTGGTGTTGGAGCTGGGGTTGGGGTTGGAGAGTTCCTTCACGATGTTGAAGAGCTCTTTGCTGTTGTGTGCGTTGTTGTCTAGGCGGTCTTTGAGTGAGGCCCTTTTGGCGGATCTGATGAGGTGATGGTGACTGCGGGTGGCGCTCTTGTGGGCGGCGTAGCTGTCCGCTGTCTGTTCGTGGAGCCAGATCTTCTCCAGTTTTCGGCATGTTCGTTTGGAGGCCTGGAGGTCTTCGGTGAACCAGGTGGCTTTCTTGCTGGTGTGGCTGTTGGGCGGATTCTTGAGCGGGCGAGGGTGTTGGCGCAGTCGTCGATCCACTGTCTGAGGTTGCGGGCGGCGGTGTCGGGGTCGGAGGGTTCGGCAGGTGGGCTCAGGGCGAGGGTTGTGGTTAGCTGGTCTTCCGTGACTCTGCTCCAGCAGCGGCGAGGCATTTGTTCGGTGTGGTGGTGCGTGGTGGGCTTCCTGTAGGTGAAGTGGATGCAGTGGTGGTCAGTCCAGTGGGGTTCGGAGGTGTGGTTGAAGGAGACGTGTGGGCTTGCGGAAAAGATGGAGTCGAGCGTGTGGCCGGCGGCGTGGGTGGGTGTAGTCACGAGCTGTCTGAGTCCGAGGGTGGCGAGGTTGTCGATCAGGGTGGTGGAGTTGGTGTCCTTGTTGTTCTCGAGGTGGAAGTTCAGGTCCCCGAGGAGGATGTAGTCCGTGGAGGCGATGGCGTGTGTGCTGACTGAAGTCAGCGATGGAATCGCTGAACTGTGGTCGGGGTCCGGGGGTCTGTAGATGAGGGTTCCTCTGAGGGTGGTGTTGGGATCGGTGTGGATCTGGAAGTGCATGTGTTCGGCGGTGCTGAGGGTGTCGTCGGTGTTGGTTGAGACTCTGAGGGTGTTCCTGTGGACGATGGCGATGCCTCCTCCGACTCCGTTGGTGCGGTCCCTGCGGGTGATCTTGTATCCGTCCGGGATGGCAATGGCGATGTCGGGGCTGAAGCGGGATTCAGCCAGGTCTCCGTCAGGAATGCGACGTCTGGGGAGGTTGAGTCGAGAAGGTCCCAGAGTTCGATGGCGTGTTTGCGGGCGGAGCGGGTGTTGAGGAGGATGCATCTGAGGTAGTTGGGTTCTTTCCTGGGCGGTGGTTTGGCGGGGCGGGTGCTGGCGAAGCTGCAGTTCCGGCAGGTGAAGGAGCCCTTGGGTGCGCTTCGGGGTGGCCTGGTAGCAGGCGTGATCTTTTCCGGGGTTGAGTGCGTGGAGGGTGCTGGCATCGTATCGGCGTCTGTTGATGTGGCGGGCGCGGGGATGCCCGGACCAGGAGGTCTGAGCGCTGGGCGCGATCACGGCGCGGAGCGGGCGCAGAGCGGGCTTGCCTTAGGCGCGCCTGCGCGCGCGCCAGCGGCTGCGCGCGCACGCGTGCCGCCATAAATGGGGAGGTGGGAGGGAGGAGCAGGGAATGGGGCAGCGAATGGGCAGTGAGGGCGGGGCCGCAGGGGCGCAGTGGCGGGAAACAGGCACAGAGAGGGAAAGCGAGGCACAATCAGGGCATCAAGGGGGCACAGAAAGGAAAAAAACGAGCACAATCAGGGGCAGCAAGGGGGCACAGAAAGGAAAAACAGAGCACAATCAGGGGCAGCAAGGGGGGCACAGAAAGGAAAAACGAGGCACAATCAGGGGCAGCAAGGGGGCACAGAAAGGAAAAACGAGCACAATCAGGGGCAGCAAGGGGGGCACAGAAAGGAAAAAACGAAGCACAATCAGGGACATCAAGGGGGCACAGAAAGGAAAAACAGAGCACAATCAGGGGCAGCAAGGGGGCACAGAAAGGAAAAACGAGGCACAATCAGGGGCAGCAAGGGGGCACAGAAAGGAAAAAACGAGCACAATCAGGGGCAGCAAGGGGGCACAGAAAGGAAAAACGAGCACAATCAGGGGCAGCAAGGGGGCACAGAAAGGAAAAAATGAGCACAATCAGGGGCAGCAAGGGGGCACAGAAAGGAAAAAAGCGAGCACAATCAGGGGCAGCAAGGGGGCACAGAAAGGAAAGACGAGCACAATCAGGGGCAGCAAGAGGGCACAGAAAGGAAAAGCGAGCACAATCAGGGGCAGCAAGGGGGGCACAGAAAGGAAAAAGCAGAGCACAATCAGGGGCAGCAAGGGGGGCACAGAAAGGAAAAGCGAGGCACAATCAGGGGCAGCAAGGGGGCACAGAAAGGAAAGCGAGCACAATCCAGGGGCAGCAAGGGGGCACAGAAAGGAAGAACGAGCACAATCAGGGGCAGCAGCAGGGCACACAGACGGAGCTGTGTGGTGGGGGAGCGACCTACCAGTCAAGGTCAGGGGTCGCTTTGGTGGTATTGGGGGTGGTGGTGATGATATTGGTGGGGGTGGTATTGGTGCTGGTGGTAGTATTGGTGTTGGTATTGGTGGTTGTGGTATTGGTGGTGATGGTATTGGTGGTGGGTTTGGCATAGTCGGTGGTATTGGTATTGGTGGTGGTGGTGAGAGGGGTGGTGGTGGTATTGGTGATGTTGGTATTGGTGGTTGTATTGGTGGTGTTGGTATTGGTGGTGGTATTGGTGGTGTTGGTGTTAGTGGTGGTATTGGTGGTGGTGGTATTTGTGGTGGTAGCGGTGGTGGTATTGGTGGTGGCGCTGGTGGTGTTGGTGGTGGTGGTATTGGTGGTGGTATTTATGGTGGTATTGATGGTGGTGGTAATGGCATTGGTGGTGGTATTGGTGGTGGTGGTATTGGTGGTGGTGGTATTGGTTGTGGTGGTATTGGTTGTGGTGGTATTGGTGGCGGTGGTATTGGTGGTGGTGGTGGTAATGGTATTGGTGGTGGTGGTGGCATTGGTGGTGGTGGTGGCATTGGTGGGCGCCGTGGTGGTAGGCAGTGGTGGTGTGGTGGCATTGGTGGTGGTAGTGGTGGTGGTGGCATTTTGGTGGCATTGGTGGTGGTGTTGGTGGTGGTGGTGGCATTGGTGGTGGTATTGTTGGTGGTATTGGTGGTGGTGTTATTGGTATTGGTGGTGGTGTTATTGGTGGTGGTGGTGGTATTAGTGGTGGTGGTGGTATTGGTGGTGGTGGTATTGGTGGTGGTATTGGTGGTTGTATTGGCATTGGTATTGGTGGTGGTTGTATTGAATTGGTGGTGGTGGCATTGGTGGTGGTATTGGTAGTGGTGGTGGTATTGGTGGTGGTGGCATTGGTGGTAGTGGTATTGGTGGTGGTATTGGTGGTGGTATTGGTAGTATTGGTGGTGGTGGTGACATTCGTAGTGGTAGTATTGGTGGTGGTGGTGATATTGATGGTGGTGGAGGTGGTGGTATTGGTGGTGGTATTGGTGGTAGTGGTGGTATTGGTGGTGGTGATAGTGGTATTGGTGGTGGTAGGGGTATTGGTGGTGGTGGTATTGGTGGTGGTGGTATTGGTGGTGGTATTGGTGGTGGTATGGGTGGTGGTAGTGGTATTGGTGGTGGTGGAGGTATATGTGGTGGTGGTATTGGTTGTGATATTGATTGTGGTGTTGGTGGTAGTATTGGTGGTATTGGTGGTGGTATTGGTTGTGGTATAGGTGGTAGTATTGGTGGTGGTGGTGGTATTGGTGGTGTTGGTATTGGTGGTGGCATTGAAATGGTGGTATTAGTGGTGGTGGTGGTATTGGTGGTGGTATTTGTGGTGGTGGAGGTTTTGGAGGAGGTGGTGGTATTGACGGTGGTGGGTGTGG
The DNA here is from genome assembly GCA_963921515.1 of Calotriton arnoldi. NCBI lineage: Eukaryota > Metazoa > Chordata > Amphibia > Caudata > Salamandridae > Calotriton > Calotriton arnoldi. The sequence continues at coordinate 273,290 of CAWUFW010015437.1, read as the reverse complement.
TATTGGTGGTGGTGGTATTGGTGATGGAATTGGTGGTGGTATTGGTGGTGGTGGTAGTGGTATTGGTGGTGGTGGTATTGGTGGTGGTGGTACTGGTGGTGATGGTATTGGTGGTCATGTTATTGGTGGTGGTAGTGGTGGTGGTGGTATTGGTGGTGGTATTTTGTGGTGGTATTGTTGGTGGTACTGGTGGTGATGGTAGTATTGGAGGTGTTGGTGGAGGTATTGGTGGTGGTATTGTTGGTGGTATTGGTGGTGGTGGTATTGGTGGTGGTGGTGGTATTAGTGGTGGTGGTGGTATTGATGGTGGTATTGGTGGTGGTGGTATTGGTGGTGGTGGTATTGGTGGTGGTATTGGTATTGGTGGTGGTTGTATTGGATTGGTGGTGGTGGTATTGGTGGTGGTGGTGGTATTGGTAGTGGTGGTGGTATTGGTGGTGGTATTGGTGGTGGTGGTATCAGTGGTATTGGTGGTGGTGGCATTGGTGGTGGTGGTATTGGTGGTGGTATTGGTGGTGGTGGTATTAGTAGTGGTGGTTTTGGTGGTGGTGGTGGTAGGGGTATTGGTGGTGGTGGTATTGGTGGTGGTGGTATTGGTGGTGGTGGTATTGGTGGTGGTATTGGTGGTGGTGGTATTGGTGGTGGTGGTGGTATTAGTAGTGGTATTGGTTGTGGTATTGGTGGTGGTATTGGTGGTATTAGTGGTGGTGGTGGTATTGGTGCTGGTGGTGGTATTGGTGTTGGTGGTATTGGTGGTACTGGTGGTGGTATTGGGGTTGGTGGTATTGGTGGTACTGGTGGTGGTATTGGGGTTGGTGGTGATGGTATTGGTGGGGGTGGTATTGGTGCTGGTGGTGGTATTGGTGTTGGTATTGGTGGTTGTGGCATTGGTGGTGATGGTATTGGAGGTGGGATTGGCTTTGTCAGTGGTATTGGTGGTGGTGGTAAGCGGGGTGTTGGTGTTATTGGTGGTGGCATTGGTGATGTTGGCATTGGTGGTGCTGGCATTGGTGGTGGTATTGGTGATGTTGGTGTTAGTGGTGGCATTGCTGGTGGTGGTATTTGTGGTGGTAGTGGTGGTGGTGGTGGTATTGGTGGTGGCGCTGGTGGTGTTGGTGGTGGTGGTGTTGGTGGTGGTGGTACTGGTTGTGGCATTGGTGGTGGCGGTATTAGTGGTGGTGGTGGTATTTGTGGTGGTATTGGTGGTGGTGGTAATGGTATTGGTGGTGGTGGTGGTAGTGATATTGGTGGTGGTATTGGTGGTGGTATTGGTGGTGGTGGTATTGGTGGTGGTGGTATTGGTGATGGTATTGGTGGTAATGGTATTGGTGGTGGTGGTGGTAGTGGTATTGGTGGTGGTGGTGGTATTGGTGGTGGTGGTGGTATTGGTGGTGGTGGTATTGGTGGTGGTAGTGGTGGTGGTGGTAATTTTTGTGGTGGTATTGGTGGTGGTATTGGTGGCGATGGTGGTATTGGTGGTGGTGTTGGTGGTGGTGGTGGTATTGGTGGTGGTATTGTTGGTGGTCTTGGTGGTGGTGTTTTTGGTGGTGGTGGTATTGGTGGTGGTGGTGGTATTAGTGGTGGTGGTGGTATTGGTGCTATTGGTGGTGGTATTGGTGGTGACTGTATTGGTGGTGACTGTATTGGTGGTGGTATTGGTGGTTGTATTGGTATTGGCAGTGGTATTGGTATTGGTGGTGGTTGTATTGAATTGGTGGTGATGGGATTGGTGGTGGTGGTGGTATTGGTAGTGGTGGTGGTATTGGTGGTGGTGGCATTGGTGGTAGTGGTATTGGTGATGGTATTGGTGGTGGTGGTGGTATTGGTGGTGGTGGTGGCATTGGTGGTGGTAGTATTGGTGGTGGTGGTATTGATGGTGGTGGAGTTGGTAGTATTGGTGGTGGTGGTATTTGTGGTATTGGTGGTGGTATTGGTAGTGTTGGTGGTATTGGTGGTGGTGATAGTGGCATTGGTGGTAGTGGTGGTAGGGGTATTGGTGGTGGTAATGGTGGTGGTGGTGGTATTGGTGGTGGTGGTATTGGTGATGGTATTGGTGGTGGTATTGGTGGTGGTGGTATTGGTGGTGGTGGTATTTGTATTGGTGGTGGTGGTATTGGTGCTGGTGGTGGTGGTGGTATTGGTGGTGGTATTGGTATTGGTGGGGGTGATATTGGTGCTGGTGGTGGTATTGGTGTTGATATTGGTGGTGGTGGTATTGGTGGTAATGGTATTGGTGGTGGGATTGGCATTGGCGGTGGTATTGGTGGTGGTGTTGATATTGGTAGTGGTGGTATTGGTGGTGTTGGTATTGGTGGTGGTGGTAAGAGGGGTGGTGGTGGTATTGGTGGTGGTATTGGTGGTGGTATTGGTGGTGTTGGTATTGGTGGTGGCATTGGTGGTGTTGGTATTAGTGGTGGTATTGGTGGTGGTGGTGTTGGTGGTGGTAGCGGTGGTGGTGGTGGTATTGGTGGTGGTTCTGGTGGTATTCGTGGTGGTGGTGGTGTTATTGGTGGTGGGATTTGGCATTGGCATGGGTATTGGTGGTGGTATTGGAGGTGGTGGTATTGGCGGTGTTGGTATTGGTGGTGGCATTGGTGGTGGCGGTATTAGTGGTGGTGGTGGTATTGGAGGTGATATTTGTGGTATTGGTGGTGTTAGTATAGGTGGTGTTGGTATTAGTGGTGGTGGTGGTATTCGTGGTGGGATTGGTGGTGGTGGTATTGATGGTGATGGTATTGGTGGTGGGATTGGCATTGGCAGTGGTATTGATGGTGGTGGTATTGGTGGTGTTGGTATTGGTGGTGGTATTGGTGGTGGTTGTTGTGGTATTGGTGGTATTGGTGGTGCTATTGGTGGTTTTGGTATTGGTGTTGGTGGTATTGGTGGTGTTGGTATTGGTGGTGGCATTGGTGGTGTTGGTATTAGTGGTGGTATTGGTGGTGGTGGTATTGGTGGTGGTAGCGGTATTGGTGGTGGTTCTGGTGGTATTCGTGGTGGTGGTGGTGTTATTGGTGGTGGGATTTGGCATTGGCATAGGTATTGGTGGTGGTATTGGAGGTGGTGGTATTGGCGGTGTTGGTATTGGTGGTGGCATTGGTGGTGGCGGTATTAGTGGTGGTGGTGGTATTGGAGGTGATATTTGTGGTATTGGTGGTGTTAGTATAGGTGGTGTTGGTATTAGTGGTGGTGGTGGTATTCGTGGTGGGATTGGTGGTATTGATGGTGATGGTATTGGTGGTGGGATTGGCATTGGCAGTGGTATTGATGGTGGTGGTATTGGTGGTGTTGGTATTGGTGGTGGTATTGGTGGTGGTTGTTGTGGTATTGGTGGTATTGGTGGTGCTATTGGTGGTATTGGTATTGGTGTTGGTGGTATTGGTGGTGGAATTGGTGGTGGTATTGGTGGTGGTGGTATTGATGGTGGTATTGGTGGTGTTGGTATTGGCATTGGTGGTGATGGTATTGGTGGTGGTGGTATTGGTGGTGGTGGCAGTATTGGTGGTGGTAGTGGTATTGGTGGTGGTATTGATGGTGTTGGTGGTGGTGGTATTGGTGGTGGTATTTGCGGTGGTGGTGGTATTGGTGGTGGTGTTAGTGGTGGTGGTATTGGTGGTGGTGGTATTGGTGGTATTGGTGGTGGTATTGGTATTGGTGGGGGTGATATTGGTGCTGGTGGTGGTATTGGTGTTGATATTGGTGGTGGTGGTATTGGTGGTGATGGTATTGGTGGTGGGATTGGCATTGGCGTGGTATTGGTGGTGGTGTTGATATTGGTAGTGGTGGTATTGGTGGTGTTGGCATTGGTGGTGGTGGTAAGAGGGTGGTGGTGGTATTGGTGGTGGTATTGGTGGTGGCATTGGTGGTGTTGGTATTGGTGGTGGCATTGGTGGTGTTGGGTATTAGTGGTGGTATTGGTGGTGGTGGTGTTGGTGGTGGTAGCGGTGGTGGGTGGTGGCAGTGGTGGTGGTCCTGGGTGGTATTCGTGGTGGTGGTGGTGTTACTGGTGGTGGGATTTGGCATTGGCATGGGTATTGGTGGTGGTATTGGAGGTGGTAGTATTGGCGGTGTTGGTATTGGTGGTGGCATTGGTGGTGGCGGTATTAGTGGTGGTGGTGGTATTGGAGGTGATATTTGTGGTATTGGTGGTGTTAGTATAGGTGGTGTTGGTATTAGTGGTGGTGGTGGTATTCGTGGTGGGATTGGTGGTGGTGGTATTGATGGTGATGGTATTGGTGGTGGGATTGGCATTGGCAGTGGTATTGATGGTGGTGGTATTGGTGGTGTTGGTATTGGTGGTGGTATTGGTGGTGGTTGTTGTGGTATTGGTGGTATTGGTGGTGCTATTGGTGGTATTGGTATTGGTGTTGGTGGTATTGGTGGTGTTGGTATTGGTGGTGGCATTGGTGGTGTTGGTATTAGTGGTGGTATTGGTGGTGGTGGTATTGGTGGTGGTAGCGGTATTGGTGGTGGTTCTGGTGGTATTCGTGGTGGTGGTGGTGTTATTGGTGGTGGGATTTGGCATTGGCATAGGTATTGGTGGTGGTATTGGAGGTGGTGGTATTGGCGGTGTTGGTATTGGTGGTGGCATTGGTGGTGGCGGTATTAGTGGTGGTGGTGGTATTGGAGGTGATATTTGTGGTATTGGTGGTGTTAGTATAGGTGGTGTTGGTATTAGTGGTGGTGGTGGTATTCGTGGTGGGATTGGTGGTATTGATGGTGATGGTATTGGTGGTGGGATTGGCATTGGCAGTGGTATTGATGGTGGTGGTATTGGTGGTGTTGGTATTGGTGGTGGTATTGGTGGTGGTTGTTGTGGTATTGGTGGTATTGGTGGTGCTATTGGTGGTATTGGTATTGGTGTTGGTGGTATTGGTGGTGGAATTGGTGGTGGTATTGGTGGTGGTGGTATTGATGGTGGTATTGGTGGTGTTGGTATTGGCATTGGTGGTGATGGTATTGGTGGTGGTGGTATTGGTGGTGGTGGCAGTATTGGTGGTGGTAGTGGTATTGGTGGTGGTATTGATGGTGTTGGTGGTGGTGGTATTGGTGGTGGTATTTGCGGTGGTGGTGGTATTGGTGGTGGTGTTAGTGGTGGTGGTATTGGTGGTGGTGGTATTGGTGGTATTGGTGGTGGTATTGATGGTGGTGGTATTGGTGGTGGTGGTATTGGTGGTGGTGGTAGTGTTGTTGTTAATAAAACAGGCCTTTGAAAACAACCCGTCAGGTGGCTTTAGTACAGATGACATGTAACACAGATGTGCTGTTGTCAGCTTCAGCCCATTAGCACAGGATTATGTACTACCTGGAATTCACATTACTTAATTTGCTAATCATTTCTAAATCCATTTTACTTGGGGTGGTGAAACAGACACGAGATAATGCCGGGTTAAAGTGATTGAAAGCAGGCGCCCGTGTTGCGGGGGCGGCCGTGCTGCTTAAAAAAACACAAGCGGTTTCAGCTGAAGCAGCGCATATCCGGCCTGCAGTAAGAGAAAGAGAAACTCAATAAAGTAAATAGTGCTTACAGACTAAATAACAGGTCCCATGTTACAACGACATTAAAAGGGCCAGAAGCCATAGGAGGTTACAAATGAAGACAAGGCCGTACTAAGGAGGGACTACCAAGCCTATTAACGAATCCGGAGGCAGCATTTACGAAAGACAATGACACAAGCCAATGCAAAATATGGGAGAAGAGTGGGCGCGGCTTCTCTCCCATACTCTACTACAGCGGTCTCGCAGAGCGAGCAGCGCATGCACGCTGCTGCTAGGCTCGACCTAAAAAACTTGGGACTCACACATTATCATAGTACTCCCTGGCACTGAATGGAATGACTTTGTGTGTGTATGTGTTCCTTGTGAAAGGACAGAATGCTGTAACTCGTAGTGAAGTCAACCAATGGCTGATGTGGACTGATACATTGTGCCTTAATGCATGCTGGAGATGGAGAAAGAGAAAAAGAAAGAAAGAAAGAAAGAAGGAAAGGAAGAAAGAAATAAAGAAAGAAAGAAAGAGGGCAAGAAGGAGAGAAAGAAAAAGTCAAAAGAGGATAACTCAATACAGAGCAGTTTCAATCGGACACAGTCTGGTATGCTGTAAAATAGCAGGAGTCAGAAAAGCAAAACACTCTAAAAAGAATTTACAACAGCATTGGCAGGAGATGGGATCTGATCTAGATGTGATGTGCCTTGTTTTCCAAATCAGAAGCACCATGCTATCACATAAGGCTCTAAACACACAGGCAACATTGAAGTAATAATACAGTAAAAACAAAAACACTGGCACTGAAGGGAACTAGCTTGTATGTGGATGTGTTCCTTGTGAGAGAGCAAATGCAGTCACTTAAAGTGAATGTAACCATTTGCTTATGTAGGCTGACCCACTGCCCTATGCCATATGCTGTAGTGGGTGGAAGCAAAATTTGAATGACACCACAACAGACCAATGGACGAAGAGATGGGGCTGAAAGCCCCTAAATGTTCGTATATTATAAATATTTTAGCAAAATCAAAAGGTCTTAGCCAACGCCAGACCTAAAAAGGACATGTGCATTCCTACTGATCACTACACGGTATGCTGCCACCACCTCACTTGTGCTGCTTGACTCCTGGTATGAACAGTAGCCTTTCAACACTATTCGGGTACTCTCTAGGTCCAATAAGACCACAATCTGTGAGACAGGTATATGTCATGGTGCACATGCATGATCCGTGTTTGCCTTCGACAACAAAAATCAGCATTAAGGATCCAGACATCAGTACAGTTGTGGCACCCAGGGCAGAGGTGCACGTCCATTTCCATGTGGAGGACTTTTCCTTCCCCACTATGTGTAAGATATGCAGATAGGTGAGATGTGAAGAGAATAAGGGCATACATATCTTACAAAGAGTCAACATACCAGGAGTGATTGAGACACTCCTAAGACCATACTCCCTCCACAGGCCTCAGTAATGTTTAATTCACAGTCTCAATTTCAGAACTGAAACATTTTCAATATTACTTGCAACAAAATCATTGTTATTACTGATTTATCCGAAACAGCTAATAACCATTGATGAAGCTAATAGCCCTGGTTTGTATTATGTGTATGTCAGTTATTGTGGTATATCTCTGCATTCAATAACTAAAAGCTCAAAGAGGAACCAAAATACCAGTCCGGTGGCATACTTTGCAAAACACAGATATTTAGGGCCTCATTTCTGAGGCCCTACCAGCACTTTTGCGCTGCCGGAACGTCACTTTTTTGACGTTCTTGTGGCGCAATGTGCCACGGCATATTTATAAGGCCACGTAAAGCCACTTTACGTAGCTTTTCATGGCCTTATAAATATGTGCCCTTTTCACGCAGAAAACTGCTTGAAAGGGGCGTTTCAGGGGTGTTGCTGTGGGTGTTCCCACGCAGCACCCATGGAACCTGAAGCATTCCCAGATTTACGAGATATCGTAAACCTGGGAATGCGTCAACATTGGGGAGGCGCAACAAGGAGAAATGTTTTAATTTCTCCTCGTGCTTTCCTTTTTCTATGTGTGCTGCATTATGCAGCACACATAGAAAAAGGAAATCGCCTGAATTGATCCATTTTGTGCAGGAAGGTTTCCCTTCCTGCACAAAATCAATCAGCCCCACAATGCAGGCACCCTTGCACCATGCTGCAAGGGTGCCTGCGTTGGTGCATGGCAGCCCATTGTGCGCCGGGGAAAAGGACAAGAATGTGCCGTATTACATAGATAAGGCGCATTCCTGCCCTTTTGTTTTGACCTAGGACAGCGCAGCAAGATACCTTTTAAAGGAGGCCCTAATTTTACGGGGCTTATTTACAAGCCCCTTGCACCGCCAGTACGTCACTTTTTCCCATGATAAAAGTGATGCACTGGCGGCGCAAGGGGCTTGTAAATAAGCCCCTGTGGTGTCGTCCCTGTGACACAACAGGTGCGACACAGGACTGCCCACTGGCGTAGGGGAATCTGTGTGGGACCCCTGTGTTCTTCGCTGCAGTGCTGCTGTCCCACGACTATGTGATTGAAGGAAATAAATGGGAGCCCGGCACTCATGACATCAGTTGCGTACTGAGGCCGGAGCTCCGAACAGATACATTGGTGTGGTGTCCATTTAATGCCGCGCAACCCGGCTGGGTGATTACCGCGCGCAACCCCGCCAGAACCTGACTGGGTGTCTAGTCACGACACCACATTGGCGACGAGAGTGGGGGGCCCAATGTCACCTTTCTTTCACTCCGTGGCGGCAGCAGGTGCGATGGAACCGCACGCGGTGCTCGTGCCACAGAGTGTATCGGACGGCAATTAGACGTCATGCCACGCGTTCGCCCCAACTGCACTGATCCAACAAGCCACGGGGGCGCTACAGGAAGCACAGCCCAGGGTGCCTCAATCAAACACTCCACACCACAAGGAAAGCATCGGGCACGTGCACTACGATCTGGAACAGGTCAGTAGTGGGCCAGCAGTTTTGAACCAGCTAACACAAAAACAATAAGTGCAAGGAAAATGGAGACATCTAAAATCACCTGTGTCTCAGCACTGTTGGGTGCCTCCATTTCTGTAGCAGCGCCGCCAGGGCAAAACGGGGTGTCAGTGACGCTGTGGGACCTTGGGGCACGGTATTTGAGGGTGCCCACGTCCGTCCGCTAGTAACACGAAGACGCACGCCCTGCATCCAACTGCCAAAGGGGGGCAAGGTGCACAGCAAGCACAGGATGGCCACCATACCGCCCATAGAGCCTTTCCTGGTGGAGGGACCGCCTTCTGCTCAGGCTCCAAAATGGAAGGAATGAGTTGAGCGGTTAGTTGTATTCTTTGAAGCCACCAAGGTGAGCAATGAACAGAAGAGAGCGATGCTATTGCATCTAGGAGGCAAAGACATCTACAGGATTGCCAAGTCACTAAACTAACCAGCCCGCAAGACACATCTCACACTAATAGCCGCCCTTTCAGCGCATTTTGAGCCCATGGCGAACCAAGATTACGAACGTTTCGTCTTTCGTCAAGCGCGCTAACAAGCGGACCAATCTATAGACACCTTCCATGCTCGTCTGAAAGACTTAGCAAGTACATGTGGATTTCATGATGAAGGTGAGGAGATAAGGGGTCAGATAATACAAGGATGTGCCTCCGCCAAATTCCGAGAAAGGATACTGGAAGAGTCAGGGAAGTCACTGGCTGACATATTAACCCTAGGTCGGACAAAAGAATTGTCAAGGGCCTGAGCAGCCCACATGGAGGCAGCACTCCAAATCCCAGTTAAGGCAGAGCTGGTCAACGCGGTGGTCCCCCGCCCAGCAACCAGACCAAACAGGAAGATAAACGTAAATCCCCGGAGATGTGGATATTGTGGCGGAGACCCCCATGGATCGGCAGAATGTCCGGTATGTGGAAAAAGGTGTGCAGGATGCGGCAAGATGAATCATTTTGAACGAGTGTGCCGATTTCACAAGGCTCGAGGCCACAGGACCACTGTCAACGTAATCCCTGAAGTACGGAGACGGAGCGGGAATAGCGACATGGATGAAGATGAAGTGGAGGAACACACACGGTTCATTCAGCATATATGATAGGTGCCGCCTCCCAAGCCTCACGCAGACTCCCGCAGTGTCAGGTGCAAGTCGGTGAGCACAACGTCACGGTTGTCGTCGACACTGGTGCAACCATCAACATCATGTCGGCGGAAGTATATGAGACCTTAGAACAGGCCCCATCGCTGAACTCCTCGACCATCAAAGTCTTTGCGTATGGGCAGGATCAGCCGCTGGCCATGAGAGGAAAGTTCAAAATGACCATCTCGTATGGTTCTAAGTCCATCAAGTCGCAAATATACGTTGCGGAGGAGAGGCATGGCATGCTGCTGGGGTGCCGAGCAGCAGAGGACTTGGAGATCGTCACCTTCTCCTTCGGAATCCAGCACGAAACGGTCCAGCACATTCTTGCCGAATTCCCAGCCATCTTCGAGGGGATCGGGCGGCTAAAAGGGAGAGAAGTACATCTCCACATCAACCCCACGGGTAAGCTAGTAGCCCTACATCATAGATGCATCGCGTTCCACCGACGGCCGTTGGTCGAAAAAGAACTGGCAAAATTAGAAGCTGCCGGAATCATCGAGAAGGTAACGGGACTCACACCGTGGGTGTCCCCCATCGTTGCCACTCGCAAGCCGAAGCAGCCAGGAGAGGTGCGGATCTGCGTTGACATGAGGCTGCCAAATGCAGCTATAAGACGGGAATGACACCTCCCCCCCACAATCGACGACCTCATTGGGGAGCTGAGCGGAGCATGCTGGCTCTCGAAGCTTGATCTCAGATCCGGCTACCATCAGCTAGTGTTAGACGAGGAGTCCCGGTACATCACCACCTTCTCGACACACATAGGCCTGAGGAGGTACACAAGCCTCAGTTTTGGGGTGTCAAGTGCGGCTGAGGTGTTTCAGAATGTGATACAAGAACTGCTGATGGACCTGCCCGGAGTAATAAACGTCAGTGATGACATACTTATCCACGCCAAGACCATCACAGAGCATAATGCCAGGCTGACCCAGGTACTACAGCGAATCCAGGAATCCGGACTCACATTACATCGCAACAAATGTGAGTTCCTTAAACGACAACTGCAATTCTTTGGATATGTCTTCTCTGCATCAGGTGTTACGCCGGACCCCGACAAGGTACGAGACATTAAAATGGCACCCGCTCCCACTAATGTTACGGAGGTGAGGAGTTTTCTCGGCATGATCAACTACTGTGGCCGGTTTATCCGAGACCTAACCACCCTCACGCAGCCTCTACGGGAACTCACCAAAGGATCGGTCCCCTGGACCTGGGGTCCAGAACAAGAGAAAGCATTCCAGGCAACCAAAGACGCTCTGTCCTCCACCACCTTGGCATATTTTGACCCGCGCAAGTTGACCATGATTGCGGTCGATGCCGGTCCTAAGGGGCTAGGCGCTGTTCTGTCTCAGAAAAGCCAGACGGAAGAAGACTGGAGCCCTGTGGCTTTTGCCAGTCGGTCTCTGACAGACACCGAACAGAGATACTCACAAATTGAAAAAGAGGCAATAGCCATCCACTGGGGATGCCGCCATTTTCACTTGTATGTATATGGACATCCGTTTGTCATAGCCACGGATCACAAGCCTCTTATCCCTTTGTCCACCGGCACCACTTCCAAACTGCCTCCTCGCATCAAAAAATGGATGCTTCAGTTGCAGGAGTGCAACTGTTGTGTTGAATACCATCCTGGAGCACTGAACCCAGCGGACTATCTGTCGCGCCACCCTCGGGCGGCCACCCCGGAGGAGGAAGCCGACGCGGACGACACAGAGGAATATGTCCAGTGCATCACCGCCAGGTCATGCCCCATTCTCCTGTCGATGGAGGTACAGGGAGAGGAATCCTGTCGTGATGAGTGTCTTCAACGAGCAAAGCAAAACATGAAGCATGGTCAGTGGCATGCTGCCAAGCAGGAGTGGAAAGCACTTACAGAAGAGGCCCGACGGACGATGGAGAGTCTATACCACATTCGCAGGAGCTGAATGAAGATTCCACGGGGTGCCTTCTCCGTGGACATCTTTTGATCATCCTTACATCTCTAACCGGTCTGGCACATGCTGGACACCAGGGAATGGTGAAGACTAAGAGCTGCCTGAGAACCAAAGTGTGGTTCCCCTTGATGGACGAAAAAGTGGAAGAGGCAGTGAGGTCGTGCCAATGGTGTCAGGCTACCGGGGATGTCAGCCAACCGGCTCCGATAATCACCGAGCCGCGACCGAGTCATCCCTGGTTTAGTGTGAGTTTGGACTTCGGGAGTCTCCCGGATGGGAGGCACACTTTTGTTTTGATCGACGATCACTCGAAATACCCAGAGGTGGAGGTAATATCGTCATTGAGTGCCAATTAAGTCATTCCTAAGCTAGAGAAAGTAATGGCCACTCACGGGCTGATCCGAGAGCTGAAGACGGACAACGGACCTCCGTTTCAAGGACAAGAGATAGCGAACTATCTGTCCTCGCTTGGCATTACCCACAAGAAAGTTACCCCAAGATGGCCTCAAGCGAATGGTGAGGCCGAGAGGTTTATGCGTACTCTGAACAAAGTTTTCCGCATTGCCCATGAACACCACCAATCTTTGGAGTTAGCCATCTTTTCTTTTCTTTGGGTATACCGACAAACACCACACTCCACGACGGGGAGAGCTCCGGGACATCTGTCCATGGGTCGGGTGGTAGCTGACTCTATCCCGCACCATCCTCTGTGGCGGCCGGAGCCCCTGCAGGAAGCCATGATTTAAACTCAATGGCAATCTCGAAATGATCAAGTCAGTCGACGTAGGGGAGCCCGTCCATCTGATCTTAAGGCTGGAGACTTGGTGCTTCTACGGAATCGCACCCCGGGGGGCAAGTTTAGACTCCTAAATGAGAAAGAACCCTGGGTGATCACTCACCGGAAAGGCACCCGGATCACGGTTCAACGAGAACCAGAGACTGTCACACGGAAAGTGTCGTTCTTCAAGGCTTTCCACGCTCCACTGAGAGTGTTCTCGGACTCTGCAGTAACGGGGCCTGCCTGGGATGACATCCCAGATGTAGAGGAGTGGGTGTCTTGTGGATTGTTACCTGCCTTGTTATGTTGGCCTAGGCCTGGCTGCCATGCTGCTTTTCTTTGCGCACGTTACACTGAGCCGGGCCTCCCTCGCCCTTTGCTCGTGCCAAGTTCTTTTGCACTGTCTGCATTTTCTGTTGTTCACCTTTTGGGCTCAGTCTGCACAAACATGTACAAGGTCGCATAACAATGTATTTTGGTTCTTCCTGATATGGCCAGTCTCGCGCACCCAGACATAACATTAGGTGCAATTGCCATGAAGAATTTGGTATGCTTTTAATACTGTGGTTTACTAGCGCTTAACACACTTGGAGAAATCCCTTTCAGTGAGAAGAGCTATGATGTCCTGCTGATGTAATTCTGCATCTAGAGACTGAGGTATGGGGTTCGCTAGTCAAAGCCCAGAGGTCTTCTATTATTATAATAAACTATCTTACTGCAAGGGGAGGGTGGTAATGTTATTTATACGTTTATCCACTGAGCTCTGAGATGCTTTCCCCGTTTGTATTCTATGGAATTGTAACCATGCTGCTTATATTAGTCATATGCATTATGCTATTAGTACTGACACGTGTACTGTACATTAGAGCACGTAAGTTGGAATAAACATTTTAACCTATCCAGTGTCTCTTCCTACGCACCTTGTGGACAAGTACGAGTGAGTGACGAAAGGGTGTTCTTGCTTCTGCGAGTCCTGAGATAAAGATACCGTGTTCTGGGTTGTCCAAACATTAGTACTTGGGTGCTAATGGGATGCTAAGCTAGTTGGGTTGGGGTTTTTGGGTGCTACGGTATATGGTGGCAAACCACTGTATTCCGGGGTCACATTTTCCTGTGCATAGCTCTGTGTATGTGCAGAAACCTTATGACATGGCGCCCAACGTGGGGCTGCTTATCTGCGAGACGCTTGAGTAGTACTTGTGCTTGTCCACAAACCCTCGCGTACGCTTCCGGAGGCGTATGTGACGGTGATACCTCCTATATTGAATGTTTTATAGGTTCTTTCAAGCTTGATATTATTAAAAAGGTTAGTTAACAGACCCATTTTTGTGCTCCCTGTTAGGTTGTCGAATATAATTGTTTAGTCATGGCTGGTGTGGCGATAGCTGCACATAGTCGAGGAGCACTCCGAGACCACTTAGCTGTGTATGGAGTGCCCGATACAGGGGTCGAGTTGGTCTTTGTGGTTCAAGCCGATCCGGCTTATCACTTTGAAGTGTTTTACACTTGGATCACTTTTGAAGCGGTGGATGCAGGTGATAAGCTGTTTCATGAATATAAACCCACCGTTATTCCTGCTGCATATCGACCCTATACCACTCTTGAAGTACCTCTCACGGCTTGGCAGCACCGTGTTTGGTTTAATGGCGCCCTACCACAACCAACTACCGCAGTTCGTTTAGGCCCCTTGTCGATTCAGGGGGCCACTTGGCCTGTATTGGCCGGGTATACCCCGCATCCAAATTATCTGGCATTACCGCTTGCGGAACTGCGCACTATGCATACCGAATTGGTACGAGTGCATCGAGCCCTAGTGACATACGTTACAGGTAGTCTACATGGAGCTGCTCCTGTAGTCGCAGGCCAACCAGCTATAGCCGCTGGAGTGACTATAAGTCCTGTCATGGTAAATTCTGTGATGGGCAAACGTCCACAAAATAAGGACGACTATCCTTACTGGCTTGCAGAAAAGTTCGATCAGATAGAAGCAGTGTTTCCCCATACATCCCCAGTAGATAAACACCGCATCCTCACGATAAGTTTGCCAAAAGACATAATCCCCGATTTGACATCATGTGAAAGCTGGGGTAAGGTATTCGCAGCAGTTTATTCAAAATGTTTTGGAACTCCTGCCATGACGGTTCTACCCTCTGTAATTAAAAAGTACAGGATGAACATGGCCCTGAAGCGGCTGTGGAATTAGGGATGAGACTAGTGGGAGTGTTTGATGTAGTAGCTGAGCTGATCCTTGGAAATGTCAAGGGCGATGCTATGAACTTTCAAGTAGCGAATGCTTTGGCTTTGGTCCCAGAGTTGGACAGGCCCCGCGAATTACCGAAAATTATTGCCCGGGCTTATAAAACAATTGGAAGAAATAGCCTGGGCAACAAGCCTTTTGTAAAAATGCAGACTCAATCGCAAACCCAAGTTGCACAAACAAAAAGTGCATCTGAGAAAGATGATAAACCAGTCTTCACTAAAAAGAGTTGGAGACAGAAAAAACAGGGTAAGCAACAAAGAAGCCGGGGTCGAGAGGCGCTTCCCCGGTTTCGGTTTCTTCTGAACGTACTTATGATTTACGTGATAGGTCAAGGATTAAATCACCAGAAAGGTTTCAGAGCTCTGATACGCGTTCTCCTCGTTCTTCACAGGCCCAGACGTCGTCACAGGCTGGTGGAGGAGGACGGCAAGATAGAGGAAGGGGCCGAGAGGCTCCCCAGGAGCGAGACCAACCTCGACAACAAGTCAGAGGGAAAGCAGAAGACTTTCATCTTCCTCGACCGCAATTTCAGAAGAAAAAGTTGCCGCTGTCACAGCGAAATATGCCTCAGACCGTGAGAACGAGACTCCAGAATTGGACGTGGGCAGTGACCCTCCTAGACAGCGCCGCGGAAGTTACCATAGTGCGGGAGGCGCTACGTCCTCATATGGAGGCGACAGCAACTGAAACATTCGTTACTGTAGAGACAGCTGACACGAGAGTGGCACCCCCTGACAGACTATATAATATAGTCATACAAATTGAAGGTGACATACCGCGTGAAATAAAAGGGATTTTTT
Organism: Calotriton arnoldi; assembly: GCA_963921515.1. Lineage (NCBI taxonomy): Eukaryota > Metazoa > Chordata > Amphibia > Caudata > Salamandridae > Calotriton > Calotriton arnoldi. The sequence continues at coordinate 257,903 of CAWUFW010015437.1, read as the reverse complement.
GGGAAAATCTAACCTCTTCCTATGACATTTTGTTAGCAGAGGTGGATTGGCCACCCCCATTCGTTTTAGCTGCACATAAAGGAGAGGAGGTAATCCTTCCAAGCTTCTCACGGCATGTCCCAAAAGACAAAGCTGAAGCACTTGCAGCTGAGTGGGCTGTGTACCTGGCACCAGCGTTATACCGCAACCATGTGGGATGGGATGAAGAATCACCTCCTCATGCAATACCTTTACGGTCACTACCGCAGCCACAACCCCAATATCCCATCAAACGGCAGGCAAAAGGCCCCGTCTCCGAAATTCTGACACAGTTGGAATATCAGGGAGTAATTGAACCATGCGTATCACCTATGAACAATCCCCTTTTCGTGGTTTCTAAACCCGATGGATCGTACCGCTTAGTTTTGGATTACCGGCATTTAAATACTCATTGTCGGAACTTTGCGGTGCAAAATACACACAGTTCTGCGCTTGTAGACAGTCTTGTTCGTAAAAAATACAAAACGACACTTGACCTTTCAAACGGTTTCTACACGCACAACCTAGCCCCGGAGAGTGGTCAATGGACCGCATTCACATCCGGTGGTAAATTATTCCAGTTCCGGCGTTTACCCATGGGCTACAAAAATAGTCCGGGTATATTCGCCGCCCGTGTTGTTTCTTTGTTAAATGACATTGATCAAGACGCATGTTCGTACGTAGATGACATCTATCTGACGGACGACGAATTATTTCAGCATTTGTCCCGTGTGGACCGCATTATTCTTGAATTTGCGGAGCAGGGTTACAAATTTAACTTTGCTGAATTTCACACATTGCTGAATTTACAGTTCTGTTCTTGGGCAATGAGCTCAACAACGAAGGTAAGGGCTTAGCCCCCCATTTCTTGGAAAAATGTGCACATTTGTGCCCCCCAAATACTCTGAAGAAACTTCAGTCTTTGCTGGGTTTTCTGAATTTCGGGCGTACTTACATTCCCCGAATATGCCCAGCGTATCAAGCCTTTGTATGCTTTGATACAACCTACTTATTCAAGGTCTTGCTGGCTGCCTGAGCATACCTCAATTCTGCAGTCTTTGCAGACAGACCTTTGGAGTCTAAATATCTTTTGACTCGTGATAACCACACAAACCTGGTGATTAGAATAATTCCGGGGGCGGTGGGATTCACATACTTAACCTTTAATGAAGGTGATACAGTACCCATCGCATACAAGTCACATCTGTACACTTCCGCTGAATTGCGCTTTACATCTGTTGAAAAAGTTCTAACTGCAGTGCAAATGGCGATTCTAAAAGAACGCGCACTGGCACAGGGAAAGCGAATTCTGGTGGTAACACCCTGTCCTGCCCTAGAGGCAGTAACAAAGGCAAGTGTACCGAACTCAAAAGCAATGCATCCCCGTTGGATACAATGGGCTACATCCTTGACGTCTTCGGACGTCACTTTTGTTTTTGATTCTTCTCTGCAGACTCAGGAGTTTTTGCAGTATGAATTCGTTCATCCTCCTCCTTTGTTTTTATTACCGCTTGAGGATTACAAATGTGTGATCTACACCGATGGTTCGGCGCAGCCGGCCACTGGGTCCAGGCACGCTTATTCAGCTGCATGTGCTATTGTTGCGGGTTCCTTTGTAGATGGAAAGTTCAAATCCTCTGCAGTGCATACTCGCACACTTGGAGATAGTACCGCACAATTGGCCGAGCTGCATGCATTGCTACTTGCACTTGAGTTCGCTTCACAGGATGAGACAACTCTTATTGTATGTGATTCCTTCTACTGTGTACAATCTTACAATGACAATCTGTTTTTCTGGTCGAAAACGACTACAAGGACGCAAAAGGGAGCACAATTAAGCATAAAATGCTTTGGGTTCGAGTGGCAGAATTGCAACAACGTCTGCCCCTCACACAGGTGGTTCACACCTTAGGCCATCAGCGGGTGGGCGCACACGCTATAGGTAACGATCTGGCAGATGAAGCTGCCCGTTCAGCAGTAGTCACGTGTTCAGTAGCAGCGGTTACCAGGTCCATGTCTAAAATAGACCCTGTTATATTAGCAGCTATTGCTGCAACCAAGGAAGGTAATAATTACCCTACAGGTTTCCCTTCCAAGTATTCTTACACATTAAGTCCCGATCAGGTTCCTTATGTAACTATACCTGACGTTGGAGATCGGCTGATCCCCAACGCGGACCGCAGGAGTGCCTTGATATCAGCTGCACACGAAGGCATGGCTTCGGCTCATGCAGGTGTGTCAGCTACAGTTTCCATCTTGCAGCAGCGTTATTGGTGGCGTGGATTGTATAAAGACACCCGTGCTTTTGTGCTTTCTTGCGATGTTTGTCAACAGATTAAGCCTTCCACGGTAACACGTCCACCACAAACCCCGCTCTGCATTGCTAACAGACCCTTTGGGTGTGTTTACTTGGATCACTGCGGTCCATTCTCATCAGACACTGCCTATAAATACATCTTAGTGGCAGTGGACTCGTGCACACGGTTTCTCTGGGTCTGGCCACAACGGAGTGCTGACGCCCGAAATGTAATCAGGGATTTGCGTGTCTTTGTGGGAATTTTCGCATGCGGCACCTTCCATTCGGACCAAGGTCCAGCGTTTGCCTCTAGGGCTTACAAGGATGCAATGGCTTCGCTTGGGGTGCGGGTGAAATTTTCGTCTCCGTATAGGCCTGAGGGCAACTCTATCGTTGAACGAATGAACCGTGACTTAAAGCAATCCTTAACAGCTAGGGTTATAGGTACTGGCAGGAACTGGCTGGCCCATTTGTATACCGTTCAGCGTGCACTTAATAATCTCCCTAGAAGACCTCTGGGTGGGCGGACCCCATACGAAATGCTCTTTGGCATAAGAATGTTTGTGCCTGACCTTGAGGGTCCAGACATCGCGGCGCAATCCGCCAAGTTTGATGTAGATAACCATTCTGCTATGTTACAGGACTTACAAGAAGCCCGAGACAAACTTGCAACTACACATTTGCCTTCAGCCACAGATCCTGCGTTGCAGATTCCGGTAGCCGGCTGGCTTCCAAAGGTTGGAGAACTGGTTCGAGAAAAGGTTGAAAACAAAAAGAATTCGGCCCCTCTTTTCGTGCACCGGTTCCAGTTCTGGGCTTGAAGGGAACACGTACAGTCATTTTACCACCGCTTCCTGGTCGCAAGGAGAACAGATACATCTCAGTGGAAAATGTCAAGCTACAGCGCCTGGCCGATCCTGAATAGTGTCACACCAGCGGTCTCTTGTCCTGCCATTTATCGGACATATGTTCATAGTCCATCTGCACGAACGATCGCTGATGCTGTAATTGAGATGGTTGATTTGCCTGAATCCTCTACTTTGCCTGAAACTACGATTGATCCCCAACTCTCCACCAATATAGACGAGGACGAGTATACTTATCCTGCATCAGAATCGGTGGCACATCAACCAACAACGCCACTTGGCCCGACTCGTTATTCTTTTGATTCGGATTCGACATCTTCAAAAGTTCCATCCAAGTTCAGTATTTTTATATCCTGGTTTAGAGACAATTTTTTGATTCCACCCTGGACATACATCTGGTTGGTACTTTTCTTGATTTTTTTGTTCATGTCCATTGGCTTTGTCACAGTGTTTTTTCTACTAATCAATGGTCACTATTTACCTGAACGCTCTGCTGTAGACTATGTTTCTGGAACTTTGGCTCCTCATTCCTCGTCTCACATCATGAAGCGTGACCACACATTTGTGAACATTTCAGCTTTCCCAGTTGCTGATGGCATCGTATGGGATGCAGTGAACTATCAAATCCATGGTCCGACGGAAATTATTAATGTACCTAATGTCCTTCGTGTTTCAATGGGTGATGTAGTACAAAATAATATTCATTCTGATGATTGGGATGTGCATGCCGTTGAAGCATTGTTTGCCGATTTAAAATATTATGCATCTTTTAATGCTGAAGATCTATATATGAATTCTGCTAATTATGCCGATTTGTATTGTTACCAACATTGGGGTAATCATTTTCTCCATAAGCCCAGTGCCCTGCGTAGTTCTGTTAACTATACCCAATGGGAACATTGTCCAAACCCCTTGCCAGGTAGCTCTCAAACTCTTCGAAATAAGTTTAATTATTTTACTGATTTTAATCGGTCGAACCCTGCATCCTATTATTTTAGACTTAATAACACATCAAATCAGAAAATTATGTTAACACACACCAAATTGCTTTATTCAGGTTCCTTTCTAAGTGCCCTAGCTGTGGGTGGTTATGAGTACTGGGATAATACAGTGGATTTAAAATCTATTTGGGGCTCCAAGCCATGGCAGGTACAGGGAACCGAGGCATTACATCGTGCTTGCCTCATCCCTGCCCAAATTATGTTCCTCAATGTCTCCATCTATCAGACTACATGTTGGGGCTTAGCAACCACTAAACAATTGAATACGCCATCAATACCATCCCTGTCGAGTTTTCCTAATGAAAGCTCACGATTCAATCTGTCCCTCGTGTCCCTGCAGGCAATGTTACAAAATAATTCGTTTAATGTTTCTGAGCTGGTTCAGTCATCCTGGTTAGTATGGCCTATATCATCTAATGCATGTCAAATGCGTTTTCACGATTCTGGTGCTAGCTACACACAGGATAGGCCTGATCCGAGATTTACTGATTCCCGTACTGTCACTACATATTCTGTTGGTAAATTATGCAAACAATGGCTGCAACATTCGTCCCTTGATTCTGTTAAACAACATTTGTCCCTCCTTTCAGGCAATATTGATCTGTCCGACTTTGTTTTGGGACCTCGTGGTCCCCGACCTAAAAGATTCATTTATGAAACATATAATGAACTCTGGAAGCTATCACAAATGGAAGCTGCTTCCCGTCTTCGGGAAATAGATCAAGCAAATTTGGAAAAGGTGCTTGCTGTTGTTGACAATAGTATTAATACCCTGTCTTCTCGCATTTATACTTTGGAGAATATTGTGTCCTCTGTTGTTGATATTGTACAAGATGATGTTTCTGTGTTATATCATGGTCAGAATCAATTGCGTTCGGTTATGCAGTTTGCATGGACTTTACAAACGCTCAAGTTAGGTAAAGTTCCTTGGCATTTTTTGAACACCTCTGCCTTGTTTCTACCTTTTAACTTAACTGACAAACAGCAATTTATGTCCATGAAAGATGCAACTTACACTCTATTACATATCGAAAAGATGGATCCTTTGCCGTTCTCTGTTGCAGAACTCGATTCTGCTGTATGGCTAGTCCATGGGGTTATCGCTTTACCTTTTTCCTTGTTTGAATTTGACTCCTGCATGAAACATTATCCTGTGGGCCGCTACCGGCCCTTGGGCAGTGCTTTCCTGCATGAACTCTGGTCCTTGCCTTTCATGTATAAATGCCTTCGGGACGGCAAGGAAGTCTTTCTCACGGGGAGTACTGCGACTCGACTATGGGTCATTCGCTTATTTGTAAACACATTAAATTGCATGGCTCATGTAGCGTTTCCGCTCCTAATCTTGCTTGTGTGCTGAAAGGTATTCCTGCTCCTGTTATTTCACCTACTTTCACTCTCCTTTCCAATGGTAGTTATTTACTTTTAAATAACGAAAACTGTTGTGGCCTGCAGGCTGGCATTCCTTACATTGTAACAGTTTCGCACAGGGTTGTCTGCTGCAAAAATGTGCTTTTTCCTCCCCCTCATGGCAAGGTTGATATCTCTATTTGGCCTTCCATCCCTACCATGGAAGCTGATTTCAATAGACTGAGCAGAATAAAGGCACTATTATTAAACGAGGAAGTTATGCTCACGTCCGCCCGGGAGACATTCATTCTCCAGGTGGCGAGTACCCACAGTGAAATACAGGCCCTTTTAAACACTAATCTCCCCCAACATTTTGGGGAGTTAATACATCGTATTTTTAACGCATCTAACACTGAAGGCCTAGTACACTTTTTTAAGGTCGTTGGGTCGGGCTTGGTGTCCTCCTTCCAAACTATTTTTGGTGCCATCCCGGCTTTCATACATTCTATTTTTTCCAGTGTCTTTGGCGGTTTCCCATTGATCCTCGCTTTAGCGGCTGGTGTCTTGCTCTTAATTTGCTTTCTGCGCAATGGCTGCTCCCCGATGGGACCTGCTCGATCCAGAACGCCTCCAGCTGCTCCGTGAGCGCCTTTTGGCCGGTTTTGGTGTCTTGCCATTGGCGACACTGAGTGTGTCATATACTCTTTCATTTCGCTTTGCGTATTTCACTTGCGTGCAACCTGTGATGACTTGTGTCCGCTGTCCTTTCACCTGGACTCTGGATTATTGCCTCTCCAATTCGTCATTGTCTGTTCCGGATTTTGTTCAGTTGATGGGTCCCTTAGAGGCCCATGAGCAGGACTGTTCCGTTGCTGGCTGTATGGCGCGTGCGGCTGCACTGGGGATTTTGGCGCAATGGGATATCTGGGCGGCTGCCCAGGATCTCCTACAACGAAGCTGTTTCGATCATCACGCAAGCTGTCCCGCATTGCTTCTGGATGCTCCCTTTGTTGAGGAGCATTCCTGCTCTTTTGATCTCATGGATTGGATGGCATCTATGTTTTTTGACAATTCCAATGATGAACTCTTGGAGGGTATGGCTTTTCTCTGCACTTACACTTTCATGGATTGACCTGCCCTTCGCCGTTTGGGCGCTCCCTGTGCTCCAACGGCTGTGCTTTTCCTCTGATGGGCCTCTGTCCTGGCCACTGGACTGACCAGGGAGGGTGTCTTGTGGATTGTTACCTGCCTTGTTATGTTGGCCTAGGCCTGGCTGCCATGCTGCTTTTCTTTGCGCACGTTACACTGAGCCGGGCCTCCTCGCCCTTGCTCGTGCCAAGTTCTTTTGCACTGTCTGCATTTTCTGTTGTTCACCTTTTTGGGCTCAGTCTGCACAAACATGTACAAGGTCGCATAACAATGTATTTTGGTTCTTCCTGATATGGCCAGTCTCGCGCACCCAGACATAACATTAGGTGCAATTGCCATGAAGAATTTGGTATGCTTTTAATACTGTGGTTTACTAGCGCTTAACACACTTGGAGAAATCCTTTTCAGTGAGAAGAGCTATGATGTCCTGCTGATGTAATTCTGCATCTAGAGACTGAGGTATGGGGGTTCGCTAGTCAAAGCCCAGAGGTCTTCTATTATTATAATAAACTATCTTACTGCAAGGGGAGGGTGGTAATGTTATTTATACGTTTATCCACTGAGCTCTGAGATGCTTTCCCGTTTGTATTCTATGGAATTGTAACCATGCTGCTTATATTAGTCATATGCATTATGCTATTAGTACTGACACGTGTACTGTACATTAGAGCACGTAAGTTGGAATAAACATTTTAACCTATCCAGTGTCTCTTCCTACGCACCTTGTGGACAAGTACGAGTGAGTGACGAAAGGGTGTTCTTGCTTCTGCGAGTCCTGAGATAAAGATACCGTGTTCTGGGTTGTCCAAACATTAGTACTTGGGTGCTAATGGGATGCTAAGCTAGTTGGGTTGGGGTTTTTGGGTGCTACGGTATATGGTGGCAAACCACTGTATTCCGGGGTCCCATTTTCCTGTGCATAGCTCTGTGTATGTGCAGAAACCTTATGACATGGGGAGGCTCCGAATCCGATTCTCCGATGACTGGTGCTCCGGTTCCGGATGTGGAGGTAAGCAGCCCATGCCCCCCTGAAATCTCCACTGGGCTGACACCCGTCGACCCACCTGGACGTCAGGGGTCTACACGGTACAGTCTGAGGAACAATCCTGAGCCCTCCAGCCGACTGAAGGACCACTTCATGTAAGACTGTTCCTTATGTTGATAACACGTATGTGATTTTTGTTGAGTACTGTTTTGCATATGCGTTTCTAGGATGTAGGCATGGACAAGTGGGTTTTGTTTATGATGATTGTTATGCTGTTGATTGACATCAGTTCTGTTTGGGGAGGAATGTGGTGTCGTCTGCAACAGGTGCGACACGGAACTGCCAGCTGGCGTAGGGGAATCTGTGTGGGACCCCTGTGTTCTTCGCTGCAGAGCTACGGTCCCGCAACCACGTGGTAGAAGGAAATAAATGGGAGCCCGGCACTCATGACGTCAGTTGCGTACTGAGGCCGGAGCTCCGAACAGATACATCGGTATGGTGTCCATTTAATGCTGCACAACCCGGCCGGGTGATTACCGCGCGCAACCCCGCCAGAACCTGACTGGGTGTCTAGTCACGGCACCACAGCCCCTACATGTTTAAGTCACGCAGTTGATTGCATTGGCCACGCCCGTTCATACACTTACCACTATTTCAATTCTACTTAAATCCCCGCCAGCAGCCGGAATAACTATGCCCTCATGCAAGCATGAAATAACGGGCTGCGCATGGAATAGTGAGTGTAACTTAATTTAAGTCAAACAACCGGGGAGGCTGTGCTTGTGCCGGTGATACCTGAACTGGAAAATGTTTGCTCATGTACAGTTCGCACTCTACAACTTGCAGTCTGAAAACAACGCAGGGGCTCTAGCGTGGCATTTCCCAGCATTGAGTATGTGATGACGTAATAGGGCATGCGTTAAAAGAAAATATTAGATAGGTTGTCAAACCTTCTCAACGTGTGGCTTAATCATTACCTGTTTAATAAGGAAAATCAAATAGAAACCCAGGTTTTCCTGTTGTTATGCTGCCATCTTGTGGTTACTGAAGCACTTTGCAAATGCTAAACATATAGTTTGACGTGGCTAAGAATTTTAAATGTGAGAGACTACTTCTGTATCAACACCATTACCAAATCAGATTATTACCAGTTAGTAAGCCATGTGTGTGAGACCATTAACTTTATTCATACTACAACTGCATCTCGCAAGTAAAGTAACTGCATCATATGGAGAAATAGGATGCATGACGGACCCACGGAGGCCAGTAAGCACCATGCATGCCATTACCACACAACCTTTACTACACAATGCCTTTACCATGCATTGCCTTTACCATACAACCTTTACTACGCAATGCCTTTACCATGCATTGCCTTTACCACGCAAGAGGACCATGTTTTCTTAGGAAAACATTTTTTGACTTGGCTATAACTTTGGTGTCGTTTGTCCCATCTTCATGAAATTTTATTAAAAAAAGTGTCAAGGTATGTTCTGTGTGTTATGGAAAGTTTGGGGGTGATCTGTGCAGTGGGAACCGAGGAATTGGGGCGGTAAATAAGGGTGCATTTTTGCAATGTTAACTCCCTTAGGAACCTTTAGTCACACCTACAGCTCAAACCGTTGAACGGACTAACACCACATTTGGCAGGGAGGTAGATGTTGGTTCAAGGAAGTGCCTTTTGGTTATTTGGTGTAAATCCAATCAGTAGTTTTTGAGGAATTAAATCCAAAATATATAGTGATATCACTGGCAACAGATATTTGGCAACAGTTTCGCAACGATGAATCATGCATGCGCGCGCCAACAGGAATGCTGTGATTGGCTGGACACCACCTGAACGGAAAGTTGGGGCCGCCATTTTATCTATTGGGAACGGTTTCTGGGCCTAACATATTCTTTGATAGCTGACCTACGGGGTCAGGATGGTGGTACTCTGACCCCATGTTTCAGAAATAGGGGTGGTAGTGACACAAGTTACGTGTCCAAAATGTAATTTTTTAATCCCGTGCAATATTCACGATGATGCCGCGACCGCCAGCATGTACCCCTGTGTACCATCGCGGGGACGTCGCAATCACAAACCCACTCAGTCATGCATCGACTTACAGACCCACTGAGAGACTTATGGTTCCACTCACACACTCACTGATAGACAGATGCAGTCAGACACTTATGCACACACTCACAGACATGAGTCTACTCACATTATCATACCCACTCACAGATTTATATCGCAAGTCACAGACCCACTCCAAGACTTATGCACCCACTCACTTAACCGAGTGAATCATTAACACACACTTATAGAGATATTGAGATACTGATAAATGTTTTTTTATGGAGTTATTTAGATAGTGGTTTATCTAGTGTGATGGTTAGAATGAATTATATAGTTCTAATTTTTTAATGTGGTGTTGGCTATTGAATTCCTGCTTTTGCATTCTGCTTTCACAACCTATCCGCAGAGATCGAAAGTACCAACGTCACTGCAATCTCCGGTGTCATCGTGAAAGTGGAAAATAGGTTTTAGAGATGGTTTTTATTGAAATTCACTAGAAAAACATGACTTTAGAGAATACTGGAATAAACCCCTAGTGTGCAAAATACTGTAATATGTGTGAATTTATGTGTTTTACACTTTATGGAAAAAGGGTGATCATCGCAGTTAATAGTGTCGCCACAACTCCCTAATAACCACAAAAATGGAAAATAGGTCTTAAAGATGGATTTTAAAGAAACTTAGTACAAAAACATGAGTTTAAACATGTTTTTAAAGAAGTATGTATATAGTAATATGTGTGGTGCAATGTTTAGAATGAATTTTTTTAGATATGCTGGTGGCCCATGAATGTCTGTTTTTGTTTTGGAATTTTGCGACATATTTGCCACCATCGCGATGTCATCGCAATGCCAGGAGTCACCGCAGAAACGGAAAAAAAGCTTTGAAGGTGATTTTCCATGGATACTCCCTACAAAACTATGAGTTTAAACAGTGCTTTAATAAAGCTCTACTGTTAAACATACTATAGAATGTGTCTATAGTATGTCTATAGTATAGTCTTTAACACTTTGTACAAAACACACGCTCTTCGCGACTACTGACGTCATCATAATGAAGTTGGTAGTCGCGAATATAAAAAAAAATTATAAAGGAGGTTTTCTCCAAAATTGATCACAAAAAGAAAAGTTAAATAAATATCCTACTAAATATCTAGACAAACTTTATTTAAAAAATGTCTGTAAGTGTATTTTTTAGAATGTGAAATTCATGTGCTGATCACAGATTCTCCACAGTAAATGTGACAATGTTGTGCCAACTCAAACATTTTTAAAAAATAAATTATTAATGTACTTTCTGATAAACACATACCAAATAAAAAAATGAGTGGCATATAATATATATAATGTACAATATCTAATTGAAGAAAGAAAATACGAAAATCTTAGAAGCTCACAAAAAAATGAATGTTACAAGTAAGAAAAAGAATTAAAAAACCTTAGAAATTCATTTAAAAAACCAAAGGATACAGGGACGTTATAGTTAGGAAATAAAATTAAAAAAACCTTACAAATTCACTGAAAAAACCAAAGGTTACAGGGACGTTATAGTTAGGCTGGCATTTCACTCATACAAAACCAGAGAAATTCAGCAGTTAAAATTAGCTGAGCTAACTATAACTCTCGCTCCCGCAATGCACTGCTTATGACCTCACATATTGCATCACTCATGACATGGTCAGTGGCATCACTGATGACATCACTGATGACATCTCAAATGTCATCACTGATGACATCATCCACAGAATCTCTGATGCACCCACTCATACCCCAATATAACTTTTTATACACCTACTCCAACTTCCACACTACCATTCTCAAAACCATTGACACAGCCATATCAGTACTTGCACACCCACTCGCTGATTCATAGGTCTACACACACATCCACTCACTCACCCATGCAGCCACTCATAACCAACTCACTCACCAATACAGCGACTGATATATCCACTCATACACCCATACAGCCACTCACACATTGTCAGTCACCCATAGAGCTACTCACACACCTAGTCACTCACCCATAGAATCAATTACACAGCCACTTACTCACCTATACAGTTATACACACGCACTCACTTATTCATACAGATACTAACACATACCTACTCACCTATACAATCCCTGACACAAGCACACACTCACCCATACGGCCACTCTCACAATCACTGACTCACACATACAGTCACTCATATACTCCAACACTCACCTATACTGCCTTTCACATATGCAGTTATTTATCATATACTACTGACACATCTATTCACTCACTGACACATCCATAAACACACTCAGCCGCCCATACAGCCCCTTACAGATGCACTCACTAACCCATACAGCCACTGACTCGCCCACTCACTTATTTATGCCGGCAGTCACACACCCCCTCACCCACAAACACAGACACTCTTACAGGTACTCAAACAACCAATCAATCACCCATACAGCCACTCATGTATCCACTCACCAACTCATTCAGCCAGTTAGACACCAACTGACAGATTGATAAAGATAATCGCACTACCTAGTCACTCACCCATACATTGGCTGAGACACCTAATCACTCACTTATACAGTCAGTCGTGCACCCACTGAATTGACCATATAGGCACTCTGACACCCACTGATTCACCAATACACCTTAGTATATATATTTAACACTTTTTAAAACACTCACAGTCACTGGATGATGTCATCAGTGATGTCATTTGAGATGTCATCAATGATGTCACTGACCATGTCATGAGTGATGTAGTATGTGAGGTCATAAGCAGTGCATTGCGGGGGCGCGAGATATAGTTTTATATATATATATATATATATATATATATATATATATATATATATATCTCAAAACAATACCCTTGCAGGCATAGAGTGACGCATAAATTATGCAAAAAAGAAGCAGAGAACTCTGGGTAGCTCCCAAGTTTAGGTGGAAGGCAGCTCCTGTAAAGAGCACCCTCAACACCAGCGACACTCTAAATTTGCTCACCTCGAATATCTGCTTTTCTATCAAAGTTTTTAAGCATAGGATTAGCACAGTGCTATCCACGCTGAGATAGAAAGGGACAAAGTATTTTGCCATTTCTACAGCAAAGTCTTTAAGCATAGGATTAGCACAGTGCTATCCATGCCAAGCTGTAAAATGACAAAAGCCATTTACCACTCCAGCCACAGTATTACAGCTTTGGATTGGTAAAATATCATCCAAGCCAAACTGAAATGAATAAAAGCAACCCCTGACACGTGTTTCGCTGTCATTACAGCTCTTCAGAGAGGTTTAGCTATGTCCAGACACAAGGGAGCACCCAGTATAAGTCAAAACAATACCCTTGCAGGCATAGATTGACGCATACATTTTGCAAAAAAGAAGCAGAGAACTCTGGGTAGCTCCCAGGTTTAGGTGGAAGGCAGCTCCTGTATAGAGCACCCTCAACACCAGTGACACTCTAAATTTGCTATATATATAAAGACACATATCGACCCCAACCCTTAGACTCAACCACCCCAAACCCTAAATATACTCTTACCACCCAGTAACCCTACCCACCTTAAATCTTAAAAACACCCTTACCACCCAATACCCCAACCCACCCTAAACCCCCAAAATACCCTTACCACCCAATACCCCTACTCACCCTAAGCCCTGAAAATACCCTTACCACCCAATACACTTGCCCACCCCTAAACCCTAAAAACACCCTAACTACCCATTACCCCAACCAGTAGATAATCAGGCCTTTTAAGGTCTTGATGATAGGGTGTGGTGAACTTGTAAGTTACACCACACTCATCCCACATAGACTTCATGGACATAGCGATGAAATTAGTACCTCAGTCCGACACTATTTATTTTATTTATTTATTCTGTGTTTTCCATAGCGTGAACATGACTCGATTGGGTATCAGAGTGCTTCACAATTATATAGCATCAACAGTTGCAAAAAACAGGGTAAGGAGGCATGGTAACACACAGAAAGCGGGTAAACAGATAACATGAATAAAACAATTCCATTCAAATATAACACGTGGACGAATGAGTATAAGAAGTTAGAGAATACATTTACTCACAAATAGTTAGGAAGGTCTGCCACACATTAGTGTCGCACTGGGGCATAAGCATCTGTCTGATCACTTAGTAAAATAACTCCCAGATAAATGGAGAGGTCTGTTACGATACATCTTCAGTTCATTCCAGAGAGAGCTGATTCCACACCCAGAAAATCTAGGTGACACATTAGCCAGCAGACCGTGATGTATTTGCTTTGCATTTGAATATGGTAGGAATTTGTTCATTAGAAAGATCTTTGCTTCTCTCTTGAAGAATAACGTGGCCAGGATTCTTCTAATGTTTGGAGAAAGCGCTTTGTGTGCATTACATGCAAGTTTAAGTTGTATTCTGGCTTCATATGGCAGCCAGTTAAGAGTCTTCAGGTGTGGAGAGATGTGGTCATATTTTCTAGAGCCTATTATGAGTCTAGCAGCCGCATTGAGACAAGCTTTTAGGGGAGCTGTGGAGATCTTGGGTAATCCGTTAGTGTCATACAGCTTTATTCAATCCTCGAGATGATATAGGATTGGACTGCCAATTTAAGGTCTGAGGCTGCGCTAAATGGTTTCAATTTGCTAAGGTAGCTCAGGTGAAAACAGGCACTCTTTGCCATAAAGTTGATATGGGTTTGCATGTTTAGATTTTTATCAAGCATAATTCCTAGCGATTTGGTTGAGTCAACTAGGACTGGGGTGCAATTTAGAGCAGTAGTCAGTTTTGTCCATTCTTTGCCATCAGAGGAGCTTTTTGGAGGGGATATTAACAGGAATTCCTCTTTTGTGTTTTTACTTTAAGATGATTGCTAGTTAACTATTGTAGGGTCACCTCTAATGCGTTGCTCATTCTCTTGATCTCCTCCAGAGAAGAATTCTTAATATAAATCTGGGTGTCATCTGCGTACATACGAAAGGAGATGTTAGTGTGCTGTACAATTTCAGTTTGTGGTTTGACATATAGGTTAACTAGAGATAGAGATGGTGTTGAACCTTGCAGAACTCCAATCGAGTTAGGGGACGACGGTGATAGTACCTGGTTAACTATGAAACTTTGTGTTCTGTTTTACAAGAAGGATTTAAACCATTCTAGCACAGTTTCAGATAGCCCCATCCTGGTTAATGGACGGGCTTGCAATTTTTCATGGTTTACTGTGTCAAAAGCAGATGACTGATCAAGAAGAATTAATAGACATGTTTCATTGTGATCCTATGCCAGTAGGGCATCATCCACTATATGTAATATTGCTGTTTCTGTACTGTGAGCTGGTCTGAACCCGGATTGGCAGTCGTCTAGCAATGTGTTGACTCAGTTGTTGTTCCACACATTTTTCAAGCAAGTTGGCTAATCGGAGAATACTCGCCACTGGACGAAAATTATTTGGGTTAGAAGGGTTTCCTGTCAGTATTCTGATGATGAGGAGGACATGACCTGTTTTTAGGCAGCTTGGCATGGAACCTTGAGACAGAGAAGCATTGATTATCATTGTCCATATGGGGATGCCAATTTGATTGACTGTCGTCAAGCATTTTGAGGGGAGAAGATCATTAAAGTGGCTATTCGGTTTTACAGTCAAGAGAGTATTGGCAATATCATTATGGTCATACAGCTTGACGCCGCCCATTGTGCTTTATTTTTAAACTTTGCCTGTGAGGTGTGTAGGGGTTCATCATTTTGGGATGGCAAAGGGCCAGTGCGGTTATCTGTGGCTCTCCTGAACTCACTTTCCAAAGAGTTGGCTTTGGTTGTAACGAAGGCTGAGAATTCCTCACAGCTCAGTTGTGATTTTATTGATTTGTGCGAGGATTTGGACTGTTTTTTATATTGTTGTTTATATCATTTCGAAGAGTTTACGAGGTCTGTTTTTAGAATCATCCAGTTCATTTATAAAGAATGCTTTTTTGGGGATCTGAGAACACTTTTGTTCTATGCGTTTCTGGTCTTTCTAAGGAGGTTTAGCTGGGGATAAGAAGGGTGCTATCTACACTTCCTTTCAGCTAGTCTCAGACTTTGCCTTACTTCAATTAGCGAACCATTATACCATGGTCTTTTATCTTTATCTTGTATTCTTTTAAGTTTAAAGGCACAATCATACTGATTATATTTGTCATTGTTGAATCATAGTGTTCTGTTATTTCGGTAACGTTTACTAAGTTATTAGGCAGGAGTAGATCCTTCTCATAATGTGCTAATAGTTGCTCATTTTTAGTCTCTATTGTCTCATACCCACTGTTTAAGTTTGATGGATTGCGCAGTATTTTTCTGTTTAATGGCAGATATATGAAATGTGATGGCGTGGTGATCCATCCAATCGCATGGAATGATTAGGTTTATTTTAACAGTCTTGTCTCTAGAAATAATCCAGTCAAATGTAGAGCCTTTTGAGTGTGTCTGCAGTGTGCAGGCTTGTGTAAGATTCAGGTCTACTAGGAAATCTTTGAGTATATGGACCTGTTTAACATTAAGATTGTCCCAATGTAGATTAAAGTCACTTAGGAATATATCATTGGAGTGAGGGAAGCATTTGCAGTAATGATCTCCATTAACTGGTCTATGAAAGGGGCATTGATAACTGGGGGATGGTAGAATCCATGTTATTTACATTGTTGATTATCTACAGTTCTTATAGAAAGTCTGAGGTATTCACAGGAGATAAGAGAGTCAGTGTGTAATTGGGTAACTAAGAGAACCAAACGATGCATGCAAGCGATACCTCCCTCTGTTTTGTTTAATCTGTCAAGTCCCAAAATGTTATAGTTGGGAGGAACTAATATATCCATGCAAGAGGAAGATGACTTGGTAAGCCACAATTCTGTTAGGATTGTCACGTCGACTTCATGGATAATGATGAGGACAGCAATGTCTGAGTCATGTTTCACTGCTGATCGGCAGTTGAGTAGTATGCATAATAGCAGTTTAACTATTTTTCCAGGATTTATGTCTTGATTACTCGAGGTTATATGTACTCTTTTCAAATTATTTAGGTTGAGCTTTCTATTATTGGGCAAAGTGGCTCTATTTGCATTGATTGGGACTGATCTAATTTTACCATCTCTAGTGATGAGGAGAGTGGGTGCAGACTCATAGGATCGAAGTAAGGCTTGGAGTTTCATCCTCCGATAGATATTTAATATGTTTGCGTAGTCGATTTTGGCTATTTGTAGAGGCATCGATTTCTGTTTTAGCTTGAGTTGGAGATCATGTACTGATTCTTGAATGAGCTTAATTTTAGAGTGAGTATTCTCTGTGAGGTGTATAATTAAGCTATCCTGTTTTAGGTTTAAACCTATAATAACTGATAAAACCTCATCAAACAGGAAATAGACCTCACCAGTGTATACATATAAACACTGATAAACACCTGCACAAACACAAACTAAATGCCATTCAAAGAAAGGAAAAGGAGAGTGAAAGAGTCATTTGTATTTTTTCCTGAAGGGACCAATACAATGCAACTTTGTTATACAAGGTAGCAGCAAGAACTATTGGGCTAACACTATTTTGCTCGAGTTTTGTTGTTTAGGGATGTCACTAAAATAGTGTTTCTTCTTCCTTTTGCTTTTTTTAGTTTTGTGGTCTTTGGTCTAAAGATGTGAGGTTGAGAAGCAGGTTTTAAGTCTTATTTTATAAACTGCAGAGAATCAGGAAACATCAAAATCATATTTTATATTTTGGCTACATTTGATTCTTTCACTGATAGGTAAAATGGCCGGTTTCACAAGAATCTTTCCCAATATGTACCTTTACTTTTATCCACAGACAGAAAATGGGTGAAACCCTTTGATACATCAGCCCACTTTTCTAGTGAGTCAGTATCAGTAATAGGTTTTAAACATTCAATGCAAGGTGTAGTGACAGATATATGTGAAAAGAGTGCTGTCACCAACCATCTGGGATAGTGGTGAAAACATGACACCAGACTTTTGGAAAACATGGAACGCAGTGTCACTTCGAATGTTGCTGCAAAATGTTCTTACCAAGTTCAACAAAGATTGGAGTGATATTGTTTGAATTTTCAGTGATTCAGCAACGTACATGAAAAGTAGTGTGATGACCTGTCAAAATCAATACCTGAGCTGAAGTGCTTCCCTGTAAGAGATCCTTTCCACTTGCTAGATGGTATGCTGAAAGCATCTTTACAATCTTCAGAGTAAATGAAGAATGCTTATGACTTTGTAGTCCATTCTTGTGCACTGTTTCATTATGCGCAGGAACTAAAACGCAAATATTTCTAATTTTGTGCTTTCTGCTGCATCAAAGAAAAAGCCATCCCAACTTTGTCATTTAGCTGGTGGTTCTCAGTCCCAGAGGCCATAAATGTTATATTATCCATGTGGTGCCGGATTACAGAATTTTGCTTTGTGATGATGCCAAAGGCAAGAAATGTGATGATTTTCGGTCACATATTGATAGTGATATGAAACAATGTAGACTCTACTGCATTCTTAAATTTTTATAGGAAGATATGACTGCTGTAGTGGACATAATAAAAAAACTAGAGTCTGAAAACACCCTTGTCTACCAAGTATTCAGCGTAATTGGTGTATATGTAAAACATCTCCTTCAGAGTAGGCTAGGTGACACTTTTAGTGACCTTCTCGTGAAAAAAATCAGGTAATTTACAATAATGCCTTTTTTATGTTGGAGAATGGATCCGAGAACATTGTTTCTGCGTTTTTTCTAAGCACTTTGTCTTGTAAGTTTTTGACTGCATTGCTGGATAGGTTAGAGGGGTATATTATGGAGTAGGAGTTACTTCCTGTTGACTTCAAGCTATTTCCAGACATATTTGTATAAGCATTTTATAATCACTCAATGGGTAGCATTACAGAGGTGCCAAAATACTTGAGACATCCTGCAATTCGATAATTATTCACCTAGCACCCAATCTCTAGTCAAGTTTTGCAATACTGGGAGCCCAAACAAGGACTTTGATAGAAGCCTTTGCTTCCAACTAATTACATGGACGACCGCGACCATTAACATAGATACATTCAGCGATAAATCTAACTAAAGAATTACCTGGAGAGTAATATATGAGCACTTGCCTATAGATTAGTCCACAGCCATCAAACAGTTCGGTGAAATTAATAGACGGTTATAGCCATTCCAAAATGGCCGACTATTGGCAGAATAATGCTCAGCTCAATGGCACAGTCCTTTATTTATTTCCATGTGTAAAGAAACATAATGGTCCTCTCTCCATGCTATTGATTGATGAAATTACCCGGACACCCGCCATTTGTTCCACGAGTAGCAGATGAGAGAAGAAGATGGTCGGGACAATAAAAATAAAGGTAAAGCCGCTAAGCGGCCTTTTTCAATATCCAAACAAGGACCCCTGAGCAAAGGGCATGTCAAAGCTATCTAAAGGACAAAAGCATACCTGCGAGGGGGCCAGCTCCCTGGCCAGTTCACTATCACTGCAGTCCCCCGAGCACCTCTCTCCTCAGACAGTGGAGCCCCAGGATGATGAGACTCCCCACATGATTGGCACCATTCTACCACCAGGCGGTGGAGGGGAAATGCAGTGGCCATTTCAGGGCCCCCACTCGGGGATCAGCACCACTCTATCCCCCTAGCGGGAGCAGGGAAAGCAACAGCCATGCTTCCTCTAGACCATGGAGGGGGTCTCCCTTTGCCACCTAGCGTATGGCCCAGCAGGTAGAGCAGAATGCTGACCTCCCTCCGGTGCAGTCGATCAAACCGGGCTGCCTCTCATGCCATGGAGACGAGCCACTAGTCCGACAAGTCGCTTCAGCTCCTCCGATTTGGCAGCAATTGACCCAGGTCCTCCCAGCCAGCAACGCGACCTTGGCTGCCCACCTGGAACTCAGAGATTTTGCATCTCTGTTACTGCGCAGCCTTGATGAAGGGATCCAATCCGGACAATGCTGTCCCGACTGATGCTCTGCTCCATTCATATCTGTAATTAGTCAGCCATTTGTGATCTTAGACCAAGACCATTTCCTTCAGTTCTGTGCTAATGTAGTTATTCCGATGTTTTTCTATGGCCTTCAGTGTTCACTTCAAATGTTGATATTCCAATGTTCCAATGTTTTGAGGCTATCGCTGGATTTTAGGGCTAAGATAGGATTTTCGCACTATTGTGATCCCCAGCCTCGGAGCTCCTTTCTTGTGCTCTTCACCAGTCAGCGGCCATCTTAACACTACCTTCTTGGGGAACTCAACATGGGTAAAGATCCCCATCAGAGCTCTAGATATCACAGTTGATGTCACTGACTTCAGAGGGCTGGCCTCTGGGTAGCAGGTGGCATGGCCTTCCAAGACCAGGACAAATCTGTTACCAAAGGCTGTCTTCGGATCCCAGGGTCCAATGACGTCAATCAATCAATCAGATGTCTTGTAAGCACAACTACTCACCCGTAAGGGTCTCAAGGCACAGAGGGGGGCAGCTACTAGTCCGAACTGGATGCTGTGGTTCAGTCGAAGAGCCAGGTCTTGTGGTCCTTCCTGAAGTGAGGCAGTGACTGTGATTGCCTGAGGTGGAGAGGTAGTGTGTTCCAGGTCTTTGCTGCGAGGTAGAAGAAAGATCCTCCTCCAGCTGTGGTCTTGCGGATACATGGGATGGTAGCCAGGACCAGTTGGGTGGAGCGGAGGACTCTGGTGGGTGTGTGGAATGCGAGGCGGTGATTGAGGTACGCCGGTCCAGCGTCATGTAGGGCTTTGTAGGCGTATGCAAGGAGCTTGAAGGTAATCTTTTTGTTGACTGGGAGCCAGTGGAGGTGTCTCAGGTGGCTGGTGATGTGGCTGCAGCGGGGGATGTTGAGGATGAGTCTGTCAGAGCTGTTCTGAATGTTGTGCAGTTTCTTGAGGAGTTTCTGGGTGATGCCGGCATAGAGTGTGTTGCCGTAGTTGATTCTGCTACTGGTGAGTGCGTGGGTGACCATCTTTCTGGACTCTATTAGGATCCACTTGAAAATATTTTGGAGCAGGCATAGTGTGTGGAGGCAGGATAATGAAACGGCATTGATCTGGTGGCTCATGGTGAGCAAGGAGTTCAGGATGATGCAGAGGTTCTGTGTGTGGTCTGTGGTTGTGTGGGGGGGTTCTAAACACTGCGGGCCACCAGGAGCCATCTCAGGCAGAGGGGGTGGAGCCATTGATGAGGACTTCAGTCCTCTCTGAATTGAGTTGAGGCAGCTGTTCTTCATACAGGTGGCGACAGCCTTCATCCCTTTGTAAAAGTTGTTCTTGGTAACTGAGAGTTTGTGGTGAGGGAGAGAATCAGCTGGGTGTCGTCCGCGTAGGAGACGATATTGAGTCTGTGGTTCCTGACAATGGCTGCAAGCGGGGCCATGTAGATGTTGAAAAGAGTGCACTCTGCAGCTGATTTCTGTGGGTTCCTAGAGGAAAGGAGGTAGTCTAACTCTCTAGGGCTTTGTCACTGATGGCGGTGTCATGGAGTCTTGTGCATAGGGTGCGGTGAGAGACAGCATTGAAGGCAGCTGAGAAGTCCAGGAGGGTGAGGGCTGATGTCTTGCCTCAGTCAAGGAAGGCGCGAACGTCATCTGTGGTGGCGAGGATGGCAGTCTCGATGCTGTGGGTTCTTTGGAAGCCGGTTTGGCAGATATTCAGGGCATGGTTGGCTTTGATGAACTCAGAAAGTTGGGCGTTGATGGCCTTCTCGATAACCTTGGCTGGAAAAGGGAGAAGAGAGATGGGTCTGAAGTTCTTGAGGTCCGTCGCATCGGCAGAGGGTTTCTCTAGCAAGGGGTTGATCTCTGCGTGTTTCCAGTCTTCCAGGAAGGTGGCAGAGTAGATGGAGCAGTTGATGGTGCAGCAGAGTTCGGGGGCGATGGTGGTGGCTGATCTGTAGAAGATGTGATGCAGGCAGGGTTCCGAGGATGCTCCGGAGTGGATGCTTTTCATGGTCTTGAGGGTGTCATTCATGGTGAGGAGAGTCCAGTTGAGCAAGATCTGTTGGGGTCTGGCGTCGTAGGGTGCGGAGGTTGTGGTTGGGGTGGGAGGGTCTTGGGTAACAATGTTGTTGAAGCTGTAGGTTTCAAAATAATCGTAGGGCTATGCCCCTTATGTTACGCTATTAGATTAGCCTTATATAGCTAAATATAGCAGTGGTAGTCATCTATATCGACAACCCACTGAGCAATGTTAAGCAAGATGATGTTTTACAAAATAGGTTAGTCTTGGACAGGTGGCAGCCATTTTGTATACTGGCTGCCATCTTACATTATGGCTATGTGTAAGCACGCAGTGAGCTCTAAACTACGAACGAGGTAGGCCCAGACAGCTGCGCCATGACACTTGTTGTTCACCTGATAAGTATACGCCCAGTTTTGTTTCTTTATTCAACAAGGGGCACTGTCTCGCGTATGAATAGGCCTTTCTGTGTGCGTAAGTAATATTCTATTTGTAGCACCCCTCCTACATTGGGAGGACCAGGGATGCAGCTGGCTGACCTTGGCTAAGAGATACTGTGTGCCTGCCTCGGGCTGGTGATGTACGCCCCTCTGCCTCCCTAAAGTACGCATCCCTAAACCTGTAACTTTCCCTTGTAGGCGTACTCTAGATGTTTATGACGTGTTTGATGTATCATACTATGCTGCGCATGATTATTGAGTCAGTCCATTGGCAAGTATTGCATGGTGCTTGTTGTATTTGGGCTCCTCTGCAGAGTATAGATAATAAACTGCTTGTTTGTATTCTCTACTGGCTGACCGACTCTTCATTGCTATAGGTAAGGCCGAGAGGTGGTGTAGTGACCCGAGTGACCCTATATGGGTCACTTCCTTCAGTTGGCGCCCGAACAGGGACCCTGCGATTAATCACCCGTCACACCCATAAACGGGTTGTGAGGTCGGGGTGCAGGCTGGTCTAGCGGGCGGATCGGGGGCCCCCACAAGATAGAGCTCTGTTTCTGTGGCTTGCCCCGCCCATCTGATCGAGGGTGCCCTGCCTAGTGGTGATACGCCGGGGTCCAGAGACGGCGAGATCTTGGAGCTGACCAGATTGGTCTGGAGAGTCGGCGGTAGAGAATCACGTGTGAAACCTGCGTTTGACAGGTGAGTGACTTTGTGTACGTTTTAGTACTAGAAAATGTACTGGCGCCAGTCCTGAGGTGGTGTTGGACTGAACCGTGCGAGGCAGACCGTTGACCGCCTTTCGGTGTGAACTTGAACTGCTCCGGGTGATTCGGATCTTTGAGACCTGTCTCATAGTGGTTCTCGGGTAGCACCGGGAGGGGCAGGGCCTTCGGGGCATGTTTCGTGGACGGAGCCACACTACCGACTTGAGGGAGACAGAACCGATCAGTCTGTGCTCCATAAGTGGTACCGGACTGTGAGGGTGAGGTCGCCCATCGAGCTGTATCTCAGTGGTCTTGAGCCACAGATGAGATGACCGTTAGTGACGAACCTCACGGGCAGTGCCGGACCGCGTTTGACAAGGCAGAACCTTGAGTTGTACCCTTAAGTATTGTGGACAAGCTACTTGGGCTGTGCTTTAATAGCAAGTTTGAACTGTAATGTGTGAACGAGTGCTGGGGCTGAATCTCGTGGTGGTTTGAGAGTCGTTAACGGCTCTACGAGCTACAAGATGCGGGATAGGCTTTAGATCGTGTCTAATCACAACAGGGTCGAGCTGGGCTATCCATACACGTAACAGAGATTCTTAGGTGGTGCTTAGTGAAAGGCTGTTTGGGCCGTGTTGTATCGCATACCTTAAGAGGTCTGTTCGTGCTGATTTTTGAGTGTATTTTGTGTACGATTTTCGGACAGAGAAGTGGATTTGCTTTGCGCTTGCTCAGTGGGAATTGTGTAAGTATCTTATATTAAGATGCCGTGTTTTAGTAAACTTGGATGTTTTGTATGTCGATGTTGTTGTTCAAGTGATCGACTGGATGAAAGACAACCTGCGCCTCCAGAGGGTACCCCGAAGTTTGATATGTACATAAAGCACGGTATTGGCCTTATTATGTTTAGCACCTTATGGCATAAATATATGAAGGACAATGCTGATTTGCAGTGGCCACTTGTTGGCTCGTTCGATGAACAAAAGTTGAATTTTTTAGAAGGAAAGCTGTTTGCTGAGAAGAGTAGGCAGTCAATGTTTGATATGTTGAGGGTTTGGCAGAAGGAAGCAAAGCAGCGGCGAATTAGAGAGGAAAAAAATACGAGGAAAAGACAGTCAATGACGATCGTGCAGAAAGCCATGGCTTATGATAAAGCGACAGTAAACAAAGGTGTTGAGTGCGCAGATAGGGCGTTTCGGCTGCAAGCTGAGAAGAGTTATGTCGTTCAAAATGAAGGTGATGCTTTTGTTGAAGATTTGTTAGACACCCATCCCCCACCACCTTATGCTCCTCTATGGATATATCCTACTGTTCCAGCTTCCCAGGCCCCGGCTTCAAGGGATCTGGCTCCGGTTCTTGGCCCCACTAGTCCTCCTCCTCCTAACATTCTGGGTCTACATTTGACGCCTTCTGGGTATTATACTGCTTTATCGATGTCCGGGTTGGAGGGTAATAGCTCTCCGTCTGTGGCACCTGTTTCTGCATTTTCTAGTTCGACTTACTTTACTCCCTCTAGTCAAGATCGTTCATTGATGGTACCTCTCTCTTCATCCGCTCTTTCACCGGCGGATGTTTCACTTCCCATGATGCAATTTGACAGAACGCCTGTGAGTGGAATGTCCCCGGGAAGTCAAGCAAAAGTGCAAGAACGCATGAGTAGGGTGTTGGTGCGTTCTGCAGTAAGTGATCAAGAAAAGGAGATGGTGGCGAATCAGGCTGCGCAGTGGATTCGAAATCTGATCTATATGATTGAGGATGTATGGAGTGTGATGAGACAGTATGAACCGCTTATGCAACAACTTGCGCTTAAGCATGTGTGTACAACGCTGATGAGTTTGTGGGAACAGCGCTATAATACTGAGGTCCCAAGGGAGGTTTCTGAGATACGAGATGAAGTGTATGGTTCCGGTATGGATCCTGCTGCTGTGTTGAATAAAGTTACTACTTTGTTAAAATATCGAGGAAGGATGCCTAAAGAGGGTTCCACAGCATTAACGCAGTTCCCTATGAGAGAAGTTCACCCCATATATCATCGCGAGACACCAGCAGAAATAAATGCAGTGGGTGACATTGTTCGACCCCAGGAGGGGGCACGGTTTCAAGAACAATGGGTTTATACCCCCTGGAAGAGAAGCGAAGTACTTTCTCTTAAAAATCAGTTGCCAGATCCCAGAAAGAATCCGACTGCTTATTATTAAGAACTGACAGAAGCGGCCGATTCGACAGTTATGACGTTAGCTGACATTATCTTGTTTTTTGGGTTCCTGGTGCCGATTGATATATGGAGGCAGGTGCACTTGGTGGATCACGTGGTAGAGTTAGGAGCAACATGGGATTAGATAAAGCTGTGGGATCAAGAATGTAAGCTAGGTGAGAAGCCAAGAGTGGAAGTGTTAGCTGTACCTGGCCGAATTATTACGTACATGCATTCGTTTATTGCTCCCAAGAAAGTGGATTGGGATAAACTTACAGCATGTTGTCAAAAGAAAGAGGAGAGTGTGTCAGATTTCTTTACTAGGTACGAGGGGGTGTTTTTGGATTTCAGTGGTCAGGATTTGTCAGTAGATGGTGGAGTCCGGCTGTTTGTCGACAGGTTTGTTAATAATTTGCTTCCCGAGATTGCAGCCCGGATGAAGGCAGCGGAAAGTACCTGGTCCACGTCCACTCCCTCGGGAATATTGAGTATGGCGCAATATTATGAACATCGAGAGAACAAACAGAGGCAGGTTGTAGAGAAGAAAGGGAAGGAATTGAAGACAAAGGTGTTGTTGCAGCAGGTGCAGGAAAGTAGTAGAAGAGGAAGGGGTCAGCCGCAAGTGCAGCAGCGATGGTCCGTACCGCGAGGTGGTGGAACGAGTGCTCCATATGTACCTGTGGGACCTAATCAATGTGCATATTGTCGGAAGGAGGGGCATTGGCGAAATGAGTGCCCTGAATTGCTACAGGCTGGTGGGATCCCTAGAAGAGGAGGTTTTCGGGGACATGGTAGAGGAACAGGAAGTCAGGGTGAGAGAAGACCAGAACGAACTGAGAATGTTGAAAAGGATCAGAATTACTTTGATGATCCTAGAGGACGACAGAATTGTCGCGAGGATTATGACGTAGATGAAGGAACAGGGATGTCCATCCACAGCTAGGACAGCGACGGACAGGGTGGGGGACCAGTTTCGGTGAATATAGATGAACGCGGACCCTATGTTGCTGTGGGTTTACTTGGTACCTTTCAAACGTTTTTGATTGACACGGGTGCTATGAACAGCTCCGTTTCCCGTTCGCTGGTCCCTGGGGCAGCTCTGTCTGGCAAGAATAATGTTTCGGTGGGATTTTCAGGTACGCCGGTTGTTAGTCCCATCTCTAAGCCCCTTGCTTTGACAAGTGGTCCATTTTCAGTGAAATACTCGTTCCTTTTGACTTCAAATTGTGGGGAAAATGTAATGGGGCTTGGTCTGTTGAAAAGGCTGCATGCAACCATTTTCTGGTCCCCAGACGGTGTTTACATGATGATTGGACCTGATGTGGCGCGGGCGAAGCACCACTTTTCCAAAGACGCCCCTCTCCCCGATGAGTTCAAGGACGTGCCTAGTATGCTGTGGGCTACAGGTGACACGGACGTAGGATTGTTGCAGGTACCGCCAGTGTCTATTCAGGTTAAGGATAATGTTTCTCTGCCTCGTATTCCACAGTATAAAATATCGCAGACAGGAGAGACTGCTTTGTTGAAAATCATAAATGATTTAATTGCGTCTGGTGTGGTTGAGGAAAGAGTTTCTAATGTGTGCAACAGTCCTATTCTTCCGATTCTTAAAAAGACCCCGACAGATTCACCTGATGCCCATTCTGATGTGTACCGATTTATTATTGATCTTAGGGAAATTAATAAAATAGTGGTACCACAATTTCCTGTTGTTCCTGATATCACTTCGATTTTCACTATGATCCCTCCTACAGCTCAGTATTTCTCTGTGATTGATTTGAAGAATGCGTTCTTTAGTATTCCGATTCATCCAGATTCCAGGTATCTTTTCGGGTTCAATTTATCTGGCAGAAGCTTTGTGTTCTGTCGCGCTCCTCAAGGGTATACTGAAAGTCCTAGTATATATAGTCAAGCCTTGAAAGTGCAATTGGACTCGCTAGTGCTTCCGGCTGGTAATGTATTGTTGCAATATGTTGACGATCTCCTCGTGGCTTCTGATACTGAAGAAGGATGTAAGGAAGCCACGGTCAAATTGTTAATGCATCTGGCACAAAATGTGCATAAAGCGTCCCTTCCTAAGTTTCAGAATTGTCGACAAGAGGTTACCTATTTAGGTCACCTCCTATCGAAGGAGGGTAGAAGATTGACACCTGAACGTATTTCTGTAATTAATAAAATGAGCGTGCCAAAGACACAGAGAGAAGTGCGAGGTTTCATTGGAATTACCTCATACTGTCGACATTGGATCCCCAATTATTCTCTGATTGTGACACCCCTCCTTTATTTAACAATCAAAGATGTGTGTGAACCCTTGCCGTGGACGCTTGAGTGTCAGCATGCCTTCGAGCAATTGAAGCATGCGCTTTGTTCTGCTCCTGTCCTTGGTACTCCTGACTATAGGAAGCCCTTTTTATTGTATGTACATGAAGTGGATGGTTGTGCGTTGAGTGTTTTGACACAGGCTTTCGGTGGTAAGTATCGGCCCTGTGCTTATTTTTCTGCAGACCTTGACAATGTGGCTAGAGCGCTCCCGAGCTGTCTGAGAGCCGCTGCTGCGGTGGCAATTGGAATCAGACAATCAGCAGGGCTCGTTCTTGACACTGACCTAGCGGTCATGGTACCCCATTCTATAGATACTCTATTGAATCGAACGCAGACGCAGCACCTTACTAGTGCACGTCTGACTGGATATGAGCTAACTTTGCTCCCTCCACATGTCACCATTAAACGATGTGTCACTCTGAATCCAGCCACATTACTACCCCTCCCATCGACGAGTCATTATGCAGATGCGCACGACTGTATGTACAGAACAGAGGAAGAAATGAAGGGACGTGTAGACCTGACTGATGTTCCCTTATCTGACCCCCAAGGGGAACTATATGACGATGGCTCCTGCCTTAAGCTACCAGATGGCACTACTTCTGCCGCATATGCGATTACCACATTGCGCACAGTCGTAGAGACTACCCGCGTCCCATATCAATCTGCCCAGGCTGCTGAGTTAGTAGTCCTGTTGAGAGCTTGTGAGTTAAGTGAGAAGATGGCTGTTAATATTTAGACCGACAGCCAGTACGCGTTTGGAGTCGCTCATAATTTTGGGAGGCTCTGGGCGGAAAGGGGTTTCTGACATCCCATGGTTTGAAGATACAGCATGGTCCGTTGATCCATAGATTGCTGTCGGCTTTGATATTACCAAACAAGCTGGCAATAATAAAATGCAGTGCCCACAAGGTAGTTACAGATGACGTGGGTAGGGGCAATGCATTTGCGGATCAAACAGCTAGAGAAACTGCTAGATCGAAGATGAGTAAGATGTTTGTGGCAGGACCTGCTAGGTGGGTACCTGAAAATGCGATGTATGAGAACACTGTAAGTAGTGTTAAAGACATACAGAATGAGGCCACAACAGATGAAGTGGCTGTATGGCAGGAAAGGACAGGTACTCTAGATGAGGATGGGTGCTGGACTGATTTGTCTGACAGCCGGAGATGGCTGTTGCCCAATGCATATGTTTTCCCAGTTGTCACTATGGCTCATGGTCCCGCTCATATTAGCGCAAAAGGGATTTGTAAATTGTTAGACACAGTGTGGCGAAATGATCTCATTCCCAAGGTAGCTGCCCATTTAGTGAAACATTGTATGATTTGCTTAAAGCATAATCCTGGGAAAGGTACTCCTGTGCCTTCTGGGAATTTCGCACCACCCTAATTTCCCTTTGAGGTTCTCCAAATGGACTTAATTGAGCTAGATCGAGTGAATAATTTGAAGTACGTTCTAGTGGTCGTGTGTGCTTTCAGTAAGTGAGTGGAGGCGTACCCTGTGAAGGAAAATACTGCTAACGAAACGGTGAAAGCACTCATAAAAGAGTTCTTTCATCGTTTCGGTTTGCCTCGGGTGATCTGGAGTGACAACGGCAGCCTTTTTAATGCCCGAGTCACGCTGTTGGTGTGTGAAGGGTTGCACATAAATCAGAAGTTTCATGCAGCAAATCACCCCCAATCTGCAGGTCTTGTGGAGAAATATAATGGAACGCTCAAGTTGAAGCTAGCTAAGATCCAAGAGAGCACAGGCCTGAAGTGGCCGGATGCGTTACCATTAGCCCTTTGTCCACAAGAATGATCGCACACACGAGGACTGGTCTATCTCCCTATGAGGTAGTTTTCGGGCGCCCTGCCAATATATGGGGTGTCCCTAGGCCAAAACGATTTAGTGAGATCGAGTATCCGATGTTGATAGATTACCTGTATGAGTTAACGTAAAACCTTTGTTCTATTCATCAGCAGATCGGAGAGTCACTGCGACCACTTCCAGAGAGTCCCGGACATAAGTTGCATCCCGGTGACTGGGTTCTGATCCCAAACTTTGCGAGGACAAAGGCTCTGGAGCCCCGTTGGCATGAACCGAAGCAAGTCCTCCTTGCAACGAGGACTGCGGTGAAAGTGGATGGGAGAAAAAATTGGATACATGCCCTACATACCAAAAGAATACCGCTGACACTCCCTTATGACCGATGGGTCCAAGAAGGAATAGGAGATCATGAATGTGAGCACGTACCAAGGTTCATCCCGCTCGGATGCTCGGCTAACTTGGACGGAGACAGAAAAAGAGAACGAAGATGTGTTATTGGAAGCTGTCCCTCCTGAAATAAGGGCAGCACGAGAGTCCTCTGACACTGAACAACGAGTGTTGGAGTCTGGGAGCTTTGTTGAGCCTGAGCCTTCATTGCTTTTTCCTGATCAGACAGTGCCTGGGTCTGTAAGATATGATCTACGCCCACGACAAAAGAAGAGCACCAGAGGGAAATAGAGAGTTATGGATTTGAGTTTATGGTAAGAGCACAATATCTGTAGTGCCTGCCACAAAGAGAGACACTGGTGCACTGCTTTGAAACATTTAGACTTTCGAGTGAGCTGTGGGTGTTTGCCTCACAGAGGGCACCCCAACCGACACAAAGAAGGATTGGATTACTGAGTAGGCCTAGACTATGAGGCCCCACGCGGAGGAAGTCACCTGTTACAGTATGATGGACAATAGAAGCCTACCAAAGAGGCTTAGAACGGACTTTGGCGTAGTTGATCATTGATTGAAGAAGGTCGCAAGTGACTCCATCATTATTGAAGAAAGTAGGTGTTAGATATGTTCCCGTTTGGGCGAGTTGTCGCGCAAGAGGAGCAGCCTCTGGCGGCCCCGCCCTTAGGTCAAAATAATCCTGGATGGCCTAGTTGGACCACTAAAGCCAAAGTTGTGGTTTTATTCTGCATTTTTGTTGTTATGATTATATTGTTTGGTGTGATATGTTATTTAGAAAATAAGCATCCAATGCATGTTCTGATAGGGACTACTCCTGATCCACCTGAGCATTCGTTTGTTTCCCTAGCTCCACATAAAAGAAAGACATAGGCAGACGTATGTTGGAAATGCTTTTCTTCAGATGCTCCATGAAGTACACCAAACGATTAATGTGACAAAGTGTTGCATCTGTGGTTTACTTCCTTCTATGACTCATAAGAATGATCTTCCTATATCCTTGCCTCTGTCCTGTCACATCTAGGGAGTTGTGAAGCATGGTTCCAGCTCCTTACTGTAGTGTATACCCACTCACATGCAGATACTGCCCAACTGACTAAAGAAGATTATGAAGCAGTGTTGGAATACATAGTGATGCACCAGGGATACACTCCGGGAAAAGGAGGGAAGACAGGTACTTTGCATCCAGATGCCTGTGTGAATGTTTATGAGCAAAGTGCAAACATTTCTTGGGTAAAAGATGAGATGATGGAGTTCCAAGGGTTTAATATACCATATTAATTTAGATCCTTTCATGAGAGAAATGTCCCAGATAGTGAGGTCCTACCCATTCCAATAATTGATACACCAGCCCCATTTTGTGTAGAAGGGTTTGGGAGTGTTCCTGTGGGGCAGAGTCATTGTAATTATACGTTTACATTGACCACAACAAGTAGTCCACCCTTGCTTACACCCCCAAATGTATATTTTATCTGTGGGACACATGCTTATGTATGGCTCCCTAGGGGGTGGGCAGGACGCTGTTATGTTTCTTTCCTTCTACCCCCAGTTTACTTAGCCCCATCCAATTATCATAAGGATCATAAGTTGCAGCAAAGGGGTACTTCATTGTCACGAGTAAGAGGAGTATCAACACTGAAGATGTTGATCAGACAGATACCACAATGCAGCAATTTGCTGATGCTATGAAGGGATTGTTGCCTCTATGGGGACCTATGTATAATAGTAGGCGAATTCACCATCTTACTAGAGTAGTGGAAGCGGTCGTTAACTCTACTGCTGGTATACTCACGAATATTACAGCTGAGCTTCAGGCGACCAGGCTCGTTGCTCTTCAAAACCGGATTGTCCTTGACGTCATTCTTGCAGACAGGGGTGGAGCCTGTCGTGTGAATGGTAGCAGCTGCTGCGTTTACATACCAGACCACGCCCCTACCGTTTAGTCAGCTATTCAGAAACTCCATAAGTTAGCCTCTGAAATACATGAAGATAACAGTACAGGGTCTCTGACACAGTGGTTCTGGGGCCTTATGTCCGCATGGGGATGGAAGATTCTCATGGGTTTAGTAGTAGTTGCAGGGATCATATTCACTTGTTGCCTTTGTGTGAATTGTCTTCCACCCTGTTGCACTTATTGCATGGCTAAACTCACCCCCTCTGTTCCAATAAGTGAGTCTAAAGCCAGGGATGCGATTATGATGATGAAAGAACTTCAAGAACTGATGGATATCAACGAAGGCATTTTCGAGGACTAAAGATTCTAATTCAACAGAATGTCGCCTTAGTTCTGCACAGTTGCATATTCCCCCCCGGTTTCCTCATGCTGATGACTGATAAAAACCCTGACTGATGGCCTCTGTACTTCTATATTTAGCTTATAATGCTAAAAGGAGGGTCTGTAGGTTTTAAAATAATCGTAGGGCTATGCCCCTTATGTTACGCTATTAGATTAGCCTTATATAGCTAAATATAGCAGTGGTAGTCATCTATATTGACAACCCACTGAGCAATGTTAAGCAAGATGATGTTTTACAAAATAGGTTAGTCTTGGACAGGTGGCAGCCATTTTGTATACTGGCCGCCATCTTACATTATGGCTATGTTTAAGCACGCGGTGAGCTCTAAACTGCGAACGAGGTAGGCCCAGACAGCTGCGCCATGACACTTGTTGTTCACCTGATAAGTATACGCCCAGTTTCGTTTCTTTATTCAACAAGGGGCACTGTCTCGCTTATGAATAGGCCTTTCTGTGTGCGTAAGTACTATTCTATTTGTAGCACCCCTCCTACGTTGGGAGGACCAGGGATGCAGCTGGCTGACCTTGGCTAAGAGATACCATGTGCCTGCCTCGGGCTGGTGATGTACGCCCCTCTGCCTCCCTAAAGAGCATCCCTAAACCTGTAACTTTCCCTTGTAGGCGTGCTCTAGATGTTTATGACATGTTTGATGTATCATAATATGCTGCGCATGATTATTGAGTCAGTCCATTGGCAAGTATTGCATGGTGCTTGTTGTATTTGGGCTCCTCTGCAGAGTATAGATAATAAACTGCTTGTTCATAGCTGCCAAGGTTTCAGATTGCCATGTGTGACATTTTCATAATTTCAGTGTAATTATGAGTGACATTTCAACGACTATGGGGCCGATTCCGATCTCGGCCAATAGGGCTCCGAATCGGATTCGGCTTAACCGGATCCGATTCGGAGCCCTCTTTCCCGACCGATTCGGACGTGCGTCTGGGCGAGCGAGTACGATGCGAGCGCACGCGAAATCGCCGACCGACACGTTCGCGGGTCCGAACCGCTCCGACCGACTCGCACGGACACGACTCGCACCGCGCAATGGAGACGTTCCCCGGCCAGGCAAGTACGATGCGCGCCTCGAGCAGTCCGACCGACTCGCGCCGTCCGGCTCCAAAGGGCAGTCGGAGCCAGACTTCCCTGTACGCGTAGCCACGCGAGTCTCACACAGGGGGGACCCATGGGTCCCCCCTACCTGTGCATGTACTGCACGATTCGCATCGACGCGTACCCGCTGTAGGGGGCGCCCTTGTTCGCCTCGCACCCATTGAGTCAATGGGAGCCCGCGTACGCGTTGTACGACCGGCTCCCATTGACTTCAATGGGAGTCCGACCGAATCATGTCCGATTGCATGCGTACGCATCATACTCGTTCAGTCGGGCTGCTAGAGTCCGATTCGGTCGGAAATCTCTCCGGGTCCGGCTCGGTCGGAGTGATTTCCGGCCTAAATCGGAATCGGCCCCTTTGAGTGACACTTTCTCATGAGCAAAATCAAGCAATGAAGACCACTGGTTTTTATCACATTATCCAAGCACAATTTTTTAGATTTTTTAGGAGCACTTAGCACTTTATATAACATCACATGTTTACATAAGATAATATGCTGCTAGACACGGAAGCATTTTAGATTTAATTTTAGGAACCAGTTGCATTATAATGAACAATGACTCTGTAGAGGATGCTATATTTATTAATTTAAATTTGGGATTGTAACATTGTGGCAATTTTTAGATTTCATGCATTTATGCAGAAAGTATTTGAAGAAAAGGCTATGTTAAACGCAGACTGATGCATTTATGATAACATCATGCAGGATATATAACGTCTTACATAAGCAATTTTTATGTTGACATCTATGTTTTTTAGTCAATGCATAAAGGATTTTTATTAAGGATTTTTTAATGAATAATTTTTAATAATCCATTAATTATGTATTGTACTTATGCTAATATGTCAATAATTGCTCATTTGCACATATCGCGATTTTTTGCACAGATGGCGTTATTATATATATTAGCAGTCCATCCAGAGCTAAAATGTCATATGTTTTGTATTGTAATTTTGGGAGGAAAAAAAATTTCGAATACAATTTTGTAGCATCATATTAAGTTAAATTGCTTAGACAGAGTATTTTCCAACAATTATTATTTTTTCCGATGTGGGATCACTTAGGAAGGAAGATATATGCAAGTTTGTTCAGAGAGTATTACTTCCATGTCTATGATCATGTGACACAGGGGGGTGGACACCTAGCATATAAAATTGTAATGGCCGACGTTTGTTTCCATGTGTGAACAAGGGCACAGGGTGCTCGAAACGCGTCACAGAGGGAGTCAATAAAAGATCTTACCTGCCATATGTATCTGGGTCCGTCTCTCTCTGTTCGCCAGCAAGGAGCGTGGAGGTTCGGAGAGTGTGCTTGGATGATATATATATATATATATATATATATATAACATATACACGCATTTGATCAACATAACCCCAAAAAGAATTTAAAAGTGTTGCAAAGCACCAGAAATAGAAGGGCACTAACCTCCACTTGTGTGTCAAGGTCAGGAAGTCGAACACAGGCGTCGGTCTTCCTATAATTTAACTCAGCAAGCGCCACCCAGCAGCAGCAATTCCTGGGGAATGTTAAAAGAAACTATTTAATTGGTACATATAAACGGAGGTACGGTACCAGTGTTGTCACAGCGCACTAGCGCACTGAGGGCCCCCAACACGAATCTTCTCAGCTGGCTTAACAGACGCCAGGTGCCTAAATATAATAAATTAATATATTTTGAGAATATGAATAATTTTTTTAATTTCCTGTTAAATGGAGAACATGTTGTCAATGTTGTCCATTTACCTGATGCCTCTGGCCGCGCTAAAAGCAATTTGTTGACCGCGGTCATTTATATCATAAAATGGTTGTAATAAATTAACCAGTCAGTTAAGTCAGCAGAGCCTGGTGTTGTTGTAGTCTTGACACTAAACGTTCTAGCTACTTCCGCCTGTCGCAGAGCTACTACAACACCAGGCTTTTCTGACAGAAACCTACTAGAGGAATGCGGCGGGGAAGTGCTGGAAGAGAGTTTCGAGAGAAAGAAGCAGAAGATCAAAGGGAGCCTTGGTGATAAAAAAGAATCCCTCATCTTAACAAGGAAGGATATACGGGTTACTACACGCAGGGCGTAATTTGAGGAGGTGTTCTAGCTGCATGCTGGTGCTGTGTGCAGTGCTGCTAAATGCTCATTACGTGGTAAAGTCCAAGCAGAGTTGTCTGTGCAGCTGCTTGCATCTCGTTGCGGAAGCCTGCCTCCAGACACTTGACATGGCTGGACTTCAATGTCTTTCCCCAGAGCACAAGTAGAAATGCAGCAATTTGAAGAACCCGTAAAAAAAATTATTTACGGTCCTGATTCTAAGTTGGGTGGAAAGATACAATCCCATTCGAGCTGGAGGAACTGCTAAATTCAGCATAGAATCCATGGGTGAAATTATGCCCATTTTAGATACCAGTACCTGCCAAACTGACTCCCGCCGGTAGTCGCGCTGAAAGCAATTTTTTCGACTTGCACCAGTGATGTCACCGCGAGGTAGCGCTATTCAATTAAAGCACATTTTTAGCTCATGCAGAGTCACTATAGGCACTCGCTTTGCTTTGAGGCGAGCGGCAATTCGTACGGGTCGCCTCGTCGTGCCCGAAAGGGCTCTGCATTGATTCTGAGGCTCACCAGCTGCGTGGAGAGACTGAGTGCTCTGGGATGAACAACTCCAGTGCCGCGGGCGCCGCAGCGGGTTCGCTCAGCTGCAGCCACCCAGGACAGTGCTGGGTCATCATTTTTTATGTAAATTACCGTGGCGCAACGCAGTGCGAACCTGCCAAAACTTTATTCATGACTGCTGGTGCCGCCTCGACAGCGCCTATTAAAGTGTGTCTCCTTAACTTGCCCTGACCTCCCGACCCGGTAATAACTCTCACGGCAGTCATGAATGTAGTATTGCATATGCCTATTGTTGTTACACTGTAGCAGCCACAGCTGGAAACTCTGAGCCAGCCCCCGCGCTGCCACTCCTCCAGCTTTAGCTTCAGTTCTTCTGGTGCATGGTTTCTAGCGCTCCTGCTTGACAACTCAGGAGGCGCTATTATGCGTGACTATGCATTTCAGTGCGGTGATGCGGACCACCACACTGAAATGCGTTAGTCTAACGCCTGATGCGTGATACTTGGCAGGACTGCTTGTTTGTGTTCTCTACTGGCTGACCGACTCCTCATTGATATAGGTAAGGCCGAGAGGTGGTGTAGTGATCCGAGTGACCCTATATGGGTCACTTCCTTCAAAGCTGTCGTATATTTCCTTGATCTTGCGGTGGAAGTAGGTGCCGAGGTTGTTTCAGAGGTCTTGGGAGGGAGGGATGTCTGCTGTCTCTGCTGGGTCTGCGAACTGTTTGAGCACGTCGAAAAGTTCTTTACTATTGAGTGCGTTGGCATTGACCCTTTCTTAGTGGGCTGCTTTCTTCACTGTTCGGATGAGGTGGTGATGTGTGGTGACAGCAGTCTTGAAGACTAAGTGGTCTTCTGGGGTCTTGCTGCTCCTTCATCTCTTCTCGAGCCATCTACAGGTACATCTGGACTCATGAAGGGTGGGAGAGAATGAGCTGGCTTTCTTGGAGTGTTGCTTGCTTGGGGCTTTCATCAGGGGAGCCAAACAGTCGGCGCAGCCAGAGATCCATAGTGGAGGTTACGTGCTGAGGTGTTGTTGTCTGTGGATGTCGGTGGAGGGGTTTTGCAGAGGGAGGTGGTGAGCTGTTCGTCTCTGACCTTGTTCCAACTTCTGCAAGGGTAGTGGTGGGTGCGGTGGTCTACGGTGGGTTTGGGGAAGGAGAAGTGGACGCAGCGGTGATCAGTCCACTGGAGCTTGGTGGTGTGGCTGAAGGTAATGTTGTCGCTGGTGGAGAAGATGGGTTTGAGCTTGTGTCCTACTGAGTGGGTTGGGGAGGTGACCAGTTGTTTGAGTCTGATGGTGGCGAAGTTCTCTAGCAGGGATGAGGTGTTTTTGTCATTGGGGTTGTCCAGGTGAAAGTTTAGATCACCGAGGAGGATGCCGTCTGTGGAGGTGAGGGCATGGGGTGCGATGAAGTTGTGATAAAGTCGTTGAAGGGTGGACGAAGTCCAGGGGGTCTGTAGACGAGGGCACCGTGGAGTGTGGTGTTCGGGTTGGTCTGGACCTGGAAGTGAAGGTGCTCATTTTATTTGAGAGGTCATCCGCTTGGGAGGTAAGGTGGAGGGGGCTTTTGTGTACGATGGCAATGCCTCCCCCGGGTTTGTTGACACAGTCCTTGTGGATGATCTTGTGGCCGTCTGGGATGGTGGTGGCAATGTCCTGGGTGGAGGTGGAGTTCATCCAGGTTTCTGTGAGGAATGCAATGTCGGGGTCGACGGAGTCAAGCAGGCCCCAGATCTCCACGACGTGTTTGTGGAGGGAACGTGTGTTCAGCTGGATGCAGTTGAGATGGCTGGTGTTTGTTCGTTGTGCGGTGGGTGGGGCTGGTGTGCAGTGGCAAGCGAAGGTGCATCTGCAATTCCGGCAAGAGAAAGGGCCTTGGGTGTCTATTGGGGATGTCCGGCTGCAGGCAGAGTGGCATCCAGTATTGAGGGCGTGGAGGGTGCTGTTGTTGTAGCAGTGAATGGTCCGAGAACCAGGGTCCGTGGTGCTGGGTGAGGTCCAGGCACAGACGGGCTTGTCTTTGGCATGCTTCCGGTGCGGCCATGCACCGGCCATCATTAAGTAGTGTGCAGGGGATGGCTGGACAGCTGGGAGACGGGAAATGCGGGAAAGTGGCCCTGGAGAAGAGCGGGCTGTGGGGGATCGCAGCGGCAGAGAAGAAAAATTCCCAAAAAGTGGCAAAAGGCAAAAATGTTGCAAAGGACAGTGGAATGGAGGAAGAGAGAGGTAAACAGAAAGGTAGAAGGCAGAGCAGAGAGACAGGAGTCAGTGCAGCAGCAGAGCAGAGATGCTCTACCACTGGACCACAAGGGATGAGGCACAGACAGGAGCCTGCGAGTGGAGGAAGACCTCGAACTACTGATCAGAGGGTCAGCAGCAGCTACGGGGGCAGCAGCTACCAGATGGAGCTGTGCAGGGAAGGGAGCGGTCCACTGCCAAGATCAGTGGACTGCACCTTCACTGTGCAGCACGTGCCATTAAGTAGTGTGTAGGGAGGGCTGGAGAGCTGGGATGTGGGAAACACGGGGAGCAGGAAAGTTGCACTGGACGGGGCAGGGCTGCGGTGGGTGGATGCAGTGGGGAAAAAAGAAGTATAGAAGAAAAATGCTCAAACAGTAACAAAAGGAAGAGAGAGAAAATAGAAAGAAAGAAGGCGAGCAGAGCAGGGAGACAGAGGGCATCTCAGCAGCAGAGCCGAGATGCTCTATCACAGGACCACCAGAGATGGGGGGCAGGTGGGAGCATGCATTGGAGGAGGGCCTTGAACTACTGACCAGAGAGTCAGCAGCAGCTACGGGGGAAGCAGCTACCTGGTGGAGCTGTGCAGGGAAGGGAGCAGACCACTGCCAAGATCAATGGACGTCGATTCCCACACTTTCAAAGGGAGTGCCAACGACTGGTAATGGGGCACGGGAGCTTTTGCTTTTTCCCTGATTTCCCACTGGCTTGGCTGGTGGGACAGGAACTGCAGAATGCATCTGAGCCTGTCTTCATTCTAGGCCAATAAAAGCGGGAGACAAGCCTGGCGAAAGGACTTGTCTTGCCCTAAATGTCCTGCCATGGGAATGTTGTGAACTAAACCCAGTAGGAAGGTCCTGTACCACTGGGGGCCAAAAGCACACAGATTGCCCCAGAAGCAGGGGCCTTAGTCTTGGGGTAAAGGAGATCATTCTTCCAGTAGATCAGGTAGTTCCCAAAGGCTTAAGCTGCTGGATGGGCTGAGGCCTGTCGCCTCAAGCCCTCAAGAGTGGGACACTCTTTCTGTGTTGGCAGAATTCTTCCCTGGTAGTCCCACTGGCAAGCTCAGGTAGATCACCCAGGGCAGCAATGTCCTCCCCAGTTGGCTTGGGGTCCTCCTCCTCAGGGACCCAGTCATCCTCCACCTCGTGAACTTTAGTGGCTAGTTCTCACTCCTCTTCCCCTTTTCCTTGGCAGCTGTCTGGGCCATTGTTCCAGGCTCCATGGACTGTGTGGTCATACAGACCCACTCAGGCAATCCCATCACCTCCAAGTGAGACCTGAGCTCTACCTCCCTCCAGGCAGTGTGCTCCAGGTTGTTGCCTAGCAAACAATTAACAGGCATGGCAGTGCTCACAGCAACTTTTAGAGAACCTGAGACCACCCCCTACCTCCAAGGGAACCAGAGCCACCAGTAGATGGCACTCACAATGGTTGGCAACTACTACTTGCTGGAATGTGTTCGGTAGGACCTGCTCTGCAGACACCAGCTGACACTTGATAGTAGTCATGCTGGCTCCTGTGTCTCACAGATCCTCCACCCGTTGACAATTAATGATGACCCACTTTCCATACTTTGGAGTATTTGCAGGCATGGAGGCTTTTGGTATCATCTCTCTATTCTCCAGGAAAACTAGGGTCATCTCTCTCTGTCCCCCAAAGCTAACTGGGTCTACCTCCTTCCTGAGTGCTACACTTGCCAACCCAGGAATCTGCCCACCGGTGGGGAGCTGTGCCCTCTAGGGATATTTGGAGTCACCCTTAGAATGCCCATACTTGTAGCACTCAGTACATTTGGGTACAAATCTCCCTGTTTTGTGATCATAGAAACCCTTCTTCTTAGGTTCAAACTGGGACTGGTTACCATTACTCCCTTGAGAATTATTTGGGGATCTTTTGAGAAGTTTTTCTCCCCCCTCTTTTTCAGTTGGGGACCCTGACCACCTTTGTGAGAGTCCCACTCAGATTCCTTTTTGGACACTCTGTTGCTAGCTCAGAGGTCCGCCTCCTCAGCAAGCTTCCTGGGGTCAGTCAGCTTAATGTCCACTAGGTGCTTGCGCAACTCAGGAAAACAGATACTGAGCATGTGCTCTCTCATGACTAAATGGCACAACCCATCAATGTCACTAACCTTACTGCCCCTCTCCTAGCCATTCAGTGCTTTACTGGAGTTATCAAAAAAATCTACCCAGGATTGATTGGGGAGCTTCTGGCTGTCCCAGACTCTTTGGCGATACTTTTCAAGGGTCAGCCCAAATTTGGCAATTAAAATGTCCTTGGTTTGGTCCCCAACCTCTAGTGTCCGAAGTGTGTCCCTCCCAAGTGTTGGAATATGTTTCCATAGGTCAATCCCCTCCCTTTTGCTCCTAAGGAACCCTGTAAACCTTCTGTGCAAACTCATAAACAGAAAACCATTCATCAATATCCTCTCCCACCACATAACTGGGCACCAAATCCTTAGGTATACAAACCCTTTTCTCTCCATCGGGTACTACATGTATGCTGCCACCGTCACTGCTGGAATCTGCTGCCTGGCCTTGATATCCAGCTCTTTCAGACTCAGTTCATGAGCCAACAACAATTTATTCTCCTCCAAGACTGTTTGAGTCTTTTTGTCTTCCAGGGCCCTCCTTTTCTCCTCTGCCTCCATTTTTAATTTTACCATCTGCCATTTGAACTCTCTTTCTTCCCTCCTCTCTGCCAGTTCCTCTGGGGACAGGCTGCAGGAAGGTGCACTTCAGGGGTCAAACCCTCAGCCATTGTAGTTGGTTCTTTGGAAGGGTCATCTTTCATCCCATCATCCTCTCCCTGTGGTGTCCCCCAGTACTGCGTGAACATCTGCCCAGGACCTCAGCACCTTTTGCAACTCCACCTTCCAGGCGGTGTTCTTGGCAGGAAGTCCTACCTCCTTACAGAAGTCTTTGAGCTGAGCCAAACCTCCAGGTTGGCCAGCTCAAATTCCAGTTTCTCAGGTGCAGGAAAAAGGAAAAATCAAAAATGTCAATCAGGGAGAATTAAAAAGATTCAAAATGGCCTTCAAGGTGGATTGGTAGTGTACACCAAGTCACTGTATGGCACTGCACAAACAGAAGTCCTATTCTCACCGCTGATCACCA
Organism: Calotriton arnoldi; assembly: GCA_963921515.1. Classification (NCBI taxonomy): domain Eukaryota; kingdom Metazoa; phylum Chordata; class Amphibia; order Caudata; family Salamandridae; genus Calotriton; species Calotriton arnoldi. The sequence continues at coordinate 216,982 of CAWUFW010015437.1, read as the reverse complement.
ATCTTAGAAATTATGTTTCTGGCTGGCAGAGGTATGCACTCTGTCCAAACAGGAACCACAATCCCAGTCAGGGTAAGCGTAAGGCAAACCCTAAATTAACCTTTGCTCACTCTCTGGTAGCTTTGCACAGAGCAGTCAGGCCGAACTTAGAGGCAATGTTTAAAGTATTTGTGCAACAATTCAAACAGTAAAAGAGTGAAAGCACTACACAAAAAGAATCCACACCAGATTAGAAAAATAGAACTTAATTTAATAAATAAAAAAAGACCAAAAAAGTTGAGATATGAATTTTTAAAGTATAAACTGCAATATAGCACTTAGAAGAAATAAGCACCTATGTGGGCTATCTGGTCGCGCTGGTCCAGGCTAAAGTCATATGTTCAGGCCAACTGCAATGGAGCGCGGGCCGAATAAAGGAACCCACTTAGGCACGTACAATAAAAGTACCTTGATCCCGATTGCGTCAACAAGGATATGTTGTGCAGCCGAAGTGATGCATCTGGTCCGATTGCACAGCAGAGGGAGATGCGTCGATTTTCCCCATGCAAAGGCAGTGATGCATCAGTTCTGGGGGTGATGTGCTGGTCCCAAAGGCGATGCATATATTCTGCTCCTGCAGCAGGGGATGCGTCGATTCCAAGGGCGATGCTCTGGTTCCGAAGTCAATGTGCCGGGTCTGCTTCAGCAAAGGCGAAGATGCGCTGGTTCCAATCCACGCAACAACAAAGATGTGCCGGTTCTGATGCGGATGCATGGGTTGGCTGTTGAAGCTTGTGCCTCACTTCCAAGGGTTCAGGACTGGGGTGACACCACTTGGCAGGGCAGACTCACAGACAACAGAGTCCAGGTGCAGATGAAGGTAAGTCTATTATGTCCCTGAGACTTCAATTAGGAGGCAAGCCAGCAAGCCCTTGGAGTCACTCTGGGTTCAAGTGATACAGGTCCACCCCTTCTCACCCAGGCAGTGGAACAGCAGGCAGGAGGGCAGCACAGCAAGGCAGGAGTCCAGCAAAGCAGGAGTTCAGCAGGGTGGCCGTCCTTCAGCAGCCTAGCAGTTCTTTTTCCTGGTAGAGTCTTCAAAAGGTCCAAAAGTGTAATGAAGAGGTGGTATCAGAGGTCCAGTACTTATAGCCATGTATGCCTTTGAAATAGGGGAGACTTCAAAGAAAGGTCTTTGTAGTGCACAGAGGTCCTCCCTTCCTGCCCTGGCTCCAAACCACTACAGGGGGTGGAGGAGAAAGTCGCTTTTGGCATGATTACCCCCCCCTTTTCGCCTGACTCTGATGCATCTTTGACAGAATGTGCACTGGGTTCCTGCCTGCATTCTTTCCCAAAACTGTAGCTATGTTACCACAATTGGCACACCTCTGGCTCACATACAAGTCCCTTGTAAAAGGTACCAGTGGTACCAAGGGCATTGTGACCAGAGAGGGTCTCTAAGGGCTGCAGCATGTATTATGCGACACTAAGAGACCCCTCACCAACCACATGCACAGTGCCACTGCAACCTGTGTGTTTTGGTGCACCTCCCTGTGTGCCAGGCCTATTAGCACTCCAGAGGCATAGGTAAGTCACCCATACAGCAGGTCTTACAGTCCTATGGCAGGGTGCCCTATATCTCATGTGAGGGCATAACTGCATGAGCAGATATGCCCCTATGGTGTCTAAGTCAATTCTTAGACATTATGGGGATTATTTACAAGCCCCTTGCACCATCGGTGCGTCACATTTGTGACACACCGGGGGTGCAACCTGCTGCCCCATATTTACAGGTAAAGCCACCCTGCGTGGCTTTTCGTGCCCTTGTAAATATGGCCCCTTTACACACAACACTTTGCGTGGATGGGGCGTGCCATGGGTTTTGCTGTGAGTGTTCCCACGCAACACCCATGGCTTCTGCCACATTTCCAGATTTACGAGAAAAGCGTCAAAATGCTACGCCTCCCCAAGGGAGGGCTAGGGAGGCGCAACGATCAGAAATGCTTTCATTTCTCCTCGTTATTTTCCTCTTTCTATGCGTGCTGCATTCTGCAGCACACATAGAATGAGGAACTCACCTCTTGTGATTGTTTATGTGCAGGAAGGTGTCCCTGCCTGCACAATCATTAGAAAGAAATCACGTTTTTCAACTTCTATGTGTGCTGCATTAAGCAGCACACATAGAAGTTTCAAAACACCATTTGAGATTGTTTATGTGCTGGAAGGGACACCTTCCTGCACATAAACAATCATGCCCCTTAATGCAGGCACCCTTGCACCATGGTGCAAGGATGCCTGCGTCGGCACATGGCATCAGGTTGTGTGCCAGCGCAGGGGAGAGCAAAGGGATACGTCATATTGTTGTACATAGGAAGCATCCCTGTGCTTCGGAATTAACTCAGCGCAGTCAAATGGCTTGTGGTACCGCGCTGTATTAATTCCTAGCAAATGAGGCCCAATAGGGCTTATTTACAAAGTTTCTACCCTCCCATTTCCCTCCAATAGTAAGCCTTGAAAGTTTAACTTCACTGCTCCCTTAGTACCTGTCTCACTAGAGGCGACTGAACACGTCATAGCTTTCTCACAACCAAATCCTACTCTCAGATCATTCTGGCTCAGGCATACTTTTGCACTCCTTCCAATACCCTAGCCTAGTCATTTGCTCACAATAGGCACACTATTATTCAGGCCCTGCCTACATAGATCATTCTAACTGTACTCCTTTGCTAAAGGATACCCATCAATAAGCCAATATATACTGTACATAGACCTAAGTGGCTACAAAAGCTTGCACCAAGCTCACACTCTCCATCTTAATATTGGTGCACTTACTGGTGACTGCAGGTACTCACTAACTGTAAAGAAGGGGAATTGTATCTTCCCTTCCTCTTGGAGCATCAGTTACTAGTCAATGCAGCATTACCACATACATACCTACTGTATACATTGTGAACTCTCTTCTCAGTCGAGGACCTCCCCACTGTTAACCATAGGGATGGGTGCAATTCAAGCAATTCAGGAATGTAACAATCTCCAGACAATTGCACGCCTGCAACATTTTCAGGACTCCCTCCAATAAATGGCTAAACACAACTGTTTTAGGTTGAGCGTAGCAGCGCTTGCCCTGTCACTTAGTGACCTGTTGTAGATGGTTTGTGGAGTTCAACTCCGCCCACTGCTTGCCTTTGCTTTCTATTTGTCTGTGCTGCTGTCTTTTAGAAATCTTTACTTGCTACTGGGCAATGGTTCCTCTTTTTCCCTCTTTTGTTTTTCTACTTTCCTGCCACGGAGAACCCACCAACTGCTGCTCCTTATGCTTTCAATGTTTATATGTTCCTCTAGGTACTACTTTCTTTTTTCTTGCCTGCTCATGTTTCGCACGATCCACTTGCTCTCCCCATGCCGTCCCAAAAACAACACACCCTTGACTTCTCCTTTGCAGTACTGCCGCCCGTCCCTTGCTGTTTTCCCTGCCAGGTAGTATAATAATACTATCTGCAGTGATAATATACAATAATATACACACGTATTTCACCAACGTTTGGGCCTTTTCATCAGTTTGTAAAACATTTGCAGATCAAAAACGTAATCAACGGGCATGTCCGTAGGGGAGGATTCCTGTCACGACCATAGTAGGATCAGGCAGAGCATTCATCACAGTGCAACCAACTGATTTTTTTTTTTTTTTAAATAAACACTAGTGTCAAGATTGTAGCATTGTCCTAGCGCCATTCTGGCCACAACTCCATCAGTGGCCTCCTCCTCCTGATTTTGTATTTTATCTTTGTTTCCATTTCCTTAACTCTCTCAATAACTTCCGGTGAAAGTCTCGCCCTGAAAGAATGCGAACACGTGACTTTGACAAGTTCTGTGATGGAGCGTAAAAGTTAAATAACGGTTGACTCTATCAATTCTCATTGTCAAAAGAGATTTATGATAGTTAATGTTTTGGGGGAATCATGTAAAATGGTTGAAATGAAAAACGTGAGATTTCATACTGCATTGTAAAAGCATGCTGAAGTGTTTAAAACATGAAAATGTGAAAACATAAACAAAATAGAGCAACAGATATTATTTACCTATCCATGTAATCACGTGACTTGAGAAACTAAACTTAATTAACATTGAAAATGTTATGATGTTAACTTTTAAAAGGTGTCGAAATGAAACAATGTCTACATAATAAAGCACCTGAAATGACTAAAATGCTTAATTTAGCAATGATAGATAGTATGAAGGCTTGCAGCTTACTTTAGTAATGAGTGATAAAACGTGTACTTTAAAATGGAAACGTAAATATTTTGTTTTGAAAATGATGAACAAGCAAATAGTTTTTGGTAGTGCCTAATATTGACATGTAACGTCTAGAAGAATAATAATAATTGAATTAACTAAGAAAATTGAAATACTTTTATTAATGTGTGCTTTATATTCATCATAACGTGGTAATGATTCAGCGAATTTTCATGTAGGTCATAAATGCTTCTCTTTCCTTATTTCGAAAACCAGAATCTAGCTGAAGTTTTTATTTTAATGCTGTGAGAACTTTTCGTTAAGTTTCTTTTATTGTGCTCTAAGATAAAGAACTCTCTCTTGCATTCAGCAACACTTTTAACAGAAATGTATCGATAACATTGCAAAACCAGAGAGAGCGTCTGGGAACGGACAGACAGTGAACAAAATGAATCCTCTTACTTCTGAGGAAAGGATGGAAATATAAAATTATTGAATTTGATGATTTTGCAAGAGGATTACTTAAAAGTTCTGGTATCGATCACACCATGAACAGCCCACTGTGGATGGCCAATGGAAATCATATTGAGTGACCAAAACGGATACTTTATGAGCATAAACTAAAACGTTTGAAAATATAATAGCCCCTTGGAGGAGGAGTCGGGGCTGGCTGTCATATTCTATTTTGCCTGCCTGGCTTGCTGTTGGACTGAACTTTAATTTCTCTTTAATGCCAAACCCATTTGAACTGAACTTTCCTGAACTGACTCGAACCTGCACTTACTGACTGGTAAAGTGTGCAGGAGGTAACCTTTCGGATGAAGGGTTTACTAACTTTTCCTGTGACACATAGAACTCTGACTCTGCATTTATTTGGTTTGTATGATCTAAATGCTGAATCTCGATTTTCCCCATGTTTCTCTCACATTTCCTTCCCAGGCAACCAGCAAATGTTTTCCCTTATTTGAATCTGTATGACATTGAGTGGCTAATGTACTAATTGATTGTTATTAAATTTAATTACGAAATGCGATTTCATGTTTTCCTGACCATTCAAATTGAGGCTTTAGATAAATGATTACACGTACAAATCCTATTGTATTTGTGTCATTCTCAGAGTGAAGGTTTTATTTGTTGGTAACAAAGGTGAATTGGTACATGGAAATATGTATGTTTTTGGCATTTCTTATTCCAGGTCCTCATAAGGAATTTCCTCACATTCTCTGAATATCCAAGTCCCTGTTAGCTCACATAAAGATCTATTGGAGGACCAATGGTTGTAGTAGGTTATGTTATGGGTCCAGTGAGTGAAGATGATCAGATTGGTAATTAAGTAGTGAAGAGTAATTTTTGTACAGTCTTCCGCTGGATCACTGTGTTCGCCTCCTCGGCTGAGATTCCCTGTCCCTTGGATGGCCGCTTAGCTGCACCTAAATAGGGTGTGTGTGCTGCTGGTTGGAGGAGCCGAGGCTGAAGCCCGCCGATAACTGATGCTTCCGAGTTGAAGCAAGCATTCTGCAGTCATGTCCTGGACGATACTGCAATTGGTAAGTCAGTTCACCTACCTGAGCCCCCTTCACCTCCAAACCCTCTGTTATTATGCATATCTGACCTGAGCTTATGCATTGACGTGCGTCGGAGCTGCTTCACAAACTTTTATATGCCCCATAGCAGTCAGGACTTTACGTGTATATTCAAAACATCGCTTCTCCGCCAGCCAGGGGCATCCATCTTTAACTGACAAGCGAGTCCATGCTATATGCAACACGTTCAGACAGCGCTGGCTTTTGGACAACTGTACTTTGCATTCTGAGACTTGCAGTTTATGGAGCAAGGTTTAGTAAGAAAGAGGCTTGCTCGGAGGCAATCCACTCGTTTAACTCATTAACAAGTTACTAAACGTATTTTATGAATAACTAATACACACCACATGAACATGCGGGTTAGTGAAGCTAGCTTATGTGTGTACTAATGCGGATAACAATGAAAACGGACTAATCCCGCTTCAAACGGGGAAACTGTTGTGCACATGCGTCAACTGCATCTACGCAATATGACGAGGTAACGCTTGGAGGGAAATTCTAGCGCATGAGCAGAAGACACTAAAATGGAGTCTTGAAGACTCACGTGCATGGCACCTGCTTAGCCAAAACCAAAACAAGCTATTTTACTAATGCTAATGCGGGAGAAATATGAATAAGTAAACGGGAATAGAGTAGAGGTGGGAGGTATACAGTGTGACCATTTATTTGTGAAATTAATATTTGTCTTTCTGAATTTTATCATTAGTACACATTTGGGCCTCTCACGCATAACTGAAGTAAGCAAAAGTGATGAAATGGCTGCGCATGTCTACTGAAAGTCAACCCAGAATGATTACATGAAAGTTGAACAGAAGCCAAGGTCGCAAAAGATGTGCCCTGGGAACGGAGGGTGAAGAGTTCAGTGAAGAAGACTCTTATTCATAAACTAATAAAATTGTTTCAAGTGCAATGTGGATATGTATGGGAACTTAAGAGATTAATAAAAATTAAGGGGATGGGTTTGAGAACAATGGTTTAACAGAAAAAGTGACATGTAAGCATGGTGTGATGATCATCCCCCTTTGCCTGACCAATCATATTTCGTATATTTACGATATTGAAACTTTAGTGGGTGGAACGTGAAGAAACGAAGGTATAATTAAGGTAGCTTAAGTTAGTTATTTGGCAGAACTGGGAAGAAGCATTGCAGAGCTCGGGATGCTGTCTGAAGTCGGGGATGCTTAGAGAGATGCTTTAAGATGCTGATGAAGAATCGAATGCAGACGCTGAAGAAGAACTTTCTATCCTAACTTAATTGGGTTAGATCAGAAGATCGAGGAAGAATCTCGAGGAGGAAGAGAGTGTCAGAGAGGGATGCGGCGCAATCGTCGGTATTTTAGAAAGGTAAAACTATCCTGTCCTGAAACCTGTCCTGAAGTCTTTGTCTCCTGACCTATCCTGGGAGACCCTTACCAGCCCTTTGGCCAGGGGGTTGGTCTTTCACACCATTCTTGGTAACTATAATTTCATGTTATTTGCAAATGTTCTTTTCTATCCGTCCTCTCCCTTTCTTTGCACTGATTATTGTAGGAGTCCGAAGTTTATGCTTGATGTTTAATCAATTGAATCTCTCTCCTAAGAATGATGGTGACTTCACTGTATTTTTGAAATGGTTCACATGCCTTTAATTTAGCTAAAGATTTTAAAACTTCCTGAGACTGTGATCATTTTCTTCAAATAAAAGAGTAGTTAAGGGTTATGTTAATTATCACCGTCAACTAGTTCAACTAATGGTCCATCGACCAGAGGAAAGAACTTATTGATCAGTGAAAGATTAGTTAGGAAAGATTTAAATAACTAATCCTGAACATTGTGAAGTATAATTATAAAAGTTTAACTCGAACCAGCGGTTTACTCAGTGTGTGTTGTTTGATGGGCCCAGGTGAGTATATGGTAGTGGAGTATCTGTTGTTGGTATACCGCTGGATCAGTTTTCTGGTAGCAGAGCTAAGGTTATTATTGACTAGTTTGGTGATAAATATTGATTATTGATTTATGTTTAACAAAAGAGTTAGCGTCTTGTTTTAATGTTGTCCAGAATCCCGGGAAATGAATAGCGGGTGGTGACAGAAGCCACACTGCAGAGAGGTTACTCGTCTGTTGGAATAATACTGAGAAGCTATTCGTATAAAAGTAGAGTGCGAATGATAGCGAAAGGGGTTCGCTGGTGAAACTTTGGTCTCATTTCCCAATACGGGTGACACTGGAGAAGTAACGGGTTCTCCTGAGCTTGGATGAGGAGTAAACAGGGGTTTTACTCGCAGTAGAAGAAGAGTAATTCTGAAACTCAAGAATAATTTGAAAACTATCCTTTTGTTTAGTGGAACAGACAGAGTAGCGATGTTGTTATTAACAAAGAATTTATTGAAAAGTATTAAGAAATACATTTTGTACTACCTTGTAAAGGGAGGGTCAGTCGCCGGAGTTATACTGACGTCACAGAGAGCGGCGCAGGGATTGGTTGAAACAGCGGGCATGAGACGGAAGCAGATTGTACAGGAGGGGTCAGTAGTGAGGAGTGATACTGACGTCACAAAAGGCCGCGCTGGCATTGGTCAGACCACGAGCGTGAGCCTGAGTCTAATTGGTTAATAGATAGTAGCTGCGCTAGGATTGGTGGGAAAATAATTGTATGTTGAATCCTGATTTAACTGCGGGTGTGAGTCGTGCTGACATAGGGCGCGACGTAGGTAATAGAGCTAGAAGATATATACGGAAGACTCTTTCCTATATCGACCCTCTGAAATGTTCGGAAGACCAAAGAAAATGACATTAATGAAGAAAATTAAAAATTTCTTTAAAAAAGACAAGCCTGTAGTAACTAGAGAGGGAATTCCTATTCCACCACCCCAAACAGCTGCTTCCTTTATGATGATGGAGAAAGGTTATCACACATGTGTGTGGTTGGAGAATTGGGTGGAGTATACTAAAGGTGATGGAGTTTTGGCTTTTCCGGAGCATGGTACTTTTAATTTAAAGATACTTCAGAATTTGAGAGATAGAATGAATATGTTAGAACCAAATCACTAGAATGACACAGTATGAAGCTTTGGAAGAATGGGAAATTGAGGCATTTGATCGTGAGAAATACAGACGTGGTCGAAGATTTAGAGGATTTTTGCCTAGATATCCGTATGAGTCAAATATTGATCAAATGAAGCGTTGGAGAAGAGCTGTGGTGACCGAAGGTTTATATCCAGTATTAATGGCTGGGGAACAGACAGGAGGAAAGTGTAAAGAAAAAACGAAACACATGAATACGACAGGTTATGGCGAATCAGATGATGAGCTGTTAGAGGATATTTTGATTAAAAACCCTCCACCGTACCATGAAGCATCTAGTAAGGTTACCCCGAGTGCACCAGTGATAGGAATGCCTTTAACCCCATAGATCTTACGTGATGTGTCATTTAATAGGGTGTTGCAGGATAATGAAAGAGAAGCTCTAAATAAAACTAGAGAAGAATTAGTCCAAAAAGTAAACCAATTGAATTTAAATGCTGAAGCTTTGACAGTACCAGTGACTATTGGTCCTGTAATCCCAATATATGGAGATAAAAAGACTTGCCAGAAACCTCAAACTGTGACAATTCCGTTAACAAGTCCCAGAAGAGAAGTCATCATTACGGATGATCAGACTAGTGAAAATGAATCAGTAATTTCGTTAATGGATCTCCCAAATGTAGAACCAATAACTGAATCCCCGAAGAGAATTATACCTGCAAATTTAAGAGAAAAGAGATCTTTGATTCCTGTAGGAACTGGAGGTCCAACAGTAGCCACCTCTGAAGATATAGAGAGGTGGGCACAGGAGATAGACAATCGAAACCCACAACCAAAGATTCTAGATATTAGTAAATTGAAAGTAGAATTGGAAGAAATGATAACTGATAATGTGAGCATAGAAAGATTGAATGTTTATAATGATGAGGAGTTGTTATTCTTATGTAAAAGTATAACCAGAAGAGCAAGAGTGTTTCATGAGAAATTAACAGAAGTTGCTTCAGAGATTGGAATAGATATAGGGAAATCGAAACTATTGCAGAAACCATATCGAGTGGATTTTACGGATACAGATTTAGAAAGTGTAAATGCTTCTGGTAAGAAACTACAGATAAAAGAGTTGATGAATATTTTGCGAAAATGGGGAGACATTGACAATTGGAGAATCAGGTGGATAAGAAAGAAAGAGGAGGTACAAGCGAGAGAAGCATCATCTGCATTTCTAGTGAGAGAATCAGATAAAGTTGAGAAAATGTGTCCAATGAGAGAAGTTCCTGGTGGAGGATATGTTCATGTCCCTTGGAGTAGACAGGATATTTTGTCATTTACGAATGATTTTCCCAGATTGAGAGAAAAACCAGTTGAATGGTATAAACAGGTGGAAAGATTTGTGAAGGTTTCAAAGGTTTTGTTGAAGGATCTAGATGGATTATTCGATATTGTAGGACCTGCTGACTTATGGACAGAGTGTAAGATCACAGTTGATTGGCCATGTGAGGAGTATGCTATAGACTCGAAGACAGGAGCACCCTCAGAGGAGTTGATGAAGAAATATCACCAAGTAATTACTTACCTGAAAGTAAAAATCCCTCCTAAAGAAACAGATTGGATAAAAATAGATAGAACAACTCAAGAGCCAAATGAGTCTGTACATGCATATTATGAGCGGTTACTACAAGTGTTTAAGCAGTATAGCGGTTTTGAGAACATTGGTGATAAGGATATGGGACATTTTGTGTATCGGTTTGTGTATGGTCTGAAACCGGAGATTAGTCAGGTGATTCAGCAGCACATGTTGTGCTGGCAGAGCAAAACGATCGACGTAATTTTGAAGTATGCAAAATACTGCGGAGATGACATTGAGGCAAGGCGTAGGAAGCTAAAAGAGAAAATGATGTGGGCACAAGTAAAATTGGCAGAACAGCAGGAGAATAAAGTAAATACCCAGACTGATAATCAGATGAAAGAGCAGAGTCAGAATGATCAAGCAGTGAATGGTGGTAAAGTAAGAGGATGAATTAATAGAGAGGAAGCAAAGAATACATTTCCTTGTCATGCATGCGGAAAGCTTGGACATTGGAAGAACGAGTGTAAGAGTATTCAGAATAATAATGGGCCAAACCAAAATTTTATTCCACAGATGCAGAATGAAGTACTTATGAATCAGCCGCAGCAGGTAGTTACTCCACAGTATCAGGTGCCACCAGCTCCTATGCCAAACTTTGTGAGTCCACAAAAATACAGTGCAAACACCGGATTTCATGGAGAAAGTGGTAAGAATAACAGTGGTTACACAATATTTTTTGCAGAATGATGAAGAAAATTCAGACTACATGCAATGAAGGTGCCTGAGGGGGGAGGAAGAGGAGCGCGTGCTTGGCGCATCCTTGCCGGTAGATTAGACAGGTCCATTTATTGATGGGAAAGTGGAAGGTAATGATATCACTTTTCTGTTGGATACTGGTGCTACCCGGTCTACTGTGAGAACAGCAGACATCCCAAACCTACCCCTCTCGGGAGAAGCTATCCAAGTTGTAGGAGTGTCAAATCAAAAGATTAGAACCCCAATCACAAAACCAATGGAGGTACATATCGGAAATTTTAAAGATATGCATCGGTTTGTGGTTTGCGATTCCAGTCCAGTAAATCTGTTGGGAAGAGATCTATTGTGCAAGATGAACTGCACAATATATTGTACACCTGATGGTGTCGCTTTCCAAACCCCTGATGAAGATGTTATATACAAAATGATGCTAGCAAAGCAAGGTACAGAGGTAGACGAGATGTTTTCATTAATAACTGAAAGTGAATTACCAGAAGAGTTGAGAACCACAGTGAATCCAGAAGTGTGGGATTTTACAGGAAAAGATATTGGGCTGATGTCAAAGGTAGATCCAGTTAAAGTGATGGTGAAAGAAGGTGCAGCTTATCCGAATACACAACAGTACAAAATGAGTCCAGAAGTGTAAGCAGGAATTGCTCCAGAAATTGACCGAATGATTAAACAGGGCATTTTAAAAGAGATAATGAGTAGTCCTTGTAATTCGCCAATCATGGGACTAAAGAAGCCTAATGGTAAATACAGGATAGTGCAGGATTTGTGAAAAATAAATAAAATTGTAGTGCCTTGTTGCCCAGTAGTGCCAAATCCAGCAGTGATCCTTTATCAGATACCCTGGAATGCAGGTTGGTTTACAGTAATTGATTTGTGCCAAGCATTCTTTTCGATTCCTTTGCACCCGGACAGCCAGTATCTCTTCGCCTTCCGGTTTGAGGATCGTATTTTGGCATGGTGCCGAGTTCCTCAAGGGCACACACAGAGTCCCTCAATTTACAATCAGATACTGAAAAAGTGTCTGGAGTCAGTGGTTATGCCCGGGAAATCAGTTTTGGTTCAGTACATTGATGACCTGTTGGTAGCATCAAAAACACGAGAAGATTGTGTTACAGATACAATTGCATTACTGAACCATTTGGCCGAAGGAGGACACAAGGTGTCTCCAGAAAAATTGCAGTTCTGTCAACAAGAAGTTAGATATTTAAGGCATAAAATAGAAAGAGGAGTTAGAAAAGTGACACCGGAAAGAATAAAAATAATCAAAGAAATGCAGCTACCTCAGACACAGAAGGAAATGAGGATGTTTCTGGGAGTGGTTGGATATTGTAGGCAGTGGATAAATAGCTTCTCCATGATAGCAAAACCATTGATATAATTGACTCGGAAAAGAGCGAAAGATCCAATTGAGTGGAATGATGAATGTTTTGGAAGCCTTTGTACAATTACGAAATTGTTTATGTGAGGCTCCTGCATTGGGCATGCCTGATTATTCAAGAGAATTTGCGCTTTTTTGTTGTGAGAGAGAAAATTGTGCACTTTCAGTTTTAACACAGAGACATGAACTGAGCCGAAGTCCAGTGGAGTATTTCTCTGCCACCTTGGATCCAGTGGCTTCAGCTTTACCTGGCTGCTTAAAAGCAGTAGCTGCTACCTGTATGAGTCTGGAGCAAAGTGAGTCAATTGTGATGGGACATTCAGTAAAGGTATATGTTCCACACTCAGTTGAGATTCTTTTGACAAGAACGCGAACACAACATCTCACTCCTAGTCGGCTGACTAAGTATGAGAGAGTGATTTTAGGAGCCGAAAATGTGACAGTGATAAGATGTACAATAATGAATCCTGCCACATTACTGCCGGACCCATGTTGTGAAGAAGTGAAAGATGAGAGTGATCATGATTGTCTGGATGTGACTGAATTATGTACTAAGCCCCGCCCAGACATAAAGGAAACACCATTGAAGGAATCTGATCATGAATTGTTTGTGGATGGGTCATGTCTAAGAACAGAAGGAGGAGGATTAAGTGCTGCATATGCTGTATGTAAAATAACTGGGGTAGTTGAAGCATCCTGTTTACCGAGAGTCAAGTCTGCACAAGTAGCCGAATTGGTGGCCTTAACAAAGGCATGCAAAAAGGGAAAACATTGGAGAATAACCATATTTATGGATAGTCAGTATGGTTTCGGGGTTGTGCATGATTTTGGCCAACTCTAGATGCAGAGGGGATTTCTGACTTCTTCAGGGTCTCCTATCAGAAATAGTAAAAATTTAAAGGATTTGTTGGAAGCATTACAATTGCCAAAAGAAGTAGCAGTTGTCAAATGCACTGCACATCAGTCAGGAAATGACTATGTGGCAGCCGGTAATAGATATGCCGACCAAATTGCTCGATACTGTGCAAGAAATACAATGTCAATCAACAGAAATATTGAAACGGGTGAAACCAGCTGCCAACTTATGTTTTCTCAGTTCCAGAAACATGGGAAGAGGTCAGACAGTTACAGGAAGAAGTTGAGGAAAAAGAAAAAGAGATTTGTATAAAATCAAGTTGTACAAAAAGGACAGAAGATGAAGTGTTCGTGTTCTTAGATGGCAGACCAGTCATGCCAGATTGTCTACTCTCTCAAATGGCAAGAGTATACCATGGGACAACACACATTGGCAGGGATTCAATGATCAGATTATTCAGACAAAGTTGGTACAATCCGAAGTTCAGGGTAGTCGCAGAGAGCCTTTGCCAAAGATGCTTAATCTGTCAGCAGCAGAACCCAGGCAGGAAGACAGTGGTTAGTTGGGGAAAGATTGGAAAGGCAGAAGGACCCTTCACCAGATTGCAGTTAGATTTCATTGAGTTGCCTCCTTGCAATGGACTGAAATATGTACTTGTCATAGTGTGCCTGTTCTCAAGATGGGTAGAGGCATACCCTACTAGAAGAAATGACAGTCTCACAGTTGCTAAACTACTGTTGAGGGAATTAATACCTCGTTTCGGTTTTCCAGTCACTTTGGAATCAGATAGAGGACCTCATTTTAATAATGAGAAAATTCGATTAATCTGTGCTGCATTTAACATTGAACAAAAACTGCACTGTGCTTATCGTCCAGAGGCTTCTGGAATAGTGGAACAGCTTAATGGCACAATCAAATCAAGATTAGAGAAAGTGTGCGCATCCACAATGCTGAAATGGCCAGACGCATTGCCTCTTGTACTGATGGGTCTCAGAAGTATTCCTGACAGAAAAACGGGATTGAGTCCACATGAGGTACTCATGGGAAGGGCAATGAGACAAGCATTTATTCCTGGACATAAATTGATGAATATAACTGATTATCTGGTATTGGACTATTGCAAAGGATTGGCTGAAATGGTGCAGTCTGTCTCTCAACAGGTTGGAGAAGACACAGTTGAAAGACAACCAGACCAAGCGCATGATTTGAATCCTGGAGATTGGGTGTTAGTGAAGAAACACGCAAGGAAATCATGTCTAGCACCCAGGTGGGATAAACCACGTCAAGTCATACTAGTCACTACCACAGCAGTGAAGTGTGCAGGTTTACCCAACTGGATTCATGCTAGTCATACCAGAAGAGTTCCGAGCCCATCTGAACAACAAGAACAGCCACTGACTGAACAAACTGAGACGTCAGAAGTTGAAAATTGTGAAGCAGAAGAATCTAGAGTAATAGATTCTGAAAGACAACTATATGACGAACAGCAAAGTACAAGTCAGGAAGAATGGATACCAGTGACTGAAATATCTGATACTGTTGTCAAAACAAGAAGAACAACTGAATTAAAGAGACAGAAAGATAGAGAGGAAAAGTCAGGGAAAAAAAGACAAAGCCATTCATGAACCTGAGCAGGGTAAGATAGAGGAAGAAGAACAAGTTCAGGCAGAAGAAGAACAAGTTGAAATAAGACCTGAACAGGATCAGATAGATTTAGAAGAACAAGTTCAGGCTGAAGAAGAACAAACTATAATAAGACCTGAACAGGTGCAGGTAGAAGAAGATCCGAATACAGAAAATACAGAGCAAAAACAATCAGAAAGAGAAGGCGAACAAGAACAGATTGTGCCCAGACTAAGTGAAAATAAAAGAACTTTAGAAGGAGATGGAGAAGGTGAAAGTGCAGTACAGGTCAAAAGAGTTAGAAAAGGAGATAATTGGACAAAAGGAGTAAAGAGACTAAAATATAATTTGAGAAAACTTGAAAAGAAACCAGAGCAAGTAAATGAAGTTACGAGTCAGACGCAATCCAAACAAACCTTAGTAAAACTTACGCAAAGAAGCCCAAGACTGAGAACTCTGAACAGAAACTACAAGGCCCCTGAGAGGACCTATGTTATACTAGAAGAATTTGAAAACTTAGATTTATGTGAAGAATCATAAAGAGTTCATGTTGCACAGATTGATGAAAGCAAATTAAGACCTCCTTAAAAACAAAAGATTATAGTTTAAGAAATTTAGACAAAGAAAGAAAAGAGAGAAGTAATTTTCTCTGATTAAAAATGACAGAAGTTGAAGACAACGAATTTAAAAAAGAAAATGTTTAAGATTTTGCTTATGCAGTATTTTATTAGTAGTGTTAGTATGGTTATTTATAATAGTAGGAGTATCTTTGTTAATGGAAACAAATAACAAGAATAGTACAATTACTAATGAGAAAGTAAATAGAATAAAAGGAACTAGAATAGAAATAGGGGTAGAAAATGAGATAAACTATCATAATGAATCAGACAATGGTTCGTCTTTAAATGTGTTTACTAAATTGTTATTCCAATATGTTAATACGATGGAAATGAGTAATTGTTATGTTTGTATGAAGTTACCCTCATCAGTATCAGAAGGGGTGACTTATCACCATATCCCTCTAACATATGGCGTATCATGTAGTGTTCTATCAAGTTTATTTTATGTAACAGGGAAACGTCAGTATTTTTATTCAAACTTAGATGTAGTGTTTTCAGAATTACCTATTAGAAAGAATATGAATCCAGTAGTTAGCAGTAAAAATGCAGTTTATGGGTGAATTTTTCTTAACAATGAGTTCAATAGATATAGCACAGGCACACAAAGATAATCTAACATGTATATTACGTGAAGAAGAAAAAGAGTTTTTGAATTTAGTAGAAGAAAGGAGACAGGATTTAACAAAGAAGGCTGCTGAACAGAAATCCCATGTACCTCCATGGGCTGAGAAAGAGGGAATTTATGCAAAGGCGAAGCTCATGCTGCGATGTCCCTAGACTTTGTGAAAAAGGGAAAATTCTGCCTCCATAGGTTAAAGACAGATTATAATAACAATTTCATTGGTTCCAGTGAATGTGAACACAACTTCCTAATTTTAGGAGGGTGGGGACTAAAAGGGGGAACTGATCCTGTGTTTCCAGGAGTTTATTATGTATTTGGGAATAATGCTTATAGGTTACCTACAAGATGGTATGGAAGCTGTTATTTTGGAATAGTTTTTCCAAAGATCTACCATGTAGACAGAATCAATGGAATCAATGAAAATTCTAATGGACTAACACGGAGAAGAAGAGCTAGTTTTTCTGAAATAGTAGGTGATATATTTAGTGCATTGATACCCTCAGTTGGAGTCATTCTAAATTCACTGAAAATTTTCAGATTATCAACCATAGTTGATCGTCTTTCTACAGACACTGCCGGAGGATTCTTAATGATTAATACAAAAATGGTTGCAATAAGGTCTATGGTTTTACAAAATCGTCTTGCTCTTGACATTTTATTGGCAAAAGAGGGTGGAGTCTGTGGTTTGTTGAAAATTCAACATTGCTGCACTTATATTCCGGACAAAAGTCAGGAAGTTAAAGGGTATATTAGAAATATTACGAGAATGCATAATGATTTGACCCAACTAGAGGTTGACAGTCTATGGGGAAGATTAACAAGAAGTATAACATCAATAGGGAATTGGTTTGCTGATTTTGGGAAAAGTTTTCTAGGTCAAATAATCTTACCAGTAATTGTGATAATAGCAATAGTAATGATAGTAATGATCACATGTAAATGCTGCAGAAGCAAGGGAAAGGGAAGAATACATTTAGAAAGAGAGGGGAGAGGAAAGAAACGAAAGAGGGAATATGAAGAAATTCAGTTAGAAGAAATGAAAGGAAAGCTATACAAAAAGATGAAAGATTTAGAAGGGAAAGAAGTAACTGATGAAATGAGGAGAGAAAAAGGAGAAACTGAGATGTGCTAAAGTTGGCATCTGGGAAAGGATGGGTAATTTTGTGATGGCTCAAATTGCCATCAGAGAGGGGATTGATGGAGCAAGGTTTAGTAAGAAAGAGGCTTGCTCGGAGGCAATCCACTCGTTTAACTCATTAACAAGTTACTAAACGTATTTTATGAATAACTAGTACGCACCACATGAACACGGGGGTTAGTGAAGCTTGCTTATGTGTGTACTAATGCGGATAACAATGAAAACGGACTAATCCCGCTTTAAACGGGGAAACTGTTGTGCGCATGCGTCAACTGCATCTACGCAATATGACGAGGTAACGCTTGAAGGGAAATTCTAGCGCATGAGCAGAAGACACTAAACTGGAGTCTTGAAAACTTGCGTGCATGGCACCTGCTTACCCGAAACCAAAACAAGCTATTTTACTAATGCTAATGCGGGAGAAATATGAATAAGTAAACGGGAATAGAGTAGAGGTGGGAGGTATACAGTGTGACCATTTATTTGTGAAATTAATATTTGTCTTTCTGAATTTTATCATTAGTACACATTTGGGCCTCTCACGCATAACTGAAGTAAGCAAAAGTGATGAAATGACTGCGCATGTCTACTGAAAGTCAACCCAGAATGATGACAACAGAAGCCACGGTCGCAAAAGATGTGCCCTGGGAACGGAGGGTGAAGAGTTCAGTGAAGAATACTCTTATTCATAAACTAATAAAATTGTTTCAAGTGCAATGTGGATATGTATGGGAACTTAAGACATGAATAAAAATTAAGGGGATGGGTTTGCGAACAATGGTTTAACAGAAAAAGTGACATGTAAGCATGGTGTGATGATCATCACCCCCTTGCCTGACCAATCATATTTCGTATATTTACGATATTGAAACTTTAGTGGGTGGAACGTGAAGAAACGAAGGTATAATTAAGGCAGCTTTAGTTAGTTATTTGGCAGAACTGGGAAGAAGCATTGCAGAGCTCGGGATGCTGTCTGAAGTCGGGGATGCTGAGAGAGATGCTGTGAGATGCTGATGAAGAATCGAATGCAGACGCTGAAGAAGAACTTTCTATCCTAACTTAATTGGGTTAGATCAGAAGATCGCGGAAGAATCTCGAGGAGGAAGAGAGTGTCAGAGAGGGGTGCGGCGCAATCGTCTGTATTTTAGAGAGGTAAAACTATCCTGTCCTGAAACCTGTCCTGAAGTCTTTGTCTCCTGACCTATCCTGGGAGACCCTTACCAGCCCTTTGGCCAGGGGGTTGTTCTTTCACACCATTCTTGGTAACTATAATTTCATATTATTTACAAATGGTCTTTTCTCTCTGTCCTCTCCCTTTCTTTGCACTGATTATTGTATGAGTCCGAAGTATATGCTTGATGTTTAATCAATTGAATCTCTCTCCTAAGAATGATGGTGACTACACTGTATTTTTGAAATGGTTCACATGCCTTTAATTTAGATAAAGATTTTGAAACTTCTTGAGTCTGTGATCATTTTCTTCAAATAAAAGAGTAGTTAAGGGTTATGTTAATTATCACCATCAACTAGTTCAACTAATGGTCCATCGACCAGAGGAAAGAACTTATTGATCAGTGAAAGATTAGTTAGGAAAGATTTAAATAACTAATCCTGAACATTGTGAAGTATAATTATAAAAGTTTAACTCGACCCAGCGGTTTACTCAGTGTGTGTTGTTTGATGGGCCCAGGTGAGTATATGGTAGTGGAGTATCTATTGTTGGTATACCGCTGGATCATAGTATTGCATTTAATATTGTTATAAATGGTCTAAAATCGCAACGAGGGTTGATGGCATTGTGAACCTTTAACTCAGTTGGTTGAATTTCCTACTTTGGGTTCATAAAGCCAAAGGAGGTTTCACATAATTTCATGACTGTTTTTTTCGTTTTGCTGTATTCTTATTTTCGTTATATTGGGCCTTCATGTAAAATGACTAGTTGTGTCTCTAAAATACAAGTCAACTTGTAACCCTGCTTTTACATCAACAGACTTATGTAAATATCTTACTTTGGAGTTTGGCTTATGTTTTAGGAATTGTAAAAAAAAATGTAAATGCTGCTCATGTGTAAAAGACATTGTCATTTACAACGCCAATAGCTCTAACTTTGACAAATGCGAGACCGATTGCATCGCAAATGCTTTCTAACTTTCTGCTTCTAGATCGATTACTGTGTAACGCTTTTCAGCACAGGAAGCAATTGCCACCACTTTTTCTTCACCATCATTTCTCTATGATAGTACTACCTCTAGAATTTTACTCTGAAATCAGTAGTCAATACAGTCTTGATGAATCTATATTATAATTCTGCAAGGCCTAAAAGGGACATTTGTTCCTTTTCACAAGGAACAGGTGCCATCACAATTGACACAGCCAATGCAACCTTGGGACTAATCTCCTCTCCTGAAAATGTATGTCCTGAAACAGACACTACACCCACTCTGAATCTTCACTTCTAACTCTTAAGGGTGAGCCTTGATTCCCTCAACCTACATAACACTTTCTTCAAAGCCTTATCATGTTTTTCACTGTCAACACCGTATACTAAAGTGTCATCATGAAAAAAATTGCATTTTTCAATCCATCCAGTACTTTAGTCATAACCTCTGACACTAGGAAGCAGCAGGCACTAATACAAAAGGCATACACCAAAATCTGAAAGTGCCATAGAGAGTGACAAAATAGATTAATACCCTGAGTACTTATGGAGTAATACCTGGAGATAGGCCAAAGAAAGGTCCATCACATTGATGACATTAGCATCAGAAAGTAAAGTCAAAGCCTGAGAAATGTTTAGAAAAGGCTGGCAGTCAACCCTAATGTTTTCATTAAGATCTTGAAGATCAGCAAACATCCTGATCTTGGCCCTACAATCACGTGACTTGAGAAACTAAATTTAATTAACATTGTTAATGTGATGACGTTAACTTTTAAAAGGTGTCAACATGAAACAATGTCTACATAATAAAGCACCTGAAATGACTAAAATGCTTAATTTAGCAATGATAGATAGTATGAAGGCTTGCAGCTTACTTTAGTAATGAGTGATAAAACGTGTACTTTAAAATGGAAATGTAAATATTTTGTTTTGAAAATGATGAACAAGCAAATAATATTACTAGTTGCGTCTCTAAAATACAAGTCAACTTGTAACCCTGCTTTTGGGGGGCGGAGCTTGCCACGAAGCGAGATGGCCGCGTTTTAAGCGAGCTCCTCGCAGACGCCCTGAATATCCTACAATATCCTGCAAAACAGAAACTTGACCAAGCGGACTAGTGAGGCCTGTCACATCCGAAACATCAGGCACCTGCTAATCCTGAGAATCTGCGAATTGTGGCGCTTTTGCAGACCTGAGAGCGGTGCGGAGTTGCTGCGGCCTGGCTCGGAGAAACCGAAACCAAGACAGCGACCTGCCGTGAGCGACGAGCCCGCGACGCACAGCACGTAACCCGGCCCGGATGGGTCCCCCGGCACGGTCGATGCTGCACCCTTGAACGTTACTGGAGAAGGAGTGACCGTAGTGGTCGAAACAAGTGTGGAGTGAGTGGAGGTGCTGGCGCCAGGAAAAAAGCAGCAAGGAGCAGACAAATTTTTAAGTGAAAAAGCGGGGGTGAAACTACCGCGGGGGTCCCGGAGCCTGCCCCAGAGCAATGCGGTGATCGGCGCGCCTAACGCCCCGCACTGTAGTCGGATGTGTGCGGAAACATCAGGGGCTCTGCGCAGCAGGGAGGGACCACACGCATAATCAGCGAGACGGCCCCCGCGGTGGAGGAAATATCGCGCTGAGAGCTGGTGGAGGAAAGCAGCGCGCGCCCCGGCCAACTTCCAGTGCGACGACAGGGGCACAACAATTGAAGGAGCCCGGCTCAAGTGTTCGAGCTGGTGACCACTCGCGTGCTGATCCTGTGCTCCCCCACCCGGGAGAGAGCCTGAGGCCTGGTTTTAGCGGCACACATGGGAGGTGCGAGCCTGCTTTGATTTTCAATAGCTACTAGCTGGGGCATAGGTGCTGCCGTACTGCGCTTAAAAAGTACGGGATCGGCGCGCAACGCATGGGCGAGCCAGACTGGTGCCTCTGCCTACACAGTAGTAGCGTACCACACAGGCGCAACACTCATACCGCGGAGACCTCTGAAACGACTCCGCCACGCACCTGCTTGAGACCGCTCTTCCCTACAGCGTCTGGCACACAGTCCGAGCATAGCAGGAAACATGGGTAAGCCGGACAGGAACCAGCCCAAAATAACCTTTGAACAGGCCAAAAAACAGCTGGACCAGGGCACAGAGGACACGCCACAAATGCAAACGGCGACGGGTGCCGCGGGGGGGATTACAAATGAAGACGTGCAAGCCATGTTCACCACGATTCAAGCAGCATTAACAAATATTGATGGCAAAATCGACTCTTTGACGTATTGAGTCGACAGGATGTCAGAACGCTTGGACAAGCACACGGAAAGACTGGATATGGCCGAGCGCCGAATATCTGAAGCCGAGGATCCTCAGGTACAGATGGACACGAAACAGGTGAAGATGGATAAACATCTAGAGGCTTTAGCAGCGAAGGCAGATGATTTGGAAGCAAGGTTCGCAGAAACAACATTCGTATCACGGGCGTATCTGAAACTACGAATACGGGACCTATGGAGAGATACGTTGAACAACTGCTCATTTCAATGCTAGGGCGGGAGACGTTCTCTGAAATATTCATCGTCGAGAGAGCACACAGATCCTTGGCACCAAAACCACCCACCGGCTCGAGACCAAGACTAATCATTGCACGGATATTAAATTACAGAGATCGCGATGCAGCACTACGGAAGGCTAGAGAGTTGGGGCAGCTGACTCACGAAGGCATGGACATCTCACTATACCCTGATTTTACAGTGTCTGTTCAAGAAGCTAGGAAGAAGTTTGGCCCAGCAAAACAAAAACTGAGAGACTTAAACATACAAAACGCCATGCTGTACCCCGCAAGGCTCAAGATCACGGACGACGGGAAGTCCAAGATATACACTGAACCCAAGGATGTGATGAAATTTCTTCAACAGAGAGGACAACGAGGACCGCGAAGGAAATCCCCAAGAGGGGATCAGGAGGAACAATCCACTACCTCAGATGTGGAATGACCGCCAGTTTGAAGATGGCAGAGGCCACCCCCGCAAGAAGGAAGCAACGCAAACTGGACTTACAACCCGGAACTGGCGGCGGGGAAGGGTCCCTGCACAACACAGGCGTATCCTTCCCCCCTAATCAATACAAAACAAGCTGAACAGTCGCTCAAAGTTTCTTCTCCTGGTCGCCGGGTAGCTGCATCCGGTGGCTTGACACTGGTTGATAATCAGGTCTGTAACGTACTAAAACAGATGAGTCAGAAGCCTGTACTAGTGAGTACCATACTACAAAGATGTACGAAATAATCTGACAGAACGTATTTAGTTGTTAGCTTCTAATGCTGCATTATAATGTTGTTACCTACCTCACTGGTGAAAATGCTCAGCTATGATTTGCAATGTTAAGTTTCTTGATAAATTAGTAAAAACGGGGCGTCCGGCATGTGGAGATGCTCCACAGGAAATGGGCTGGTAGCTCTCGCCCTTTTGTGTGTACCACACCAGTGCACTTTTTGGGGTTCCGTTGTTAGTTGTGGGGAGGGTGGGAAGTGGGACTTTCTTTGATAATTCGAGTGGGGTTTGGCTCCGCCATGGGGATGGGGTGGAGTGGGAGGGGGGGAGAAGGGGAAGGTAGAAAAAGTCTGGTCAACACGGAGAATCTGCATACATGGTTCATGCTTCACACTTGGCAGTTACAGTGGGGATGGTTATTCCATTACAGGGAGGGATGAGTATGGCTGACCCTGCCACAAGTACCCGACGACTAACGTTCATAACATGGAATGTTCATGGGCTTCATAACCCGCGGAAAATACGTCAAGTCTTTGCATACTTTGACAGACGGGGCATAGACGTAGCATGCATACAAGAAACACATCTTACACCCATCACTGAAGCTCGGGTGGGCGCAAGATGGGCATCGTACCGCACGGCATCCTCGTACTCCACGTATGCCAGAGGTGTCCTACTGTTAATTAGACGGAGCACCCCCTTCCAGCTAATTCGCACTGTTAAAGACGACCAGGGCCGGTATGTTATAGTGCAGGGAAATTTCGGAGGTACAGTACTGACGATAATCATGTCCTACGGTCCTAACACAGATGATCCCGGCTTCTATGCCGATATATGGGCCAAACTTAGGGAATTCCCGAGCACGCCAATAATATGGGGCGGCGATTTTAATACATGCCTGGACCCGGCCCTAGATAGGTCAACCGGTAATGAAAGGTATGGTAAACAGGCGGCCAAAATCCTGAAAGACGGCATGGCGACATGGGGGATGACTGACATCTGGAGGTTGCGAAATAGAGACTGTAAAGAGGGGACATGTACATCAACGACACATAACACATGGTCAAGGATAGATTATTGGTTGCTCACACATGATGCATGTACATGGACGAAAGCGATCGACCACTTACCCAAGACGCTGTCAGATCACTCCCCGGTCTCTCTCACACTGGAGGTCCCCACATACATACCCAGACACTTCACATGGAGGTTGCAAGGGAGTGCCCTCTTAGACCAGGTGTTTCACAGTGAGCTACGGCAAGCCATAGGGGACTATTTTGAGGTCAACTCAGGATCAGTGGAAAGTGCAGGGACGCTGTGGGAGGCATTTAAAGTCACAATCAGGGGCCACTGCATTAGTAAACACGCTGGGATTTTGAAGGATATTCAGCAGCAATTACTAATGATAGAAAGGGGCATTAGCCAACTTGAGGCTGAACATACACGAACGCACGATCCCACTTTGTTGGCACAGATCAGGGAGAAGATGGATGACTATCAGAAATATGCAGCAGATGAGATAAAATATAAGTCACGGCAATACATAGCGCGAAATTACGGGGAGGGCGGCAGACCCGGTCGTGCCCTGTCAAGCAAAATTAGGCCGACATCCACAACATCCTACATAACACAGATCAAGGACGAAGGGAACCAAACGTTCTACGATACCACGTCCATTCTGAACTGTTTCAGGAGCTATTATTCTCAGCTCTATGATACAAAAACCAATACCACCCCAACAGATGTTAACCACTATTTACAGGATATAGCTCTAGCCTGGTTGTCTGACACTGACCGGAAGTTTCTAAGCCACCATATCACTAAAGACGAACTCACAGACGCGATAAACTCCTTGCCAAATAACAAAGCTCCTGGGCTGGATGGGCTCCCTGGGGAGTTCTACAAAGCATATCAGGACTTGTTGATACCTCACTTGGCTGAAATGTACAAAGAGGCCTATGAGGAAGGCAGACTTCCTGCCTCACTGAGAGAAGCACTTCTGGTGGCGCTTCCCAAACCAGACAAGGATTTAACCAGATGCGACTCATATCGCCCATTATCGCTAATCAATATCGATGTTAAGATACTGGCAAAGGTTATTGCTACCAGGATACAGCTTCTGCAAGAAAAGCTAATATTACCTGATCAAGCTGGATTTGTGCCAACTAGATCTACTACCCAAGACATACGCACCATATTCGCACTGTACCACCACTTGGATCCGGAGCTGCCGGCAGCAGCGGCCCTGTTGGACGCTGCGAAGGCCTTTGATTCAGTGGAGTGGACGTATATGTTCACAGTTTTGCGCAGGATGGGTTTTCCGGAACCGTTTCTGAAGTGGATTGAAATCCTATACAATGGCCCCACTGCCAGAATCAGAATAAACGGACAAACATCTGACCCCATTGATATAAGTAGAGGGACGAGACAGGGCTGCCCGCTCTCGCCAATCTTGTTCACACTGATCTTGGAACCACTGGCTTGTAAAATACGTCAACGTCACTCAGACGCTGCTTTGCAGTTTGGTCTTCGCCCCCTTGGAGATCCCGGAGGTACCCACTTACACCTAGGCATACCACACAACAACCTGTTCTAGCCGCCACCTCGACTCTAGCACCACCACACCTCTTATACCCCAGTTTGGGGTTTCCTCTTAGGGCTACCCACTCTGACACAACCCTGACCAGACCTGAGAAGAGCTCCGACGAGCCACCCTCCCACCCAATTAACTCAAAATGACATCCACCACCACAACCCCCCTCAGCCCCTCACACACCAACACACCTAAAACCACATGGCCCAAACTCCTTCTACATCACTTTCCGCCACAACCTCTCCTCAAAAGCGAAAAGAAACCTGAAACACAGACTGATTCGTCAGCACCCAGAAACTCTAGTCGCGGACATCTACCACTGCAACTCCAAGGGTCAACTGAAAACAGATCTCATTTTCCATACCATAAGACCAGAAAACTGGAATTCAATTCTCAGATCACAACTCCACATAACCAAATCAACCAACACTCCATACAGCTGCAAGCTAATGTTTTCTATACCCAACCACACTAGGCGTAAGGGCAACAGCTCTGCAACCATCTACCACAACGGCACAGTTTTGGTCCAAGCCAATAACGACAACCTGGAAGCATTCGACACCCTCTTCCCTGCACTACGTAACGCCCCCTCGCACCCACACTGCACACACCAGACCTACTCTCCTTCACTGGACAGACTAACCCACAAAGAGACCCCTCAACCTAATCCCACTCCCTCCGTCAACCCCGCCATTCTCTCCCCCCTGAACAACCACCTCCCCTCCGCCCACCTTGCACAAAACACGCACAATACACTCTTCCTCTCCAACACACACAGGAGGTATGACGCCAAGGATGCCCAGCATCCCCCACCCAATCGCCACCTACCCCCTCCCTCCACACTACACCGCACCCAACCAACAACTAGCGCCCCCAACCCGCTATCTACGATACCTAACCACACACCTCTCTCCACACGCAAGAGGACGGAGGATCCACCACGCGATCCCCCACGCCCCTTGCCCTCGGCCTCACACAAAGCCAACACCGACACCAGGAACGCCAAAAGCAAATATATCAACGACAAGCTCTCTCCCCCGCGGGAGGACCCTGCACTAACCACCCTCACCCCCCCGTCGAGGAAACGACGCAACGTCTCGCTCTGCTGGAAAGCCAGCTAGAAACTGTAATACTAGGTCTTAATACAATCTTACTAAGCCTCTCCACACTCAGAGAGCCTAGCCAACCCCCTCTCTCGACTCCCGCTTTTCCTTTCACCAGACAGCAACAGCCCCCCAAGGCTTTATATCCCAGCAGGATCTCAACCCCCCTCTCAACCAAATCACAGAGACCCAAAAGAACAACTGCGGATATGTCTCCAAGTGAAGCATTGGAGCTCGCCGCCTCCTATGACACTCCTACCTCTGCCACCCCAGAATCCAAGATCGAGGTTATCACGGGATTCAGAAGAGACTGCCCCCCTCCAAGACACTTAAGACCCCTTGCCTTCCTCACCAATATTCCCGGGGATCCCCTAATCAAGAAACACAAAAATGAGGAGACCTCCACCAAATGCATGCTCATTAACTGCAGATCAGCCACCAAACATGCAACTGAGCTGGCGGAAACAATCCTCACCCATGATATAGACATCACCTTCATCACTGAAACCTGGCTAAACGAATTCTCGTCCCCAAGCCTGGACATGCTTGTACCCCCGGGCTATGCACTCATAAACAAAGACAGAAAGGATCAACGAGGAGGGGGCATAGCAATCCTACACAAGGTCAACATCTACGTGACAGAAACAGACACCTTCAAATACAATACATTTGAATGCCTATCCGCCAACATTAAGACAAAAGACAACAAATCTCTGCTCTGCCACCTCCTCTACCATCCGCCTGGCAACACCACAGCATTCGGGGAACACCTGTCAGATCTGATTACCTACTGCTCACTCCGAGACTCGAACTACCTAATCCTAGGTGACCTCAACCTACACTGGAATGAGGAAAACAACCCGCTAATCCAATCCCTGAACGATCTCCTAATTAACAACAACCTTATCCAGCACTGCTCTGAAGAAACACACGACAAAGGATCTATCCTGGATGCAATTATTGCTCAACGCGACACAATCCGTATCGACTGCATCCTGCCCGTTGACTGGTCGGATCACCACCTCATCTTATTCCGCATCAGGCAACCGATCCTATGCAAACCCCCCACGCTGGACCCTCCCAAATGGACAAGAAACCTAACTCAGATCCCCCTGGCAATCCTGGAGGAAAAGATGAGATCTCTCCTTCCCAGCACCACGGATGATCTCTCCACAACAGAACTCACCTCTCACTATAACGCAACCATGACCTCCTTTCTGGACCAACTAGCCCCCCTAAAACTAAAAAGAGCCAGAAACATTCCATCCAGATCCTGGTTCAACACGGACATAAACTCCGAAAGGAGACTCCTCAGGGCCACAGAAAGACGATGGCGGAACAACCCAACCTCAAACCTCCACGAGCAACTCAAATCAACTCGCAGGAAGTACAAAAAACACATAATCAATGAAAAAACCTCCTTCTTCTGCACTGCTCTCGACAACGCAAAAACAGGCCCAAGGAACTCTTCAACCTCATCAGGCAACAGACTTCCAAGCCCCCCCTCCTCGATGGTGGCCTCCAAAGACCGGTGCGATAACTTCGCCAACTTCTTCAACGACAAAATCACCAAGATCGAGCTCTCCTTGGATGTCAACCGCAGTCCCACTCACAGGAGCCTGTCCCCAAGGACAGATGATATCGTACCCAATCACCCACTCTGGAAATCCTTCAACCCCATCTCTGAATCGGTGATAGTCAAACTAATCTCCACCTCCAAACCCTCTTCTCACGTCCTCGATCCTATACCCACTCAACTGGCTAAAAAACTTAAACTCTCCTTAGCCCCGCTCTGGAGCAAGATCATAAACAGCTCCCTGAGAACCGGAACCATTCCAGACTGCCTCAAAGTCGGCCAAGTCCCACCACTTCTAAAAAAAACGGGCTTGGACACTAACGACTTGAATAACTTCAGACCCGTCTCCAATCTTCCTCTCCTATCCAAAATCCTGGAAAGGTGTGTTCTCCGACAATTGACCCAACACATGGACAACATCAACCTCCTGGACCCCCACCAATCGGGCTTCCGACAAGGCTGCAGTACAGAGACAGCAATCATTAACACCATAGACGACATCCACAAGTCACTAGACACGGACCGATGCTGCTTACTCATACTTCTAGACCTATCGGCAGCCTTTGACACGGTTGACCACAAGCTACTCATCAAAGTACTTCAAAATAGGCTAGGTGCAGAAGAGACGGTCCTACAGTGGTTCTCCTCCTTTCTCCAGAACCGCACACAAAGAATACAAATCAAAAACTTCTCGTCGGACCTACACCCCGTCAACAGAGGTGTCCCACAAGGATCAGTTCTTTCCCCTCAACTTTTCAACATCTACATGGAACCCCTCACCACCATACTCAAAAAAAACAAAATCCCCTTCCACCTATATGCAGACGACACCCAGATCTATCTCGAAACCTCCTCCATCGATGACATCCAAAGACTTAATGTCACTCTTAGAGAAGTCCAACATTGGCTATCCCTTAATCACCTGAAACTCAACCAAGACAAAACGGAATTCCTCCTCATCTCTAACAAAAAGAGAACCCCCAAATCACAGAATGGCTGAAAGCCATTGACGCCCTCAACGGCAATATCACCCTGGCTGACTCTGTAAAATCGCTGGGAATCACTCTTGATCCAAAACTAGACATGGCCAAGCACATCAAAATCTCTGCAAAAGAGCCTTCCTCAACCTGAAACTACTCAACAAAATAAAACCCTACATCCCGCCCAAGGACCTCAAACAAGCTACTCAAGCACTAGTGCTGTCCAGACTAGACTATAGGAATGCAGCCCTCACAGGTACAGCTAAATGCCACTTAGCTCCCCTCAGAACAACACTTAATGCAGCAGCCAGAATGATCACAGGAGCAAAGAAATACGATCACATATCACCCGCACTCAAAGAGCTAAAATGGCTCCCAGTCGAAATGCGTGCCAACTTCAGAACTGCCTGCCTCACGCACAAAGCCCTGCATACCGGGAAACCTGCCTACCTGTCCTCCAAACTTAAGAAGGCTGGCCAGACAAGGACCCTCAGGAGCTCCAATACGCTTCTCCTCATCCCGCCGAAAACCCGTAAACAAAAAACCGCAGCCCGCTCCTTTTCTGAAAGTGCGCCCAAAATCTGGAATTCCATCCCAGTCCACATCAGAACTACCCCATCCTTCCCAAAATTTAAAATGCAGCTCAAAGACCTCTTTCTCAAGCGTCCGCCCCCGTATCGATAGCTCCAGATGGAGCACACAAGCCGGAACCGGGCAGATGCCAGATTCTCTGCCATCAAGACATCTACCTCCGCCAAGCCACCGGACACCTACCTCGCCCCTACACCCCTAAAGGAGGCTGGCTTGAGCCAACGTGCACATCGCTATGACTCCATCAGACTTCCTCGCCTTAATGCGGTACAGCACACCCATACCTCCGAAGCGCCATGAACCATTATACCATTATGTATACTACCCCGCTACTATGTGATTTCCTCAATACTATTGCGTTACTGTGTGATTTCCTTGACACGTATGTTGTAAAGCGCTCCAATACCCTCGGGTCTGGCCAGCGCTATATAAAACTCTTAGATAAATAAATAAATAAATTTTGCTCTATGCTGATGATATGGTACTATTTACTCGTCACCCAAATATCCATATGAATAGCCTTGTAAGAGAATATGTCCACTTCGAGCAATACTCGGGTTTGCGTATAAATTGGGATAAGTCGGTGGTCATACCCCTAACATCGACAACAGCCCAGCCGAACTTAGACTATCCCTTGAAATGGCAAACTGACACGGTTAAATACCTGGGCATATGGATACATAGGGACCCGGAACTGGTAATAAGGGAAAATTATGGAAGGGCGATGACCAAACTTGAGGAGCAGATAGATAGATGGATACAGATGCCCCTTTCACTAGCAGACAGGATTGCTCTGCAAAAGATGATAGTCCTGCCTAAATTCTTATATCTATTTATAAATATTCCTATCTGGTTAACGCAGACAATGTTCTCTAAACTACGTTCAGTGCTGCAAAGACTGACGTGGGCGGGTAAACAAGCCAGAATAAGTTGGAATATACTAACGAAACCGTACTACAAGGGTGGATTCGGGGCACCAGATTTACAACTATACTTTTATTGCGCACAGGCGCAACATTCTCATTATTGGATAAAACCACATGCGTACATACCACATGTGGCAGTGGAAACGGATAGCGTACGACCCACCCCACTGATCGCCTTTGTGTCAAACCCGACTTGGCATACGCTGGCGCGCAGAGCAAACAAACTCCCCATTTACGCCCCATCGCTTCCCATTGCGGACCATCCGAAAATATCAGTCACACAAGAGAAATTTTTTTTACTACTGCTAGGGGAAATGAAACTAGCCACAATGACGGATGTTTTTCCACACAGTAGATTCCTCCAAAGGGACGACCCGTCCTTAAGCATCCATAACACACCCATGAAGATGTTTGCCCATTTGCGGCTACAAGCGGCGATTAGGGAGTTGTACACTTCTTTCCCGGAGGAACCACCGACATTGCAAGCATTACAGACACTACTGATAGCACCTACCCGCCAAAAATTAGTCACACGCTTGTACAACGCATCACAGTCAGAGTTCAGTGGGTTCATTAATAGGTGACAGTATTGACGAACGGGATTGGGAATATAGTTGCACGCAGCTCCAGCTGCTGACGTCAAACTGTAATTTACGAATCATACATTTTAAATTTTTACATCAATTTTACTACACCCCGATCCAGCTACACAGATACGGCCTTCGACCACATGACAAGTGCTATCGGTGTGATGCAGTAAATGCGGACTTTTTGCACATGGCGTGGGCATGCCCGCAGATACACAGGTACTGGCAGAATATTATGGGAGCAATTACAGCAATGTTATTGGAACTGGTGCCGAATACCCCCATTGTGTGTTTACTGGGAATATACAGACTCAAGCCTGCAAAGCGAAGGAAATTTCTGGCAGTGGCACTACTGTTAGCAAAACGCAGGGTTGCGATGAGATGGGGAAGCAAGCGCCCCCCTAGATTCAAAGACTGGCTCGCGGACATGTCCTATTGCAGGGAGACCATGGAGATCTATGCAGAGGAACTGCCACAGGCATCAAGGCCTCGGAATTTTTGGGAACCCCTGAAGCAATACCTTCTGTCCCCACCAGGGGATGACTGATATTTGATAAGGATGGCTCAGTAGAGTTTGAGATACTGTGTTGATTTTCCTGTTAAGTGGAGAGAGAAGAGATGCGAGATTCAATATGTGTTTTGATTTGTATCCAATGCTGTCTGTGGTGTAGTGGGCTCTGAAGATCTTGGGCGATGTCAAAGTTCCGAGATGTGATGGTAACTGTAGGAAGGTGGAATCTGACTATATGGTTGCCCCCACTTTTTTTTATGGTGTTTTGCTGGTTTATGACTTAGTTGGACTGGGATCCTGCTATTCAGGGCCCCAGTCTATCTGCTTTCTCTGTAAAATGGTTTCCATGTGCCTTAGGCACATCTCTGATTGGAATCTGGAGTGCCCTTATAAGTCCCTAGTATATGGTATACTATGTACCAAGGGCATAGGTACCTCAGAGGCCTGCCAGGGGCTGCAGCATGTATTATGCCACCCCTGGAAGGCCATCCAAACTGACACCACAGGTCTGCTACTGCAGCCTGGGTAAGGTGGTGCATGCACCCCTTACTGTGATATAGGTTACCTATATCACGAAATACATACACACATATAAACCTATAAGTCACTCCTAAGGCAGGCCTTATCAATCCTAAAGGCAGAGTGCGTGGTTCCTATGTGAGAGGGTGCCCCTGCGTGAGCAGGGCCCCTCTGCAGCGTTCGGAGACCATCTCTGATGCTGTTTGTAGTGCAGCCTGACCATATACTCTTAAGCGCATTATATCCTCGCGGTAAAATGCTAACTTTGGAATGGCTGCACCTAAACATGTCGTGTTTGGTGTCAAACATCTTGGAATACTACCCCCCGCCAATCCTGGCAGCGGGGGTAGCATTCCACCCTTCTAGAGGGAAAGACATGTTAACTCTGGCTTACCCGGTAACTTCTTTCTGAAGCCCTGGCATCACAAAATGGATGCTGCTGCCACAGACACAAGTCTGGCCTCCTGCTGCTGGACGAAACTCCGGCAGGGGAGGCCTGGACAATAGGTTTCCTGTTGCAGGGAGGTGTGACCACCTCCCCAGACAGGATAGTGTGTATTGGGGCTGGGTGGGTGCACTCTTAGAGTGCTTTGAAGTCCTGCACTGGGGGAGCAAAAGGCTCCTCTGTGCATATGCCAGTTCAAACCAGCTCAGGGGCTACCTGCCCCTGCTCTGGCGTGAAACTGGACAAAGGGAAGGGGTGTAGCCACCCCTCTGCCCTGACCCACCCATAGGTGGGGCCACAGAGTAGTCCATCCCCTATTTTTAGAATAAAGGTAGGAACCCAGTCCTTAGGACTTTAGATTATACCTGGACGGAACTCTGACACTGAATCCTGGACCTTCGACGCTCTACGACAAGATTAGAGGACTGAAGAATCTCCCTTGGGGTCAAGGAGTGACTCCCCTGCTTGGCAGGCACCAAAGAAGCATCTGTCCGGTTCGCATTACTGAAGCTCCCGTCGGACGCCGAAGTCATCGCATCACCAGAGGTGGATTCTCAGACTTCCCCGAGGCTACCCTGAGTCTCCAGCAAAGCTGAGGCCCGTGGCTATCGTGGATGACTTGAGACCGTGACCCCTGGACACCGAGCACACTTGCAAGTGCACCAACTTCTGGGTCTCCCAAGAAGTTGTGCTTTGGGCTCCGAGTAGCCCTATCCTCCAGCACCACCTGCACCGAAGATCACTGGCCCCCACTCCACGAGTGTCCTGTAAGCCAGCTCCACGTGCGGCGTCACGAGGCTCCTTCGCGGTCGCTAGCCCGTTGGCTAGTAGCCCTTAACGAAGGCCAATCTTTTCTTTACTTGGCATCCTGGTTGCTCCAGGCCTGCCCTCACTTACCCTCGCTGGGTGAGTTCCCCAGACCTTGCTGGTCTGCATCATCGACGATCTACATCTTACTCGAGACTTGCCGTTGCCAAGGCTTGTTGGGTCCAATCCGGTCGCCGACACCTCAGCACTCGACAGACATTGAGCACCAGCCCGAATCCTTCTCCTGGTCCACGACAACGCCTCCCGGACCTCGTGGCTGAAGAGTCAATACGACCGTCACCGCACCTGAAGCACTCGACATCGGTGGGCATCTGTCCATCGCCTTCCTGGTCACTGGCTAGTGACCCAGACTCTGTCCCCTCTGCTTTCAGGTTCTTCAGAACTCCGATCCACTCTTGGATCCACCCGGACACTTTTCTCCTGGTCGCCAGCAGCACTTTGCAGCAGATCGCCATACGAAACGACGATGAAACCCGACCCCGAAAGGCACCTATGCACCCGGCTTCCCTGGGTGAGGTAACACGAGTACTCCGGTGCTCCCGTGGGTAGAGACTCTTCAAAGTCCTAGATCTCAAAGGGTTTTGTCCTAGTCCTCTTTTAAGTGTCCCTTTCCTCTATTTTCCCGATCCCGACTTTCTCCATAGAAGTTAACGGCGTATCGCGGTTGTGTATTTACACTGCACGCGTCTCCCGTGGGTCCCCTGTGTCACTACCTTGGGTGGTTCCTTGTGGTCCAAGCACTTCTAGAGGCTCTAGGCCTAGTGTCTAGTTCAGTCGTGGTTCGGATACCACTTTATTGGTATATGGTTTGGTACGCCCTAGGGCCCAAACGTGTATTTGTGCTATTACTGTGATTTAAGATCTTATAACCTATGTACTTCGAACTCTAGCCTCATAAAGAGACTAGAGGGGTGTGTTTAGTAATAAATACATATATTTTGAATATATACCTGGTGTGGTGCTCTTTCATTTGGTCACTCAAGAGATTATAGACTGGTAAAACAAGCTGCTTTACATTCCTTCAAGACTTAGCCTGAAGGCTGCTCTCCATAGCTACCACTAGGATAGCTTTCAATAAGGTTGTCTTTAACCTATCTACCATAAGAGTCGATTTGGACTGGTGCAAGGTGCCCACTATAATTAGTGGACAGCATATGCCAGGCCAACTTCTCACAGTAACTATGCCTACATCCCTGTGCATAAAAAAAAAAAAGGATACCACCGGTGACTGTGGCTGTATAAACATGTTGTGATTTGTGTATTGCTAACAGCTGGCTTAACTGTACATGTGATTTTGCAGATGTTGACTAGACATAATAAACAAATTTAATAAAAAAACTTGTAACCCTGCTTTTACATCAACAGACTTATGTAAATATCTTACTTTGGAGTTTGGCTTATGTTTGAGGAATTGTAAAAAAATGTTTTAAATGTTGCTCATGGGTAAAAGACATTGTCATTTACAACGCCAATAGCTCTAACTCTGACAAATGCGACCTGCTGCCTGGTTTGCAGCCTGTTGCCGCAAACCAACAAGAGAAGGGCATTCCTGCTACTCCTTGCAGAATTCCTTCCTCGAGGGGCCCCCTTACTGCTGAAATCGGTCAGCTCAGGCAGGTCCCCCAGTTTGGCCACTTGCTCCCCTGTAGGCTTCAGGGCATCCCCCTCAAGGCTTGCCTCCTCCTGGACTGTGGGAACTTCGGGGCCGGTTTCCTGCACCTCCTGTCCCTTCTCTTTCTGGCAGGCACCTGGGCCACTCTTTCAGGGTCCAGGTCCTTTTGATTGTCCCCACCGGCTGCCATTGACTGAGTGGTCACACACGCCCACTCAGGCAGACCCAACATCTCCAGATGAGACCTGTGTTCTACCTTCCCCCAATGGGAACTCTCCAGGTCGTTACCAAGCAGACAGTCAACAGGCATGGCTAGTATTGCAACTACTTTCAAGGTGCCTGAGACCTCCCCCACTCAAAGGGAACTTCTGCCACTTTGCAGAGGCGCTCTGAGTTGTCAGCTGCAACTACTGGGTAAAGTACGTTGGGGACTACCTGCGCTTCAGACACTAGCCGACAACTGACAGCTGTTACACTGGCTCCAGTGTATCTAAGAGTCTGCACCCTTTGGCCATTAATGGTCACCCACTGCCCATATTTCTTAGTGTTAGCGGGCATGTGGGTCCTTGGGACCATCTCACTGTCCCCTAGTGAGGCAAGGGTCAATTCTGCTGGCTACGACCCTCCTTGGGGACACAACTCCTCCCCCAAGGCTACACTAGTCAGCCCACGGGGCGGTGCCCCAGTGGGTGCAGTGGTGGTTTTGGATTACTTAGGATCCCCTATGAAGTGACCCACCTGGCCACAAGCATAACACTTGCGGGGACCCTTCTCTGCAGGCTTACCTGAAGAGACCCATGGTTTCTTACCACCGGGGGGCTGGGAACCTTTCCCTTGATTCCCTTGGGAATTACTTTGGGGCCCTGTTAGACCTGACCCTTTTGACAGGTTTATCCCCAAATGTTTTGCCTTTTGCCTCCTGTTTTCCTGACCCTGTTTTCGTTGGCTATAGGATTCTGGGCACTTTACCACTGCTGACCAGTGCTAAAGTGCATATGATCTCTGTATAAATTGTGATATGATTTGTTATCCATGATTGGCATATTTGATTTACTAGTAAGTCCCTAGTAAACTGCACAGTGTGTGCCGGGGCCTGTAAATCAAATGCTGCTAGTGGGCTTGCAGCACAGGTTGTGTCACCCACATGAGTAGCCCTGTAAATGTATCTCAGACCTACCACTGTAGTGTCTGCAGGCACAGTTGTAAACTCCCATGTAGCCCTGACAAGTGCACCAACTTATGAGGCCCAAACCTTCCCTTTCCTTACATGTAAGGCACCCCTAAGGTAGGCCCAAGGTACCCCCATGGACAGAGTGCAGTGTATGTGAAAGGTAGGACATGTACTAGTGTGTGTGACATTTCCTGATAGTGAAATACTGTGTAATTCGTTTTTCACTATTGAAAGGCTATCTGTCCCATAAGCTTATCATTTGGGTTGCACTGCACCATTTTTGCAAGTGTAACTCGCAATAGTGACAAGATAGGAAAATGGAGTTTGGACTCTCTGAACTCAGAATTTATTAATGCACCTTTTGGTAAAGGTTTTTTTTAAATCCTGTGTTTGAAAATGCCACTTTTAGAAAGTGGGCATTTTCTTACTTTAGCATTCTGTGTGCCTCTGGCTGTTTGAGTATTCAGCGTCTGGTGTGTGAGTGTCAGGAGCTGAGATGTGCATTCACTCTAGACAGTCACTGGGGGGGTTGAGGTGTGCCCTGCCTTGCCTGGTTGACTTATCACAGGGCTGAATAGACCTGGTCTGCATTTAGAGTGGTGAGAGGGGTTGTACTTACACCTGAATAGGCTGTGTCTCCTTTTGCACAATGCTGTCTCTGCCCTCTGTGGTCATGATGTACCAGGGGGGACAGGACTTGTTTGGACTGGGTTCAGATACCCTTTCCACAAAGAGAACAAAGACATTTTGGGGTATAAGTATTACACCTAAAACCCCAGAACTTTAGATTACTTCAAGGAACAAGAGGACCCTCTTGCTAAGGAGAAGAGCTGTAGAGCTGTAAGGACGAGTACTGCCCCTTTGCTGTGTGCTGTGTGGGGTTGCCCAGATGTGGGTCCCGGGCTCACTGTGCCACTGGATTCAAGCTAGCCTGGCTGATGACGGGTGATGCTCCGAAACCAGTCCCAGGATGCTTGTTTTCGGTCCATGGATGACCTGGCTTGGCAGTTCGGGCTGGACTGTTCCCATTAGGCACAGGGTCAAGACTGATTTGCATATGGCTTGGGCTGAACTGGGGTGGCATGGTGATCACAAGAATGATGGATTTAACCCAGATCTCTTGATTGGCTGTGAATGTTTGATTTGCTGTACATTCTGTCCATCATTTGTGTGTCTTTTGCGTTCTCACCCTAAGTGCGCCGGATATGCCCAGACGTGGGTTCCAGGCTCACTGTGCCACTGGATTCAAGCTAACCTGGCTGATGAGGGGTGATGCCCCGAAACCGGCCCAGGATGCTTGTTTCCGGTCCAGGGAGGACCTGGCTTGGCAGTTCGGGCTGGAATGTTCCCATGAGGCACAGGGTCACAACTGATTTGTATATGGCTGGGGCTGAACTGGGGTGGCATTGTGAGCACAAGAATGATGGATTTAACCCAGATCTCTTGACTGGCGGTGAATGTTTGATTTGCTGTACATTCTGTCCATCATCTGTGTGTCTTTTGCTTTCTCACCCTAAGTGCGCCGGGTGATGCCCAGATGTGGGTTCCGGGCTCGCTGTGCCACTGGATTCAAGCTAACCTGGCTGATGAGGGGTGATGCCCCGAAACCGGGCCCAGGATGCTTGTTTCCGGTCCAGGGAGGACCTGGCTTGGCAGTTCGGGCTGGAATGTTCCCATGAGGCACAGGGTCACAACTGATTTGCAAATGGCTGGGGCTGAACTGGGGTGGCATGGTGAGCAAAAGAACGATGGATTTAACCCAGATCTCTTGACTCG
This sequence comes from Calotriton arnoldi, assembly GCA_963921515.1. NCBI lineage: Eukaryota > Metazoa > Chordata > Amphibia > Caudata > Salamandridae > Calotriton > Calotriton arnoldi. The sequence goes on along the minus strand of CAWUFW010015437.1, from coordinate 178,989 downwards.
GGGTGAATGTTTGATTTGCTCTACATTCCGTCCATCATCTGTGTGTCTTTTGCTTTCTCACCTGCTGTGTGGGGTTGGCCTGCAGTTGCTGCTTCTGTCTGTGGTGGAGGAAAAGGACTGACTCTTTTGTCCCTGCTGTGGCATCCTGCTTGTGAAGGGAATCCCCAAGGGCTTGTGTGTGCTGGCCTCCTGGTAAAAGTCTCTGGGGATCCAAAAGACTTACAGAAGGACTGGACTGTTCTTCACCTGTTTCTTTTTTTTCTTTCAATGAAAACCTTTAAAAGTGATGGATTATTGATCCCCAGCTGAGGAAGTGCTGAAGGAGTCAACAGCGATTGGTAAGCGTTGTGTTATTTACACTTTTCTCATTTCTAAACAAAGAGCGTGTTGAGCGCTTCATTCCAAACCTGGGAGGAGCGCTTTTGGCTCTGCTCCCTGATCAGCGCCAGGGGAAAGCACTGTGTTGAAGAGTTACAATACTGGCTGCCTTTCCAGCAAAGTATTGCAGATAACGATTAAAACAAAACTGCAGCCGGAACTTTGCTGGAGTGGCCCCGTGCTGCGTCAAGACATGATCATCTGGCGTCAGCCCGGAAGGCTGCGCCAAGAAAAACTAACTTGGAGTGCCCCCCCTGCAGGTTGCCGCGGCAACCAGAGAATCGCAAGTGGAGAGAGGAAGTCCCGGGTGGGAGCCTACTCAGCGTTGCTGTGTCAGAAGAAGGCGGGGCTCAACCGCTGGAGGCTCAGAGCCGTCTAGACCGGCAAGGGAGTCCTGGGTCGGCAGTCTGGCGGGAAGCTCCTGCCAACACGTGCCCTTACACCAGCTAACCGAGCGGGGAGGGGAACCCTTCACAAAGGTCCTGCTTGGCCACTGTGCCCTTCCTGTGTCCATTTCCCCTGTGTAGCAGCTGCCCCGTGTGGTAGTGGGCATCTGCCTTGACAAAACCGGGTGATTCTGGCCAGACACGTGGGACCCTGTGAGGTCACCCTGCCCCCTTTCGGACTCATTTCTACCTCAGGGGCACTTGAGGAGTGGGTAGTGTGGCAGGGCGAGATCTCAACAGAGGCCCCTTCTAGGAAAAGTTATCGCATCATCCCCGGTGGGCCCGCAGGTGCTCCGTGGCCAACGGAGTCTAACTAAATAGTGGGATATTATGGTATACACCATGATGATGTATGGTGTAGGCAGGATGTGTTCATGATAGTGTTTTCATGACCTTTGTTACTGGTGAGGATTTACTACATTTTCTGTCCTAATGTAATGGAATATCTGGATGGTATGAAGTGCACAGTGATGATGTTTTCTGGCTGACTTGTGCAACATATGATTAGTTACTTTAGCGCACTAAATGTGATGCCATGATAAGTGCCTAGTTAGCAGAGTGCTTTTGGCCTAAGCTGATTTAAAGTGCTTTATGTGTTTTATGGTTTACGCATTTTGATGAAAAGTGCCTAGTGGCACAAGTGCTTTGTGTAATGGTGTCTGGCACAAGTGATTTGTGTAATGGTGTCTGATGTGTTTTTACCTACTACCAAGTGATTTATGACCTTATGTGCACTTCTATGACAAGCGCCTAGTGGTGCAGCGATTTATGTTATGTGGTCAAAATGTGTTTTACATGCTATGCCGTGACTTATGGTCTAATGTGTTTTATGTACAATACAAAGGATATTTTTGATATACCTTGTGTGGAGTCTCTCTATTTGTGGTGTGCCTATTGTTTCACTGGTGTGTGTGTTGCGCAAACGCTTTACACATTGCCTTTGGGATAAGCCTGAGTGCTCTGTCAAGCTACAAAGCGGGTGAGCAGGGGTTATCTTGGGTGTGTAACTCCCTTACCCTGACTAGAGTGGTGGGTTCCACCTGGCTTAGGTGTATACCCTAGCCAACCAGAAATCCCATTTATAACAGGCCTTTTTTGGAACACCTTTTATTACCCTTGCCCCCCCCCCCCCACTCTTCTGCTGGGGACCCTGCCTACCCTTGGCTGAGTCTACCATATGCCCCTTGTGGACTCTGATGCTGACCCAGGGGTCTGCCTCCACAGCAAGCTTCCTGGAGTATGTCATCTTACTGTCAATCAAGTGCTGGCATAGCTCTGGAAAACTATTAGCAGACAAGTGCTCCCATGCCATCAAATCATAGAGCCCCTGAAAATCATTTACCTGGCTACCCTTCATACTCCACACAAGTGTGTGATTCAAGTTCCTTACAGGCCCTGAACTTCTGCCGATATAGTTCTAGTCCTCCTTCATAGGAGCATAAACCATCTCATCCTCCTCTGGTAAGGCTAGCAAGGTATCCCTCCCTTCTGCCATGAAGCGGCTCCACAATCCCGCTCCCCAGTCTCTCTCAGGGACTCTGTGGGACCTCATTGCTACCCATACCCCTTGAACCACTGACTAATGTCATCACTTTTCACATAATCCTTGATCACTTCAATAGGGATGTACACCCTCCCTTCCCTAGGCACTGAAGACAAGACAAGCTGCCACCATTGGAACTGGACTCCACACTCTTGGCTTTTATATCCAGCTCCTTCAAACTTCTCTCATGTTCTAAGAGCATCCTCTTTTCCTTCATAGCAAGTTTCTGACTCTCTAACTCCAATTTATCCTCCATGTCAATCTCTTTCCCCAACCTGAGCTTAGAAAGCTCCATCTCATGCACTCTGCTTCTCTCTCTGTCCTCCAGCTCCTCTGGAGACAGCCCCTTTGAAGACACACTGCTGCCCCCCCTGGAAGGTACCCCCCCTCCAGGCAGACCCATTAGCCCATCCTGCTTCCCATCTAAATTCTCTGCCTCCACCATAGGCTCTTCGGTATGCTCACTTGCATTTCTTGATTCCAACCAGGCTCTCAGTGCCTTTTGGTATTCCTCCTTTCTGGTGAGACCTCTTACTGAGATTTATCATTTTTTGCAGATGGCTTTCAGTTGTGGCACAGTGTAGGTTTTCACCCTATCCTCTTCAAATTCAATATCCACAGATGTAATTGATGCTGGTTTTGTCATGGTGAAAATTGGCAGTTCTCAAATTGCAAAAAATTCGAAAAAATAAAAAGTTCCACCAATAGTATGTGGTTGCGTAATGGTCTGCACTATACTAGTAGTGTACACCAATCACTGTATGTAAGGCACAAATGCAAGTCCAGGTCCTCATAGCAGACCACCAATGCTAGAAATGGGGGTCTCTAGTTGACAATGGTTTGCACCTTTGTCCAAGTAGGGGCCCTTCTTCCTAGTCAGGGTAAGGGGGATACACTTCTAAAATAACCCCTGCTCACCCCCTTGGTAGCTTGGCATGAGCAGACAGGCTTATCTCAGAGGCAGTGTGTAAAGCATTTGTGCACACATACAGTAATAGCATTACAAATGGACACCACACCAGTTTAGAAAAATAAGTCATCTTTATCTAAACCAAACAAGACCAAAACGACAAAAATCCAACATACAATAATCAAAATGTGATTCTTAGAAGGTAAAAACACTTCTGTCCATAGCAGACTACAGATGCGACCCTTTCAACAAGTAGCTTGGATGCGTCACAATCATAAACAAAAACAGCTGCAGGGAAGGTGATACATCGGTTCCTCACTTCAGGGGAGGTGATGCGTCGATTCCTTACTGCCACTCAGGGGAGGTGATGCGTTGGTTCCTTACTGAAGGGGAGGTGATGCGTCGGTTTCTTACTGTGCAGGGAAGTGATGTGTTGGTTTCTTACTGCAGCCCCAGCATTTTTGTAGACTTGGCACTCCAGTGCGATGCGTGGGGATCGGGGATGCATCTGTTCTCGATGTGGCGGCAATGGCGCTGCGTTGGTCTCTCCAGCCGCGGTCCCACGATGCTTTGGTTCTTGCAGCCACACAGCAGGGCCTGCGTCTGCATCGGTGCGGTGATCTGGGACTTCGGAGATCGGTGCACCGGATTTAGCGTATGGTGATTTCTCCAGCCGTGGGCAGGCGCAACGTCTGTTTGTTCAGCGGTACAGCAGCGATGCATCAGAGTACCGGTGCGGATGCGTTGCGCTTCTCTTAGTTGCGTCTCTTTTCCAGCTCCCAGCAGCAGGAACAACCTCCATAAGCCCAACACAGCAACGGCCACTTCTTGGCAGGTCAGAACTCCCAGCAAGGAAGTTCAGGGGAGCTGGTAGTGAAGTCTTTGTGTCCCTGAGACTTCAGAACAGGAGGCAAGCTCTACTTCAAGCCCTTGGAGAGCTTCATCAAACATGATACACAGCAAAGTCGTTATCCTCTCCTTGGCAGAAACAGCCACTGCAGGCCAACCCCAGACAGCACACAGCAAAAGGGCAGTACTACTCCTTCAGTTTTCCAAGCTCGTCTCCTTGGCAGAAGTTCCTCTTGAGTCTAGAAGTATTCTAAATTTCTGGGGTGTGGGCCTCACTATATATATTCCATTTCTCTTTGTTCGTTCTCTTGTGGTAGAGAGGCTCTGTGCTCAGTCAAAACCAGTTCTGTCATATCTGGTCCAGCTTCCCGGCAGGAGGTGGAGACAGCATTGTGTAAGGCAGACCAGACCCATTCAGGTGAATGTAAATCTCCTCCCCCTACTCCAAATGCAGCCCAGGTCCATTCACCCCAGCCCTGACTCATCCAGGTAAGGCAGGACACACCTCAACCTCCCCAGCAACTGTCTACATTGAATTCACATCCACAGCCCCTGTCACTCCAAAGCCAGACAGTCAATACACAACCCAGCAGAGGCACACAGGATGGCTAAGCAAGAAAATACCCACTTTCTAAAAGTGGTATTTTCAAACACAGAATGTAAAAACCATCCTTACTAAAAGGTGCATCTTTATACTCTGAGTTCAGGCATACTAAACTTTACCTTCCTATCTTGTCCCAGTGGGAAGTTATATTTATAAGATGTTATAAATAAACTCCCATTCTATCCTATGGGACAGATAGCCTTTCAATGGTGAAAAACGAAATTCACTGTAGTTCACTATCAGGACATGTTACACACATCTGCACATGTCCTACCTTTCACATACACTGCACCCTGCCCACAGGGTTATCTTGGACCTACCTTAGAGGTGACTCACACGTAAGAAAAGGGAAGGTTAGTGCCTGGCAAGTGGATGCACTTGCCAGGTCGACATGGCAGTACCAGACTGCGCACAGACACTGCAGTGGCAGGTCTGAGAACCTTTTGCAAGGCTGCTTGTGTGGGTGGCACAATCAGTGCTGCAGGCCCACTAGCAGCATTAGACTTACAGGCCCTGGGCACAAACAGTGCACTGTACTAGGGACAAACAAGCCAATCTTGGAAACACCAATCCATATTCCCAATTTACAGAGGGAGCACTTGCACTTTGGCACTGATCAGCAGTGGCAAAGTGCCCAAAGCATCTAGACCAGCAAAAACGAAGTCCAGCATGCAGCTGAAACACAGGAGGCAGAGGCAAAAATACAGGGAAAACCACACCAAGGATGCAAGGTCTAACACCACACTTATAACATTTGTTTATTTTATTTATTTAGTGCATTTGTAGAGCATGACTGTCACCAAACTGGTATCCTGGTGCTGAGCATATAGATAGATATAATACTGACAAAATAATACACATGCACAAGCACTGTCGCGGGTCTGGCTACTTAGGAAACAGCCAAGTCTTCAAGACCTTCCTAAACTGCAACATTTCACTTGAGGACCTAAGTAGGGGTGGTAGCTCATTCCACAGCTGGGCTGCTTTGACTGTGAATGTCCAACCTCATCTTGACTTCCAGAATATGTTTATACAAACCATGTTTGCAGAGCTGGATCAGAGATGTCTCCCCGGGGTAGATCCTTTTAGTCTGCATTGTAAAGGCACAGGGCATTTTCCCTGTAGTGCCTTGAACACAATGCACACGGCCTTGAAGATAATCCTCTGTTTCAGAGTAAGCCAGTGTAACTCCTTTAGGGCATTTGTTGCTGAGGATCTATGAGATCTGTTCAGCACCAATTTTGCCGCTGCACTTGTGCTCTATATAGTTTCTTCAACAAATGATCAGGAGAATGCCACAAGAGAGTGCCCTCGCTCTTTTCAGACTGTAGGGGTCGCAAAGGAAGTGACAGGAGTAGCAGGGAGCAAGCTAGAGGTCACAGCTGTGACCTCTAACAATCTCCAAATGACGTCCAGAGGTGCAAGGGGATACCTTCCTGCTAACAAATAAATGCCGGAGGCATTTTCCTCTTTCTATGTGTGCTGCAGAAGACAGCACACATAGAAAGAGGAAAGAATGACGAGAAACAAAGATACTTCTCCTCGCTTCGCCTCCCCTGGGGATGTGTAGTAGTTTTGACGCATTCCCAGATCTATCACTTATGGTAAATCCGGGAATGAGCTAAAATTGATTTGCACTGCGATGCGTTACTCAAGATTTATCAAGCCACTCAGGGCCACGCAAGGTGGCCGTGAGTGGATTGATAAATCGCACTTAAGGGCTGCGTCATGCATGCACCCTGTTGCGTGCTGCAAAAGCGACGCAACCTTTTGGTTCCTTGTTCAGCTTATGGTTATTGAATCCAGAGATATGACACAGCAACAAACACACACCTAATACCAACTAGGGCTATTAGCTTTATGAACGGTTGTTAGCTGTTTAGATAAATCAGTAATAACAATTAATTTTTTGCAGGTAATATTGAAAATATTTTAATTCTGAAATTGAGACTGTGAATTAAACGGTTCACTGACACATCAATGTCAAAAATATTGATGTAAAAAATATTGCTGAAAAAATCTAAACTACAAAAATATCGACTCCCTATACTTAAACAGTTAAGTAAAAAAATTCGACAAAAAAATATTGATGTAAAAAATATAGTTGTACAAAATATCGATTTTTATATATATAAAAAATAAAATAATAAATAATAAATATATTGAATAATAAAATTATTTTTAACAAAATAAATTAAATGTAATATATATTTTAACAAAATATAACAAATAAACTTAATTAAAAAAAGTTAAACACGCAAACATAATAATTAATATATATATATATATATATATTTCGTTTAAAACAATTAATAAACTATTAATTTTAATGCATTTTATAATTATATAAAGATTTACAAATATATACATATATATATATATATACAAAATTTCTCCGTTCCTCATTCCCAATTTCGCGGAACACCACGGGCACGGACCTATATATACCAATAACATAAAATATAATTAAAAAAACATTGTATCATACATTAAAACATTAACCTATTTAAAAATATTTCAACTTAAATTTCCCAATACAGTCAGTGCAACAGTAGGGAAAGTGTTGGATAGCGGAGGATACGAATTATTATTCCCTCTCTAATGAGTGCAACAGTAGGGAAAGTATTGGATAGCGAAAGGGTAAAATTTACTATTCCAACTTCAATGAGTGCAACAGTTGGGAAAGTGTTGGATAGCGGAGGGATTACATTTACTATTCCAACTCCAGTCAGTGCTACAGTAGGGAAAGTGCTGGATAGCGGAGGGGTAAAAATTACTATTCCCACCCCAGTGAGTGCAACAGTAGAGAAAGTGTTGAATAGCGGAGGGGTAAAAATTACTATTCCCACTCCAGTGAGTGTAGCAGTAGGGAAAGTGTTAGATAGCAAAGGGATAAAATTTACTATTCACACTCCAGTCAGTTCAAAAATAAAATCAAAAAAATATCTAAAAAATCAAAAAATAAATTAAAAATATATATATATTTAAATTTGTTAAAAATTAATCTACAAATATATTTAATATTAAAAATAAAAAAACAAAAACATATTATAATGTTAATTACATATGACAAATACCTACAAATATTCTATCAAATAAAATAAAAAATAAACTTCAAACATATAAATATGTTTTAATAAGAAAATAATGACAAACAAAAACATTAATTATTACATTAATTTATTTATATTTTTCCTGCCCTTTAACACCACACAAATCACAACTAAATTTAAAAAGAAATGTACTTCCATAATTAGCATAATTAATTGCCAATTAAAGAAATATTATTAATAAAAAAACGAATAAAAATTGATTACCTTCCCACACTTTAACCCTATAATCCCCACAACACACAGCTACAATTAAACTGTAAAAAAAATAATTACACAATTAAAACTTATTTAAAAATAAAAAACTATTACTTCTAAACAACTAATTATAAAATAAGTAATACCCACCTTTTACCCCTTTAAAACTAAAAACCACACTCAAAAAAATAAACAATTACACTAAATAAATATCAATTAATTAATTACTATATTAATTAACAACTAATTATTAATTAATTAAACACAAATTAATTCACAACCATTACCACTATAAACCCCACAACAAACACCTAAAAGTAATTACACAATTTCCATATTTAATTTACAATTAATTAATTAATATTAATAGACATCTAATTATTAATTAATTAAACATAAATGACTTCTCACCCGTTACCCCTATAAACCCCACAACCTGCACCTAAAATTAATTACACAATTGCCATAATTAATTTTAAATAAATTAATATCAATTAACAACGAATTATTAATTAATAAAAAATAAATTACTTCCCACCCTTTACCCTATAAACCCCAAAACATGCACCTAAAATTAATTACACAATTGCCATAATTAATTACCAATTAATGTATTAATTAACAACCTATAAAATGTCAATTAAATAAATATTAATACATAAAACATAATCATTATTTTAATATAATTAAATTACTTCCCACCCTATTCCCCTATAAACCCACAACTCACTACAGAACTAAAAAAACACAAAATTCAATTCTAATAAAATTAATAACTACTAAAAATGTAGCACATATTAAAAATGTTAAACAATTCTTATACAAAAATAATGCATCACATACATTTAAAATATATACTAAAATACATAACACTAATTACACAATCGATATTTTAAACAACTATACTCTTGCAAACATTATTAAACACCTCTATATTTTTAAAATCGATATGTCTTACCTTAAATCGATATTCTTGACCACGATATTCTCGCTGTCGATATTTCTCCCTTACGATATTTAGGACTTTATATTTCTGTAAGTCGACATTTAAAACTCAATATTTCTTCTTCACACCGAATTAAACATTACTGAGGCCTGTGGAAGGTGTACGGTCTTAAGAGTGTCTCAATCCCTCCTGGTGTGTTCACTGTATGTTAAATACGCATGCCCTTTTTCTCTTCACATCTCACCTAGCTGCATGTCTTACACATTGTTGGATAGAAACATTTCCCCACATGGTAATGGACACGCAGCCTGTACTGAGTGCCCCAACTGTACTGATGTCTGGATCCTTAACGTTGATATTTGTTGTCAAAAGCAAACACGGATCATGCATGTGCACCATGACTTATAACTGTCTCATGAATTGCGGACTTCTTGGACCGAGAGAGTACCATAATAATGATGAAAGGCTACTGTTTCTACCAAGAGTTAAGCAGCATGAGAGCGGTGGTGGCAGTATACCATGTAGCGATCAGTAGGAGTGCACATTTTCTTTTTAGGTCTAGTGTTAGCCATTACTTTTTGATTTTGCTAACATATGTCTAATATACTTACATGGAGGGGCTTTCAGGCCCATCTCTTCATCCACTGGTCTGTTGTAGTGTCATTCAAATTTTGCTTCCACCCACTACAGCATATGGCATAGGGTAGTGGAGCAGCCTACATAAGCAGCAGGCTAAATTCACTTTGAGTGACTGCATTATGCTCCTTCACAAGGAGCACATCCACATACAAGCTAGTTCCCTTCAGTGCCACTGTTTTTGGTTTTACTTTAATACTTTAATGCTGCTTTTATGTTTAGAGCCTGATATGATATCAGGCCACAGCAGAGGTGAACACAGGGCAAATTTGATCTTGATCTGATCCCATCTCCTGCCAATGCTGATGTAAATTCTTTTTGGAGTGTTGTGCTTTCCTGACTGCTGGTCTTTTACAGCATACCAGAATGTATCCATTTGAAACTGTTCAGTATTGTGTTATCCTCTTCTTACTTTTTCTTTCTTTCTTTCTCTTTTATCTTTTTTGTTTGTTTGTTTGTTTGTTTCTTTCTCTCTTTCTTCCCTTCTCATTTTTATTCCATCCACTTCGGCATGCATTAAGGAGCAATGCATCAGCCCACATCAGCCGTTGGCTAACTGCACTACGAGTTAGAGCATGCCCCCCTTTCACACCAAGCACACACAAAGTAGATCCCTTCAGCGCCAGGGCGTACTATAACAATGTCAGGTTTTTCTAAGAACAAAATATTTTGTTTTGCCTGTAGCAAATTCTTTTTTTTAAGATTGATGAGGTCCCGGCAGGTAATCAAACATTAAAGTTGTGCAAAAACCATGACAAAACTAAACAAGAATTGCCAGAAGGCTGTCGGACAACTTCAGACCTACAACGGTTTAGTGTGTATGCTGCACAGTGCATGTGGGATGTACATGTGGTGGGTTTATGTGTGCCTGTGAATGGTACAATACAGAGACAATGCAGTACTGTGCAGTGTGTGTATGCTCTATGCATGTGCTAGGTGTATGTGTGCCTGTGAAGGGTACAATACATGAAGTGTGTAGCGCTGTGCAGTGCGATTATGTCATTTGCATGTGCTGGGTGTATTTGTGAATGGTACAATACATGGCAGACTCTTGGTTCCATTTATGGAGACCCAGGGCTATCTGGAGGCACACAAGGATGTACAGGAATTCCCCCAGACAGATTTTTGTATTGCTGCATTCCTGTAAGCTGGGGGGGGGTACACTGGAGAAGGGAGAGCCAGGCTCTCTGGTACACCTCGAAGGGTGCTATTTGATTCAGAGAGAGGTCACAAGGAAGGGTCCTGGACACATCCCAGGAAAGAGATGGGGCTGATAAGAGAATGATAAAGAATAGGACTGTAGCCGTTGGCTAACCTTTTGATACAATTGCCACTGTGGCTGCGATCCAGGTGTGAACTTCTAATCACTCGCATAGCCTGTGTTGTGGGGCTATCAGATTTGGAGTCGCTTCTGCTGTGATAGACTGCTTACAGATGGAAGAGAGGAGTGGGTACTTCAAAAAGGAAGCAGTCCCCAATATAAACTGCAAAACCTCAGACTCTAAATCACATTCTGTGTCTGGAAATTGACTATAAAAGGAGAGCTTGATACCCCCAAAATTGTCAACTGTCAAGCAGCCAGTTGGGCTGTGATAGGAGGAGTAGCTCTGTAAGACTTCTGTCTGTGACCAGGACTGGGGCCAAGGCCTGCTAGTCTCCCAGCTGGGTGACTGGACATTACCCGGGTAATCCAAGACCACCTGCCCTGGAGCATCAGTGCCTGCCTGTTTGCCAAGAACAGTGTGCACTGTGAGGAAGAGAAGAGCATTGGAGGGAGCGTGGTCCAGTGGGGAACCCTGTTGAGTGGATTCCCTTAGCGTAATGTGAGGAGACGACTGCTGCTCCGATCAGATCATTGCCCATGGGCAGGGAATGCTGGCAATCCTATTATGCCAGAGGAGGGCCACTGTGAAGTGAGCTGTGATCATCGCAGTGCCGAATGGTTCCCACCCCTACGGACCATGCCTGCAACCTCGGCATCATACTCATCTCCTCATTCACCATGAACCGCCAGATCAACGCGGTGTCCTCCACATGCTTCAACACCTTCCGCATACTCCACAAGACCTTCAAATGCATTCCCCCCAACCCCAGAAAGACCATCACCCATGCACTCATCACCAGCAGACTTGACTAAAGAAACACGCTCTACGCAGGAATCAACAAAATACTCCTTCGCAATCTCCAGACCGTCCAGAACGCCGCAGCCAGACTCGTCTTCAGCATCCCACAACATGACCACATCAACCAGCACCTCCGCGACCTCCACTGGCTCCCCGTCAAAAAAAGAATAACCTTCAAACTGCTCATGCATGCCTACAAAGCCCTCCACAACTCTAGACCCCAATACCTCAACGAAAGAATCTCCTTCCACGCCCCCAAGAGAAACCTCTGCTCCGCGAACCTAGCCCTAGCCACGGTCCCCCGTATCCACAGGGCCAAAATGGGTGGCAGATCCTTCTCCTGCATCGCGGACAAGACCTGAAACTAACTCCCCCTCAGCATCAGATGAATTCCGACACTGAAAGTCTTCAGAAAGGACCTCAAGACTTGGCTCTTCAGAAGACCATGGAGCTGCCCGTACCCCTCCTCGCCCCCCCCCCTCAGCGCCTTGGGACCCTCACGGGTGAGTAGTGCACTCTAAAAATCCCTGATTGATTGATTAAATGGATCATTGCTCATGTGCAATGAGGAATCGGTGACTCGGGATGCTATGAGGGGCTGCCGTGACGAGATTGCCCTGCTGAGTGGGCCATAGCTCATGTGCAGTGGTGAGCCAGTGACCCTGTATACCAGGAGGGGACACCATGACAATCGAGTTGGAGCCAGTATTCAGTGAATCAAGCAAGAAGAGTGAACTTTTCAAAATCATCACTGGAGGAGAGAGGCCAACGTGGGGACTCCTATGGACCTGCACCATGACTGAGGGTCAGCGGCAGGATTGTCGCACTATTTCCTCCCCCCACTTACCATGGGAGGAACCAAAGAACTTACCTAGATTGGAAGAGCCATAAAGAACCTCTGGTCTCTGGGGCTGCTCGGCCGCGTGCTCTGCATGTGAGGACTGCCGAGCACAGCCCACCTGAGCCACATGCAGAGAACTTAACTGGAGACAGCTGCTGCAGCTTTAGCAACCGCAGATTAGGCACACTTGGTCTCCGGTCACTCAAATCCTGCAGGTGTGGGCAAGACTGATTCCGGGCCCGTCTGCCCTGGGGGTACTTGCTTGCCAGGTAGTTTATTGGTGCTGGAACATTTTGGACGTTAACACAAAGTCAGAATGGAACTCCTGAGACTTGGACTACTAGTGGGGTTGCACCAGATCTCAGGGATCTGCTTAAGAGATACCAGAGCCCAGACCCCAGGGGCCTATGGAAGTTGCTTGTGAATGCTAGATTTCTCTTTGTGTGGGTAGCAGTAAAACTTCATAAAAGTAAGTATTTGACTGCACAATCATTTATTGCTGCTCTTGTGTGTGATTTGAGTTGTGAGCATGTGTTCACCCGCCAGCATCCACCTCCCCTGAGCAGCTGTGGACTGCTCAACCCATGCTACGACTGAGAGTTAAGTGCTGAAGGGGTACTTGGCCCTGTTGCTCAGGGGCTATGGTCGGTCAGGCCCCAGGACATAAGGAGTACAGACCTCACCCTCCCACGGTTGGGCTCAGCAACCCCTGCTTGCCCCAAGGCCCTCTGAATGGGGGTTCAGACACACATTGTCTCTTTTCTCTTCAGTAACCTCTTTTCTCGCTCACCTGACTGAAGTTCCTCACATCTCCTTCACTTCAGAACCCCCTAAATGCACATGGCAAGCGCTCTCTCATAAGCACTGCATTTTCTTGTAGTTTTGCCGTGCCAATATTTTAACACCTGTGTACCTTCATTACTCACATTTGCACAGTATCGTAATTGCAACTGGAATAGGTGCGCTCTGCAGAGAGGCCAAGGATTGGATGACCATTAGAAACATCTGAAGACGACTTAATTCAAAGTTTGCCCTATACAAGAGTATCATACTACACGAAAAAATGCATAAACACAACATCCTGGAAATAGCTTACTTAATCTTGCATTCCCTAAGAGTGTTAACACGTGAAATATAAATAGAACAGGAACAAAATTGCTGAAATGGATTACTCTAATTTTTTTAACATTCTTTGTTGAGAAATCGATCAGTGTTTTTGCCAGTAAAGTTAAAGACATAACTAGAGAGCCCGAGAGCATGTTCTATTGGGTCCAAGACCCGAAGGGACCAGCCTCGCTCAAAGCCCGACTGCAGGTCGGCTTAAAATCAACATCAGTCAAAAGCAGATTCAAGAGGTTGGTGGCATGAACAGCGCATCCCTCTTCGAGTTTCCATTTGTCACTAAATATTTTTGTGATCTCCAAAAGAAAGTTTCTTCACGAAAGTAAAGTGAAGGAAAAGAGGCATCAATGTGCATAACCAAGATCTTCACAGTGGCAGCAACCAGATCAACCAACCAGCATTCAAACCAAACCTCCAAGTAAGAACATTCAGATAAATATTCCACTAGAATTAAACAAACAAAGCCATAACAGACATGTAGAGCCTGCCGACTATGATACACACCCCGAAGTATAACATCCTATTATGACAAAAGACAGTCATGCACAGTGTGTGGGGAACAACATGCCTGTTCATATATTTCATCATGTCTTTTTAATTCATACAATGGAACCAATTGAGTCGATAGTCACCCACTCAATGTCCTCACCCTCACTCAACACATTGATGCTCAAAGGCAACCGACAACCACTTTTCCTACAGTGCAGCTGTTTAACAGCTCTCCGGTGCTGCTGCACACCACTGCTTTCTCCCCGTTTTTCTGACTGCATTCTCCTGCTTTTCCCTTTTTTTTACTGCTTTCTCCTTCCTTTCCTGTTTTTTTGACTGCATTCTCCTGCTTTTCCCTTTTTTTTTGACTGCTTTCTCCTTCCTTTCCTGTTTTTCTGAGTGCTTTTTCCTGGTTTTCCCTCGTTTTTCACTACTTTTCCTTTTTTTTAAAACATTTTTCGCTCTCGCCTGCCGCCCATTTTCCTGCCTCTTGCCTAGCCCCGCCCTCCGTCTCCCATTGGTCCTCCCTTCTCCTCCCAGGACCTACTTAATAGAGGCCGCAGTGCAATCTCATGGAGGACGATCCAGGCCTAGCTCTCCCATGCTGCTGCACCTCTTCCTCCCTGTTTTTCCTAGTGCTTACTCATGCTTCTCCCTCATTTTGTTACTGCTTTGTTCTCCCTTCCTCCAATTTTTCCAAGTGCTTTCTCCTGCTTTTCCCTATTTTTTTTTACTGTTTTCTCCTTCCTATCCCCTCGTTTTTCTGAGTGTTTTCTCCTGCTTTTGCCTCATTTTTAGGTCGAGCCTCGTATCCCTTCTATGGGGTTTTGGCAAACCCACCAATTGCCATTGGTTGTCATCTGGGGCATTCAGAAATGCTGGCTTGTTATTGGTGCATTTGTGGAAATGTCCCTCCTTTGTCTGCTTAGCTCTTTCCCTGGCGATTTAATTCAGAGAGCATTCTGTTTGGCCATCACACTGTACAGCGTGTGATGGCCCCTCCTCCCGAATGGGCATTGCAGGTTTTTTTTTTTTTTTTTGTAATGTCTGTAAAATAACATTTATTCCTGAAAGCTGTGACGCCTACACCATTGAGTTGACAAAATTGCCATTCCTTCTTTGATAGAATGACACCCGTAATCAATCATGCACACAGCATTAGACCGGGTGAATCAACAGGATAGCTCTCGAGGTGCAAGGAAGAAAGTGACAAAACAGATGATCCACTGTGGGCAAGCTTGTAAACCAATTAAGGGACAAAGGGGCATATTTACAAGCCCCTATCGCCACCACAACGTCACCTATAATGATGTTGTGGTGGCGATAGGGGCTGCGCCTTATGTACAAGGCAGCGTTAAGCCACTTAACGAGGCTTAACGCTGCCTTGTACATAAGCTCCCCTTTCACGCTGTGGATAGCGTGAAAGGTGTGGGCAGTGGGTGTTGCGGTGGGCGTTCCACCGCAACACCCATACATTTTGATGCTGCCCCCTATTTACAAGGATGTCATACATAGGAGGCAGCGCCAAAATTAAGACCAGGTAAAAACTGGTCTTAAGATGGCGAAACGAGGAGAAATGCATTATTTATCCTCGGTTTTGCTTTTTCCATGTGTGCTGCCTTGTGCAGCACACATGGAAAAAGCAAAATGCCATTGTTTGTTTATGTACAGTAAGGTGTCCCTTCCTGTACATAAACAAACTTTTTTTTAAAATGCCATTTTGTCACTTTCATGTGTGCTGAATGAAGCAGCACTAATGAAAGGGACAGAATGGCATTTTAGGATTGTTTATGTGCAGGAAGGGACACCTTCCTACACATAAACAATTCTCCCCTGCACGCAGACACACTTGCACCATGGTGCAAGGGTGCCTGCTTTGGCGCTAAGTTGCTAAACTTAGCGCCATCGCGGAGGGAAACGCAAGGCTGCACCACATTCTTGTAAATATGGTGCAGCCTTGCGTTTCAGAAGTGGCGGAGAGAGGCGTTAAGCCGGAAGGCTAACGCCTCTCTCCTCCACTTCCTTGTACATATCCCCCCAAATGTCTAAACCTGATTTTGTCTGTCCAAGTTTAGCCACAGAGCTGCATTCTACAGAAACGGAAATGCCTGCAGACACCTAGCATGCTATAAGTACAGCGTCTGTGCCTGAACGAACACTGGAAATACTAGATAATTGATATAACTAAATGTAGCTATTTTTTAAGGTCCTGTCATTTTGCTGCCTTACCCCTTATGTCTACAATTTATATATTCACCACAGACCGAGGTTATTTTTGTGGAGAGGACATTTTTGTGGAGAGGACATGTACGTGTTATCACTTTGTGATTGCACGAAAATCAAAAACATGACAAAAATGCTTGCACCTGACAGTTCAATTACAGCTTTAGTAGAACGTGGGCACGGTAGACAATTCCGTGGAGATAAAGGGCATGAATAAATTAGTAGACAGTGATAAATAAACAGAAAGGCAAGGGCCTGGCTGTGCGTGGAGTTGCCCTGCTGACATTACCCCCCCTTTCCCCCGCACGACCAAGACTGGAAAGAGAATGCTTTCTGCTTTAGAGCTCAGGTCGAAGGGCTAGTTTTGTCTTATTTCGAACATGAGTCGTTGCAATTTATATGGAATTAGCTTGTGTTTGGTTTTTTGTTTTAAAATAAAGTTTAAAAAAAACTTTATTAAAAGCTAGTTGACAGTGGAAGAGTCTGCTAGAATACTTCTGCTTATTTCACCAATGTCCTTAATAGATAGTGGCTACAATTGCCCAATTTTCTTCTGAAGTGAAAAATCATAACTTGCACCAATACCAACAAAGTTGCAGGCAAATACCATTTTTCGTTGGCTGCAAAATCCACCATTAATAGTCTACAATATATTCATAATTTAAATACTATGGGACAGATGTACAAGGCCCTTGCGCCACTTTTGCGTCACTTTTCCCATGTTAAAAATGACGCAAAAGTGGCGCAAGGGCCTTGTAAATCTGCCCCTATTTCCATCTGGGATGGGAAAAAGTAACTTTCAAATTCATTACACTTTGTGCCATAACCTATGTACTGTGTGGTTTCACTCCCCGATTCACAATATAAACCGAGTAGGCAGAAAGCAAATTCAGCATCATTTGGCTTGTCAGAACAGTTTTTCGAGGTTTTGTCTTACAATAATTCAGTACATACATTGGGGCAGATTTACGAAAAGTGACGCACCGCTGCCGCAACGCAGAGATGCGTCAGAAATCTTACGTCGCCGTAGCGACAACGCAAGTCAACCGGGAAGCGCCAAATCAACAAGGTGACGGAGCGTGGCGCAACGCGGCAACCTGCGTCAAAGAAACTGGCGTAGGCGCCGCAAAAGTGCCGCAAGTCAGCCTGACGCAACTGCAGGAAAAGTCACGTAAGGCCGATTTACGACACGCAACGCCATTCCGACGACTCTGCGACAGCGTACACTGCGGGAAGCATCAAAAGGCAACCGGGAAAGCGACGCAAATAGCAAGAAATACATTTGTGGACCACAGAGGACCCAAAAATGGAACAGGACGGTCACACCAGTAGCCAGGACCCTCAGGCAAACCCCGCCAGCAGAAGCCCTGATGCACAGGCTGAGCCTGGGGCTAAACAAAAACGCAAGTCAAACTTCAGCCATGAGGAAAATGAAATCTTGGTGACGGAGGTCACCAACTACCAGCACCAGCTGTTCGTAAGTTCCAAGCTGCCTATAGCGAAAAAAGAGGCGATATGGCAGCGAATTGTCCTGGAAATCAACAGTGTGGGCCAGGCCAAGAGGAGCGTCCTCGACTGCAAAAAAAGGTGACATGACTGCAAGCGCCGCACTAAAGAAAAGCTTGCGGCAAACCGCAAGGCAGCCCTACTAACTGGAGGAGGCAGCCCAGCAGACCAGGAGGTCCTGGATGACCTGGAGGAGCGGGTGGCACAAGTCATCCCAGAGGAAATAGTAACGGGAATCTCCAGACAGGACAGTGCCACCAGAGAAACTGAAGAGCAGACAACGGGTAAGTTACAATAAGTGCACAGATTGCAGTAATGGGTCATGGTGGTCATTGCAGCTATGGGACAAATAGGTATGCAGTTCCTCGGCTTGGGGTAGGTCTTCCAGCCCACTCCGGAGATAACCAAATCGACACCAGTTTTTAGGTGTCCCGGTACCGCTTTGGACACGGATTGGAACATGTGGTAGCACTGAGTTAGGTTACCCGACATTCATGGAGAGACTGTTTTCATAATACAAAATGTGGTAGGTAGCAGTCGCACCCACCACAATGTGTAGATAGTTCATTTACAATAGGTCCTGAAGAATTGCCGAGGATCACTAGGACCGCGAGGCATGAAACATGTTGACCGTCAGAGATGAGCATAGCTGAGCTGAACCACCTGACAGCAAGCTGCCACTCTTAGTTTGTTTTTAATCAGGTAGATAGCCAGCCTGAATAAAGTCATATTTTGGACTATCCAACTTGTTTTAGATCACCTCTATTCACTCACATCTACACCACTAGGCCCCTCACACGCACCGCACCATACGGCCAGGAACTGAAGATCTCCGCTAAAGAGCCCCTTTATGGGTGCCCGTCGGGTATTGCAGCGCCGACCCGACGAGGAGCAGGTTCATATGATGAAGCATGACACCTAGCTTGCTGGGTGTGTGAGGACCCTAGTTCCAACAAGAGGAATTCCCTTCCTCTATTGCTGTATTTCCTCTGTTTTCTCTCTCTCTCACTTACCCGAGGAACTGCATACCTATTTCTCCCACTGCTTGATAGGGCATGTATGCTGGACCTCTATATGTAGAAGCCCTGTAGTCCCCTTTTGGTTGATTGGGTCATTGCAGCTAGAAATTTCCCTGTGCCACAGTCTGATGTGTGCATCTTGTTGTCCCCATACTTGTCCACAATCACAACAATTCTCAATGTAAGCAAACGCATATGTCAATCACAAAACACAGAATCCCATTCCCGAGCAAAAAACAGACTCAAATCATCAGAAAGTCCGTACACACAGATATCAGTCCAAATCTTGTGTAATAAAATTCTTCTTTATTTTCTTGGCAGATAAAAATAGCTGGTATAGTCAGAATGCAGCCAACACGTGTTTCGTCTTGGGAATATCACCCATCGACTTCCTCAGGGCTAGAATAAACACTAGGGCAGTTCCGCCGAATTTTAGGCAGACCATACGATCAATCGCATATAATGTAAGTCTCTAGGCGCTCATTTTCCGGTTTAGGAAATTTGAATATATATCAGAGTCAGGAGAGTACTCCCGTCGTATTAGGACACCAAATTTGAGTGAGAATTTGGTGTCCTAATACGACGAGGTACTCTCTGACTCTGATATATATTCAAATTTCCTAAACCAGAAAATGAGCTCTAGAGCACATTATATGCGATTGATCGTATGGTCTGCCTAAGGCGGAACTGCCTATGTTTATTCTAGCCCTGAGAAGTCGATGGTGATATTCCCAAGCGCATGAGCTGCATTCTGACTATACCAGCTATTTTTATCTGCCAAGAAAATAAGAAGAATCTTATTACACAAGATTTGGACTGATATGTGTGTACGACTCTGATGTTTGAGTATATTTTGCTCGGAATGAGATTCTGTTTTGATTTGCCCTTTGTGTACCAGTGGTCACTAAAGGTTTTTGGATACGTGGGTGGCCGTCTCCTAACTGTTCCCTTGAGCACTCCTTGGATGCTAACTGTACTTTGATTATTTTAATGGTATTGCGCGAGGTTGACCTAGCCACACCTCAGAATCGCATATGTCAATCACACATTTAAAATGTCAGAAAAGCACTGCCATTTCCATCCCTGATGGAGCAGACATACTGGACATCATTTATGTAGGGCCTTGCACCACCGGTACCTCACTTTTGTGAATGTCCAAAGTGAAGACCTGTCGGTGCAAGGACTATATAAGAGACGTGCACAAGGTCATGCATATGCCTACATACGTAACGTAGGTAATAAGGTGCAACGTGGTGCTACATCTTGCCTGTCCGTCCTTGAGGTGTGCCAGTGTGTTTGGGCAGGTTGCGATCAATGGGTGGAGGATGTGTGCAGCGGGGTCATTGTATGTAAGCGTAGGCGGAGAGCTGTGGCCAAGGGACTCCATGATAACTCATTAGATGTCCAGGATCCCTTTGTGATGTGGATCAATGATGGTGGTGGTGTCTGTTGGGCATGGTGAATATGTGACATTCACAATGAGGGTTGGTCCGGGTGAACATGGTGGTGTGGCTGTAGTTGAATCTGTCTACTGTGGAGGAGATGTGCCTGTCTGTGTCTCCTGCAATGTGGCTTGGTGTTACCAATAGCTGCCTCAGTTAGATGTCAGAAATGTACCCCAGGAGGGGATGGTGTCCTGCTCACTGGGGTAGTTCAGGTGGAACAAGAGTTCCCGAAGTAGGAATGTTGTTGGGCGTGTGTGAGCCTGGTGTGCAATGGTGGCTGTGAGAAGTTGGCCTGGTATATGCTGTCCACTAATTATAGTGGGCACCTTGCACCAGTCCAAACAACCCCTTATTGGAGATAGGTTAAAGACAACCTTTATTGAAAGCTATCCTAGTGGTAGCTATGGAGAGCAGCCTTCAGGCTAAGTCTTGAAGGAATGTAAAGCAGCTTGTTTTACCAGTCTATAATCTCTTGAGTGACCAAATGAAAGAGCACCACACCAGGTATATATTCAAAATATATGTATTTATTGCTAAACACACCCCTCTAGTCTCTTTATGAGGCTAGAGTTCGAAATACATAAGTTATAAGATATTAAATCACAGTAATAGCACAAATACACGTTTGGGCCCTAGGGGCGTACCAAACCATATACCAATAAAGTGGTATGCGAACCACGACTGAACTAGACACTAGGCCTAGAGCCTCTAGAAGTGCTTGGACCACAAGGAACCACCCAAGGTAGTGACACAGGGGACCCACGGGAGACGCGTGCAGTGTAAATACACAACCGCGATACGCCGTTAACTTCTATGGAGAAAGTCGGGATCGGGAAAATAGAGGAAAGGGACACTTAAAAGAGGACTAGGACAAAACCCTTTGAGATCTAGGACTTTGAAGAGTCTCTACCCACGGGAGCACCGGAGTACTCGTGTTACCTCACCCAGGGAAGCCGGGTGCATAGGTGCCTTTCGGGGTCGGGTTTCGTCGTCGATTCGAATGGCGATCTGCTGCAAAGTGCTGCTGGCGGCCAAGAGAAAAGTGTCCGGGTGGATCCAAGAGTGGATCGGAGTTCTGGTGAACCTGAAAGCAGAGGGGACAGAGACTGGGTCACTAGCCAGTGACCAGGAAGGCGATGGACAGATGCCCACCGATGTCGAGTGCTTCAGGTGCGTTGATGGTCGTCTTGACTCTTCAGCCACGAGGTCCGGGAGGCGTTGTCGGCGACCAGGAGCAGGATTCGGGCTGGTACACGATGTCTGTCGAGTGCTGAGGTGTCGGCGACCGGATTGGACCCAACAAGCCTTGGCAACGGCAAGTCTCAATTAAGATGTAGATCGTCGATGGTGCAGACCAGCAAGGTCTGTGGAACTCACCCAGTGAGGGAAAGTGAGGGCTGGCCTGGAGAAACTAGGATGCCAAGTAAGAAAAGGATTGGCCTTCGTTAAGGGCTACTAGCCAACGGGCTAGCGACCGCGAAGGAGCCTCGTGACGCCACACGTGGAGCTGGCTTACAGGACACTCGTGGAGTGGGGGCCAGTGATCTTCGGTGCAGGTGGTGCTGGAGGCTAGGGCTACTGGGAGCCCAAAGCACGACTTCTTGGGAGACCCAGAAGAGGATGCACTTGCAAATGTGCTCGGTGTCCAGGGGTCACGGTCTCAAGTCACCCACGATAGCCACGGGCCTCAACTTTGCTGGGGACTCAGGGTAGCCTCGGCGAAGTCTGAGAATCCACCTCTGGTGATGCGATGACTTCGGCGTCCGACGGAAGCTTCAGAAATGCGAACTGGACAGATGCTTCTTTGGTGCCTGCCAAGCAGGGGAGTCACTCCTTGACCCCAAGGGAGATTCTTCAGTCCTCTAATCTTGTCGTAGAGCGTCGAAGGTCCAGGATTCAGTTTCAGAGTTTCGTCCAGGTATAATCTAAAGTCCTAAGGACTGGGTTCCTACCTTTATTCTAAAAATAGGGGTTGGACTACTCTGTGGCCCCACCTATGGGTGGGTCAGGGCAGAGGGTGGCTACACCCCTTTCCGTTTGTCCAGTTCGCGCCAAAGCAGGGGCTGCAAGCCCCTGATCCGGTTTGAACTGGGGTATGCACTAGGGACACCAAATGTGCCCCCAGTGCAGGACTTCAAAGCACCCGAAAGTGCTCCCGCCCAGCCCCAATACACATTATCCTGTCTGGGGAGGTGGTCACACCTCCCTGGGACAGAAACCTGTGTCCAGGCCTCCCCTGCCGGAGTTTCGTCCAGCAGCAGGAGGCCAGACTCGTGTCTGTGGCAGCAGCATCCATTTTGTGATGCCAGGGCTCTGGAAAGAAGTTACCGGACTCGTCAGAGTTAACATGTCTTTCCCTCTAGAAGGGTGGAATGCTACCCCGCCACCAGGATTGGTGGGGGGTAGTATTCCAAGATGTTTGACACCAAACACGACATGTTTAGGTGCAGCCATTCCAAAGTTAGCATTTTACCGCGAGGATATAATGCGCTTAAGAGTATATGGTCAGGCTGCACTACAAACAGCATCAGAGATGGTCTCCGAACGCTGCAGAGGGGCCCTGCTCATGCAGGGGCACCCTCTCACATAGGAACCATGCACTCTGCCTTTAGGATTGATAAGGCCTGCCTTAGGAGTGACTTATAGGTTTATATGTGTGTATGTATTCCGTGATATAGGTAACCTATATCACAGTAAGGAGTGCATGCACCACCTTACCCAGGCTGCAGTAGCAGACCTGTGGTGTCAGTTTGGATGGCCTTCCAGGGGTGGCATAATACATGCTGCAGCCCCTGGCAGGCCTCTGAGGTACCTATGCCCTTGGTACATAGTATACCATATACTAGGGACTTATAAGGACACTCAGATCCCAATCAGTGATGTGCCTAAGGCACATGGAAACCATTTTAGAGAGGAAGCAGCTAGGCTGGGGTTCTGATTAGCAGGGCCCCAGCCAGACTAATGTCGAAAAACAGTGAAGCATCAGCAAAAAGTGGGGGTACCCATGTGAAGCAGATCCTACTCTCCTACACAACCCCCCAAACGTAGGGACATTAAACTAACCTTGCCCAGTTAAGTCTTCATGTTCTAAGTGGAAATACCTAGAGAGTCCATCTGCATTCGCATGGTTACTCCCAGGCCTATGTTCCACTGTAAAGTCCATCCCCTGTAGGGAAATGGACCACCTAAGCAGTTTGGGGTTTTCACCCTTCATTTGTTTTAGCCATAAGAGGGGCTTATGGTCTGTCTGAACCAGGAAGTGTGTACCAAACAAGTATGGCCTCAACTTCTTCAGAGCCCAGACCACAGCAAAGGCCTCCCTCTCTATGGCTGACCAACGTTTCTCTCTAGGGGTCAGCCTTCTGCTAATAAAAGCTACTGGCTGATCCTGACCTTCTTCATTCAATTGTGACAGTACAGCCCCTACCCCCAATTCAGATGCATCAGTTTGAACAATGAACTTCTTGGAGTAATCAGGACTCTGCAGAATTGGAGCAGTGCACATGGCCTGCTTGAGGTCATCAAATGCCTTTTGACAGCTAACTGTCCACTGAACCTTTTTGGGCATTTTCTTAGAAGTTAAGTCATTCAAGGGTGTCACTATTGATCCATACCCCTTGACAAATCTCCTATAGTACCCAGTCAGGCCTAAGAAGGCTCTCACCTGAGTCTGGGTAGTGGGAGCAGTCCAGTCCATGATGGTCTGGATCTTGCTCTGCAAAGGTTGAACCTGGCCTCCACCCACAAGGTGGCCCAGGTACACAACCTGACTCTGCCCTATCTGGCACTTAGTGGCCTTGATAGTCAGGCCTGCCTTTTGCAGGGCCTGTAAAACATTCCTGAGGTGGACCAGGTGATCCTCCCAGGTGGAGCTAAAGACAGCAATATCATCTAGATAAGCTGCACTATAGGCTTCCAGTCCTGTGAGAACTGTATTCACCAACCTCTGGAAAGTGGCAGGTGCATTCTTCAGACCAAAGGGCATTACCACAAATTGATAATGCCCACTAGGGGTTGAGAATGCTGTTTTGGGCTTTGCAGTATCAGCTAGTCTGATCTGCCAGTAGCCAGCTGTTAGGTCAAATGTGCTGAGATATTTGGCAGAGGCCAAAGTATCTATGAGCTCATCTGCCCTGGGTATTGGATGGGCATCAGTCCTAGTGACTGCATTGAGACCCCTGTAGTCTACACAGAACCTCATCTCTCTCTTTCCACCACTGGTGTGAGGTTTCGGTACAAGGACTACTGGACTAGCCCAAGGGCTATCTGAGGGTTCAATTACTCCCAATTCCAACATTTTCTGGACTTCAGTCCTGATACAGTCCCTGACATGGTCAGGTTGCCTATAAATCTTGTTTTTAATAGGCAGACTGTCCCCAGTGTCCACTTCATGAGTGCACCAGGTGGTCTGACTGGGTGTCAGTGAAAACATATGTCGAAACTGATTGAGGACTTGCCTGCAATCAGTTTGTTGCTGGGTAGTGAGGCTGCCTGCCGAGGCTACACTATCAACTGACCCATCGTCAGGGTTCTGTGAGAGCAGGTCAGGGAGTGGGTCACTCTCTTCCTCCTGCGCTTCATCAGTAGCCATGAGCAAGCCCATGTCTGCCCTGTCCACATATGGTTTTAACCTGTTGACATGGAGAACCCTGTGGGGACTCCTGGGTGTTCCTAGGACCACTAAATAAGTGACCTCACCCTTCTGCTCAACAATAGTGTGGGGTCCACTCCATTTATCTTGGAGAGCTGCTGGGGCCACTGGCTCCAACACCCACACCTTCTGTCCTGGCTGGTAAACAGTCAGAACAGCCTTTTGGTCATGCCAGGCCTTCTGAAGTTCCTGGCTAGCCTCAAGGTTTTTGGTTGCCTTTTTCATGTACTCAGCCATCCTGGAGCGGAGACCAAGTACATAGTCCACTATATCTTGCTTTGGGGGCTTGAGAGGTAACTCCCATCCTTCCTTCACCAAGCACAGTGGACCCCTCACAGGGTGGCCAAACAGAAGTTCAAAGGGCTGTAACCAACCCCCTTCTGAGGCACCTCCCTATATGCGAATAAAAGGCAGGGCAAGAGTATGTCCCATCTACGCCTAAGCTTTTCTGGGAGCCCTTTAATCATGCCCTTCAAGGTTTTGTTGAATCTCTCAACTAAACCATTGCATTGTGGGTGATAGGGTGTGGTGAACTTATAAGTCACTCCACACTCCTTCCACATTGCTTTCAAGTACCCAGACATGAAGTTAGCACCCCTGTCTGATACTACCTCCTTAGGAAAGCCCACTCTTGAGAAGATTCCCAGGAGGGCCCTTGCCACCACAGGTGCTGTAGTGGTCCTGAGGGGAATAGCTTCTGGGTACCTGGTGGCATGATCCACTACCACCAGGATAAACCTGTGCCCAGAGGCTGTTTGGGGATCCATGGGACCAACAATGTCAATCACTACCCTTTCAAACGGCACCCCCACCACAGGTAGTGGTATCAGGGGGCCTTTGTAGTGCCACCTGCTTTGCCACTGGCTTGGCAGGTTACACAGGAGCGACAAAACTCCTTACTGTCTTCAGACATGTGGGGCCAGTGAAAGTGAGGGACAATCCTGTCCCAAGTCTTGTTCTGGCCCAGGTGACCTGCTAAGGGAATATCATGGGCTAGGGTCAATAGGAAGCCCCTGAACTTCAAAGGTATTACCAACCTCCTGGTAGCACCAGGCTTGGGGTCTCTACTCTCTGAGTACAGGAGTCCATCATCCCAATACACTGTATGGGGACCACTAGCTTTCCCAGCAGCCTCAGCAGCAGCTTGCTGTCTGAGGGGTTCAAGGAGGGGCAGCTCTGCTGCTCCTGGCTCAGATCTGCCCTAGAAGGTCCCCCTGTCCCCAAGAACTCAACCTGGTCAGGTTCAAGTTCCTCTGGGACAGTTCCTTCTTCAGGGCTGAGATCATCCCCCTCAAGGGACTGATCTTCCTCCTGAGCCAAGGGGAAGGCACTGCCTTAACCCTACTACTCCTCCTCTTGGAAGGCACTTGGTCCATTCTTCCAGAATCCAAGGCCTGTTCAGTGCTAGACATTTTGGCTTGTGACCTGGTCACAGCAAACACATCTGCAGGGATCCCCAGCATTTCTGCATGGGTCCTGAGCTCCACTTCTGCCCAAGCAGAAGTCTCTAAGTCATTGCCAAGCAAGCATTCGACTGGTAGGTTGGCACTTACCACAACCTTCTTAAGGCCAGTTACCCCTCCCCAGGAGAAGTTAACAACTGCCAGAGTATGGTCTGTTCTGACATTGCTAGCATTGGTCACTTGGTACATCTCACCAAGCATAACTTGCCCAGGTAGCACAAGGTCTTGTGTCACCATTGTGACACTTGCCCCTGTGTCCCTAAATGCCAAAGCCTCACGTCCATTAATTAAAGGCTGTTGTCTGTACTTGCCCAGATTACTGGGACTCACAGTGGAGGTCACATCCATGCCTCCATCACAGACTAACACAGCCTGAGTCAGTTCTCTGACTAAGTCAGAGCCCAACTCAGTTCCCAGGGTGAACCCTACTAAACCCTTTGCTGGAGCACTTCCACCAACTGTACTAGGGGGAACAGGTGCCTTAGGGGCATTGGTGGGTGCTGGACTGGAGTCTTTGGACTTGGTGCAATCACTGGTCCAGTGGGTCTTTTGCTTACAGACCTTGCACCATGGTTTTCTTTGGCCTTTACCTTTGGTAGACTGGGAATCCCCACCAGAAGAAGATTTTTGGGGGCCTGATGAAGACTTTTGATCTTTACCCTTCTCCCCACCCTTGTCAGAGTTCTTAGCATCTTGCTTCTTGGTTTCCCCACCTTGGTTCTGTACCTTCTGCTTCACCCTGGTTCTGACCCATTTGTCTGCCTTCTTTCCCAATTCTTGGGGAGAGGTCAGATCAGAGTCTACCAGGTATTGATGCAACAGCTGATTTTGACAGTTATTAAGAATCTGCTCCCTCATTATCAGGTTATACAATCCTGAGAAGTCACACACCTTACTGCCCATCAACCAGCCTTCCAGAGCCTTGGCAGAACAATCCACATAGTCTACCCAGTCTTGAGTCTGTGCTTTTTGGGTGTCTCTGAACTTCAACCTGTACTGTTCAGTGGTTAGGCCAAACCCATCAATAAGAGCACTCTTCAAGACCTTGTAATTATCAGCATCCTCCTCTCTAACAGTGAGGAGCTTATCTCTACCTTTGTCAGCAAAGGAGAGCCACAAGATTGCTGCCCACTGCTCCTGAGGGACCTTCTGTACTTTACAGGCCCTCTCTAAAGCAGTTATCCATTTGTGGATATCATCCCCACTCTGGTAGGGAGGGACAATCTTGCTCAGGTTCCTATGGTCATAGGACCTTTCCCTGTCTCTAGGGACATGGCTGCCACCATGGGACTCTAGTCCCAACTTTCTTCTCTCTCTAAGGAGATCTAGGGATTCCCTATCTAAAGCCAATTGCTTTTTCTGATCTCCAGCTGAGTTTCCTCATACTGGACCAGTCGGTCTCTCCTCTCATGAGAGGATTCCCTCCTGTGAGAAGAGACAGAGCTCCCTATAGAGGTGCCAGAGTGGTTAGACTCCTGAGAAGGAGATCTAGACTTCCTGGGCACACTCTTAATCCTTCCTGGGGGGACAAAGAGGGCATCATCTTGATCATCCTCATCATCATCCACAGGAGGGATTGGGTTTTCCAGGTCAGGGTCATTGTCACCCTCCTGGCCAGTTTCAGAGGGGGGCTGGGGGTATTGGTACCCCTAGCCTCGTCCTCTTCGTCTGCCCCACCCTCAGCTCCTACCCCTTCAGTCCCTACAGGTCTTACTAAGGTCATAAGCCACCAACAACTCCTTGAGGTGTTGGGTGGTGGGAGCTTTGGCCTGTCCTTAATTTTCTCAAGTTACATAAAGCTCTCAATTCCAAGAATGGGAGTGTATCATACTTGGAGGGTGGAAGCTCAATGGCTTCCTGCAAGGATTCTTTGGATCCTGCCCTTAAAGACATTACTAGTGTGGTGTGGTGTATGCACTACCTACTCTAGTGTGGCCTACTAAACTCTCTTGAGTTGTAGAAAGGGTTGTGCTATCCCTTAACACACAACTCTAAGTTCAGTAGAACTTACTGTTATTCTAAGCTTAAATTATATGTACCTTAGGTACCTTTAGTGGTTTTCAGTTGATCAATTCAATTGAGATTATCTGGTAAAACAATAGCAAGCTGGAATCCCACACGCTGCACACCAATGTGAGAAGTTGGCCTGGTATATGCTGTCCACTAATTATAGTGGGCACCTTGCACCAGTCCAAACAACCCCTTATTGGAGATAGGTTAAAGACAACCTTTATTGAAAGCTATCCTAGTGGTAGCTATGGAGAGCAGCCTTCAGGCTAAGTCTTGAAGGAATGTAAAGCAGCTTGTTTTACCAGTCTATAATCTCTTGAGTGACCAAATGAAAGAGCACCACACCAGGTATATATTCAAAATATATGTATTTATTGCTAAACACACCCCTCTAGTCTCTTTATGAGGCTAGAGTTCGAAATACATAAGTTATAAGATATTAAATCACAGTAATAGCACAAATACACGTTTGGGCCCTAGGGGCGTACCAAACCATATACCAATAAAGTGGTATGCGAACCACGACTGAACTAGACACTAGGCCTAGAGCCTCTAGAAGTGCTTGGACCACAAGGAACCACCCAAGGTAGTGACACAGGGGACCCACGGGAGACGCGTGCAGTGTAAATACACAACCGCGATACGCCGTTAACTTCTATGGAGAAAGTCGGGATCGGGAAAATAGAGGAAAGGGACACTTAAAAGAGGACTAGGACAAAACCCTTTGAGATCTAGGACTTTGAAGAGTCTCTACCCACGGGAGCACCGGAGTACTAGTGTTACCTCACCCAGGGAAGCCGGGTGCATAGGTGCCTTTCGGGGTCGGGTTTCGTCGTCGATTCGAATGGCGATCTGCTGCAAAGTGCTGCTGGCGGCCAAGAGAAAAGTGTCCGGGTGGATCCAAGAGTGGATCGGAGTTCTGGTGAACCTGAAAGCAGAGGGGACAGAGTCTGGGTCACTAGCCAGTGACCAGGAAGGCGATGGACAGATGCCCACCGATGTCGAGTGCTTCAGGTGCGTTGACGGTTGTCTTGACTCTTCAGCCACGAGGTCCGGGAGGCGTTGTCGGCAACCAGGAGCAGGATTCGGGCTGGTACACGATGTCTGTCGAGTGCTGAGGTGTCGGCGACCGGATTGGACCCAACAAGCCTTGGCAACGGCAAGTCTCGATTAAGATGTAGATCGTCGATGGTGCAGACCAGCAAGGTCTGTGGAACTCACCCAGCAAGGGTAAGTGAGGGCAGGCCTGGAGCAACCAGGATGCCAAGTGAAAAAAGGATTGGCCTTCGTTAAGGGCTACTAGCCAACGGGCTAGCGACCGCAAAGGAGCCTTGTGACGCCGCACGTGGAGCTGGCTTACAGGACACTCGTGGAGTGGGGGCCAGTGATCTTCAGTGCAGGTGGTGCTGGAGGCTAGGGCTACTCGGAGCCCAAAGCACAATTTCTTGGGAGACCCAGAGAGGATGCACTTGCAAATGTACTTGGTGTCCAGGGTTCACGGTCTCAAGTCACCCACGATAGCCACGGGCCTCAGCTTTGCTGGGGACTCAGGGTAGCCTCGGGGAAGTCTGAGAATCTACCTCTGGTGATGCGATGACTTCGGCGTCCGACGGGAGCTTCAGAAATGCAAACCGGACAGATGCTTCTTTGGTGCCTGCCAAGCAGGGGAGTCACTCCTTGACCCCAAGGGAGATTCTTCAGTCCTCTAATCTTGTCGTAGAGCGTCGAAGGTCCAGGATTCAGTTTCAGAGTTTCGTCCAGGTATAATCTAAAGTCCTAAGGACTGGGTTCCTACCTTTATTCTAAAAATAGGGGTTGGACTACTCTGTGGCCCCACCTATGGGTGGGTCAGGGCAGAGGGGTGGCTACACCCCTTTCCCTTTGTCCAGTTCGCGCCAAAGCAGGGGCTGCAAGCCCCTGATCTGGTTTGAACTGGGGTATGCACAGGGACACCAAATGTGCCCCCAGTGCAGGACTTCAAAGCACCCGAAAGTGCTCCCGCCCAGCCCCAATACACATTATCCTGTCTGGGGAGGTGGTCACACCTCCCTGGGACAGAAACCTGTTGTCCAGGCCTCCCCTGCCGGAGTTTCGTCCAGCAGCAGGAGGCCAGACTCGTGTCTGTGGCAGCAGCATCCATTTTGTGATGCCAGGGCTCTGGAAAGAAGTTACCGGACTCGTCAGAGTTAACATGTCTTTCCCTCTAGAAGGGTGGAATGCTACCCCCGCCGCCAGGATTGGCGGGGGGTAGTATTCCAAGATGTTTGACACCAAACACGACATGTTTAGGTGCAGCCATTCCAAAGTTAGCATTTTACCGCGAGGATATAATGCGCTTAAGAGTATATGGTCAGGCTGCACTACAAACAGCATCAGAGATGGTCTCCGAACGCTGCAGAGGGGCCCTGCTCATGCAGGGGCACCCTCTCACATAGGAACCATGCACTCTGCCTTTAGGATTGATAAGGCCTGCCTTATGAGTGACTTATAGGTTTATATGTGTGTATGTATTTCGTGATATAGGTAACCTATATCACAGTAAGGAGTGCATGCACCACCTTACCCAGGCTGCAGTAGCAGACCTGTGGTGTCAGTTTGGATGGCCTTCCAGGGGTGGCATAATACATGCTGCAGCCCCTGGCAGGCCTCTGAGGTACCTATGCCCTTGGTACATAGTATACCATATACTAGGGACTTATAAGGACACTCCAGATCCCAATCAGTGATGTGCCTAAGGCACATGGAAACCATTTTAGAGAGGAAGCAGCTAGGCTGGGGTTCTGATTAGCAGGGCCCCAGCCAGACTAATGTCGAAAAACAGTGAAGCATCAGCAAAAAATGGGGGTACCCATGTGAAGCAGATCCTACTCTCCTACAGTGGCTACACTGGCATTGGTGAATGGGTGTTCATGGCCCGGGGGGCCTGCAAATGAAGGTGCCAAATTTGATGTTGTCCTGCCTGGTCCGGCTTTTTAACTTGTGTTGTACCATGGTCACTGCTGGGTCATTTAAGTGCATGTTTAGTCGGAGTGTTCTCCCTTCTCGTAGGAGATGGCAATGCCTCCTCCTTGATGGACGTGGTGGGCCTTGTGGGTAATTAAGTAGCCGTCACTGATGGTGATGGTGATTACTGGTCCAGAACGAAGGTTGGTGCATCTGTTTGTGAAGTAGGTGACATATGAAGAGTTAACAGCAAAGTGGTGCAACATTTCTGTAGTGTGCATGTGTAGTGCCTGCATGTTGTGGAGGATGGAGTTGAGCTGGTTGTGTGTAGTGTTGTTTTGCTGGGTGGCACAAGGCACAGGTGTCCTGATGTGTAAGAATGTCTGTCCTGAGATTAGACTTGCGCAGGGTGCAAGATAAGCATACAGACCGGCCAGATGGCAGTTGTGGTTGCGGACAG
Organism: Calotriton arnoldi; assembly: GCA_963921515.1. NCBI lineage: Eukaryota > Metazoa > Chordata > Amphibia > Caudata > Salamandridae > Calotriton > Calotriton arnoldi. The sequence goes on along the minus strand of CAWUFW010015437.1, from coordinate 147,074 downwards.
GGTGGATGTCGAGGAGGGTGTTTGTGTTGCAGCGGAGGATAGTAGAAGAGGAATGGTCCTAGCTGGTGAGTGTGGTCCTGGGGCAAATGGCCGCATACGGTCTCATCCATGGCTTTCCTCCGTCATGGTAGATGTACATTACAACACTGTTATCACATTTGAATGTCAATTCCAAGTAACCTCAGGCACGCAGTTGCCTTCACATTGCATGTCATATCAACGCATTGTGATGCAACTAATGGAGTTCCATCAGTTCAAGCTTAGGTAATGTGTCCTGGTGTGACATAGCAATGTAAGGGAGTTTCTTTGGGATCAAATCTGAAATATTGGCTGTCTCGTGGAGAAATAATGGACAATAGTCTCACTTTTTTGTTTGGTCTAAACCGAAACAGGATTTCTTTTGGGGTAAAACATTTAAAATAGTGTGTCTTCTGGGGTCAAAGATTGCAATTTGGGTGTCTTTTTGGGTCAAATTATGAAAATAGGGTGTGTTTTGGGGGCAACATATGAAAATAGGGTGTCTTTTGGGGTCAAAATATGAAAATAGGGTGTCTTTTGGGGGCAAAACATGAAAATAGGGTGTCTTTTGGGGGCAGATCATTAAAATAGTGTGGCATTTGGGGGCAATTCATGAAAATATGGTGTCTCTTGGGGGCAAATCATGAAAATAGGGTGGCATTTGGGGGCAATTCATGAAAATATGGTGTCACTTGGGGGCAAATCATGACAATAGGGTGTAGTTTGCACCAATTGTGATATCTAGTGTTGTCTGGGGGGGTCTGAGATGAATCTCAGGTATCTGGGGTTGTTATGTGTTACAAGTGTTCCTTTTAGGGTTGCACTCACTGTAGTGGGTACTGAAATTCACAATGCTATCCTATCCAGCTCTCACTACACTGTTGTAATATGATACCTATTGGTATGCATCGTATTGGAATGCAATGTAATGGTATGCCTTGCAACAAAAGAGAACTAATTTTTGTTTAATACTGGTCTGCCTGCTGCGCATGGCTGCACAGCATCTGGCATTGAAAAATGAAGTAGGGGCACTGGACAGCTGGGTGGAGGTAAAATTCAGAAAATACACTGGAGGGGGCATGGATGTGGGGGTGGGTGTGAGTGGGTGTTTGCCATCACATTACAAACGGAAATGTGCAACAAGGCCTGGTCATGTGTAATCTGTGCACCTGCGCCTCCGAGTCTGCTTCAAGGGACAGGAAGCAGCCAGGCTTCCTCACCTAAGTCAATCACAGGGCTGCAATGTGGTATTGTCATAGCTCATGCGTGCAGGGACAGTGCGTTTTGACAGAGGCTTGTTAGGTGGACATGTACTTCATGCACGCTGTAATGCTGGCCGCATTGTGAACAGGGAAGTGCACATGACTGTATGGGCCTGACTGAGAGGACAAATGAACAGACATTGTGCACTGTAGTAGGCATACCACTGAGTCCTGGGCCTAATTCTGAGTAGAGCAGCCCCAATCACCCTCACACCCAGAAAGGAAACATAGCATCAGTACATAGATAAATGACCATCATGGTATTTGTTTCAACGTCTAGCACTGCTCAAAATCATGGGCCCAATGCTCCTGCACCAAAAAGGATTATCCCCCAATGGGGGTCCTGCAGCCACAGGTGCTCCCCCTGTGCACCCCCATATCATGGGCATCCTCCACTACACATCACACCTTCCACTCACTTGGACATCCACACGGTGGTGTTATCTGATGCACCCTCACAAAGTCGGTGAATCAGCCAGCATGACCCTCTGCTAGGTGGGCTTACACAGGCCTGGGTACAGCATTCCCTGCCAAGACAGCTGGGCAATGACACGATGAGGGAGATGCAACATGCATCCCTTATGTGTGTAGTTTGAGTGCTAGTGCAACATAAGTTAGAATCATCTCAGGGTCCACACCCTCCACAGCGTATGGCCAGTGACCCATCCTGTGGCCTAGGATGCAGATATGCGTTGAACACCATTGGCAATATCCTTTGTGCAGCACAGTGTACTGTTGGTGCATGGTATGCAATGTGTACCTCCCTATGTAGTCACTCTGGAGGACAGGTAACATTCACAAATACATGGGGGTCCAGGGCGTATCCTCACACAAGTCTGCAACACTCCTCCATGCAACCTTGCTGGCTACAACACCAGGTAAGGGTGATCACCAATGCCTCAATGCCCAACAACACAGTCCAGCAACTACACTGCACCTCCGCATCTCAGGTTGGCTCACAAATGGCAGGCCAGCAATGGCACCCTGAGCCGGGAACTCATTGGTGCTTAGATGGGTTTGTATGCCATTGTGTAGTAGGAGTGCCCAATAAGATGTGATGCACGCTGGTATTGCTCAGCAAAGTGCATGTACTCAGTAGTGTAGCCCAGATTTCCGCCTTTCCCTTGGTCTCTGGATGGACATGGCATTTGGGGGGCCTGGGGGATTTGTTGCTCTGTGAGGTACTGGGGCCAGGCTAATCCATTCTGCATGACAAACAATGTTAGTTACCTAGTCATCATTGTAGGTCGACTCATAGGCTCATTTTTACACTGTTGATGCCAGAATAAATAGTGCAGAATAATTTGATTTAATTTGTTGCCAATGTGCCTTTCATCAGTCATTGCTTGCCAACAGTGTAATTACTAATGCTTTAATAGCAGTGTTTCTGGCAGTCTTCATTGCAGACAACTGCAAATCTAGCCATGTCACAACGTCTTGTAAGAACATCATGAACAGTGTGTTCTTAGTGGGCGAAAGGCTGGCACACCGCAAACGTACGCTAACTAGTGTTTGTTGTAGTTTGAGTGAGTACCTGTACCCTTGGGCCGTAATGTAGCCAAAATGTGCATGGACACATCTCATTAGGTTTGTTTTAAAGGAGGCCAACACCCTGGAATCACACACCAATTTACAATTGCCATTGCAGTGTTGCCCAAAAAGGGCACCTACCACTAAGAGCAACATTACCATTGCGGTGTATGTACACAGGTCAGTATCAATGCATACCAATGACCAGCACCACTACTGTAACAATAAGTGGTGCAATGTCCATGCAAGTGGGTATGAGTCTTGAGCATCAGTCTGCATCAGGACATAGGTTGCTTGACTGTGACACAAAGATCAGCTCTGATAACCCACATGTGATGCCACTTACTAAACCTCACTACAATTGAACATGCTAACACAACTAACAGATTTGCACATGGTGTGGTAGCTGCTCCAGCGGAACCCCAACCACCACCATCACCAGAAACTGCCACTACAAACATGAGCACCGAGTGGGAGAACACACAGCGTGAGTTCCAAAGAACTGCTGTATCTCTACAGCGGGAACTCCTCAGCGAGGTACATGTTGCTGTGGAGAGTATGGGCGGCATCCTGCAAGCCATACTGCGAAGCATGAATCCAGATTTGGCTAACATCGGTACTGACCAAGCCAGCTCCAGCCAAACACCGGGACTAGCTCAATCTCTGGCAAACATCTCAAATATCATGAGTCAGAGGCATGTTCAAATGCCACCACAAAGTGCCAACAGGGATGTAGCCCAGCACCTACAAAACATTGACAAGAGGATGAGAGACATGCAGCAACAGCAAGACATCTACATGTCAACCATGACTGCCTTTCATGGTGAGTTGCTGACTGTGATCAAAAATCAGCAACTGATGCTAAATGCCCTAATGGCAAACTTAATCACACCTGAACATGTGTTCCCTCACACATCCTCTGCCACTGCTAGTGGTAGCAGTGGGACAACACGCCCTGCAGGTACCGAACCAACCAAGCCACGATCTGAAGACTCGGAGGATGACTCAGCCACACAGTTCCAGAGGAAGACTAGTCACTAAAATGACATTACGTCACAGGTGTCGTATGGCAACCAACAAAAATTAACTTCAATGAGAACAATGCTGGACAAACAAGAGCATTATGAAGATTTGTACACCTGTGCCACACCACATCTTTTTTTCCAGAAACACTGAAGTCCAATACATTGTGACAATAACAATGTATTAATTACCAAGCTCATTTTCAAATAAAATATCTTTGTCCCAACACTCTCAAACATGTGAACGAGTGCTGCTTCACCACCTGTGTGTCAAGAACAATGTCCCCTTGTGTCAGGTTTGTACCATTCCACAATATCACTGGGTATAATGTTTGTTGTGAAATCCAGACACACGTGGAAGAGTGGCTAACTACTTGATCAATGTTTGTTAGTATGACAATGCAAAGGTGAAAATACATGCCGTCATATGTAGAAATAAGTGGCAGTTTCTCATGAATGTGCCGCAGCGCATAACAACAAGCCCTTTGACTGTGCCACTCTGTGTAACGTTCTGAACACAGAAATGCCACACATATCCAAGGAAATGTGGCATTCCTGTGCTCTCCCCAGCACTGGGGCAGAAACAGCTGCAATGCGCCTGTGCATGCACCCTAGCAGCATGCCTCCAGGATGCCTGCGTCTTGGTGGGATGATTAGTTGTGCATGAAGGTGCACCTCCCCACACAAAAACAGTCACAACTGGCTTTTGGCCAAATTAATGCATGCTGTAGACTGCAGCACACCTTCAAACTTTCTGAAACGTGGAGAAAGGAAAAGCTTGCTCATCAATGTGCCTCTCTCTGCCACTCCTAGTGTGGCATAGCATACTGACGCCTTGGCAGGAGTAGGATTCCTTGTAAAGCTGGAAATCTGTCTACTTCCAGGGTTGTGAGGTGTGAACACCCACAGCAACCCACATGGAACGCACCATTCACAAATAAAGCTTTGTGAAAAGTGGCTGTAGTGACAAGGACAGCACTGGATGAGGGACGTACTTCGGCAATGGTCCTATTGGATATCTGTGCTGCGTCCGACACGGTCTCCCACCAGATCTTACTGCAAAGGTCGGAGGACTCAGGCATAGCGGCCATTGCACTGGACTGGTTCGCCTCTTTCCTTCCTGAGAGGAACTCCCATGTAACGGACCCCCATTTCAGCTCCATGGTTCACACTATTAAACAGGGTGTGCCACAGGGCTCAGCTCTGAGCCCAACACTTTTTAATCTATATGTCCAACCATTAGCAGCGCTGTCCAGGAGTTGAGGGCTCACAGTAGTATCATATGCAGATGATACGCAGTTGGTTGTTGCACTCCCTGATAACTTGGTGCAGGACGCACATAAGTTTCGGAGCGATCTTGCTGCTGTTGCTGGGTGGATGACTGCCAACTGCCACAGCTCAATGCCAGCAAGTCTGAGGTCTTGCTGGTGGGTAAAGATCCTGAGCTGTGTAGTGAATGCTGGTGGCCTGCAACCCTTTGTTGTGCACCCGCACCCAAACAGGTGGTGAAAGACCTAGGTGTCTGGGTTGACTCGGCTCTCCTCCTCCAGGCCCAAACTAAGAAAGGGGCAGGAACGTGTTTTGGTATACTACGGGGGCTCACACCGCAGTTGGCTCTTTTTCCAATACATCCATCAGTCAGGTTATTGTCCAGGCCTCCGTTTTGTCGAGACTGGATTCTGGCTGGTTGCTCCAGCTGGGGGCCAACAAGTCTGAGATTGTGAGACTGCAGAGGATCCAAAACGCAGCTGCCAGAACTCTTCTTGGTCTTCCTAGAACTTGCTCCACCACCAGCGCCATTCGTTGGCTTCACTGGCTGCCGGGGGCCAGAGGAGTGAAGTTCAAGTCTCTCTGCATTGCGTTTAAGCTCTTGAATTTCTCCTCTCCTGGCATATTGGCCAACCTGCTCTCACCATACACCACCACTCGCCAACTCCGCTCAAAAGGTCATCACCTGGTGGTTGTCCCCCGGGTAAGGAGGGTCCGAGCAGGTGGGCGCTCCTTCCGCACACTAGCAGCTAAACTCTTGAACTCTTTTCCTACACACATTTGCACCATAGATAATTCCCTGGCCTTCCGTAAGGCCATCAAGATCCACCTCTTACCTTAAAATTTGGCCTCCTTCTGTCACCTGCCTCCCGTTCTGTCTGCTATCAGTGCTGGCACGCCCCTTTGCTGGGGCAGCTGTGCGCAATATAAGACGTCTCAACAGAACAGAACAGAACAAAGTCAACGCAGGGTGGCTAGGTGAGTCTTTGTAAATACGGGGATGATGAAAGCGCTGCCAGTGTGTCACAAAAAGTCACGTACTGGCAGTGCAAGTGGATTTAGAATCTGCACATCCAACATTGATGACGTTGTGTCAAAATATATGACTGGTATGCCCTAAGAATTCAAACATACCAGCAAACAAGATGTGCTGAAGTTTTGACCAGGGTACCTCACACACCAGCCTTAAAACTCAACTATGCCTGTATACAGACATTGGGTTGTCCAGTCATATGAACTAGCCACTCGAAACCCAATGACTACTTGTCCATTAACATGGTATAGCTCTTCCAACCCCGAGAGCGATAATGTGTGGTGTGTACATTCTGTACATCTGTGTATGAGACAAGCCATATTTCACTTACACATAGCAACATCATACCCAGCTGAGACCGATTCATGATAGATACACATGCAGAGGTTGTCCAAAGACTCATGATTTGAATCCAAAACATATGTATGTGCCAGACCAAGAGTGGGTACCCCAAAACTTCGAATCACAGATGTTGCATGAACATGTACATATAGTCAGACATGGAGCACCAACCTACTAGAATGTACTAATATGATGCACTCAAACAGGAACCTGTGTTCACAGTCCATGTGCCCACTTACTCACACATACAACATAGTAAATGCTGACCATCAAAGAATACAGTCCAAGCTCGATAAATAACAAGATTTTTATATAAAAAAAAGATAGAAGTCAAATCTACATTAAAATCACACACTCCGCCTAAAATACCTTTAAAGCTATTGTAACATATCAAAACCTATCTAAACTAACTATGCTTAACCTACCTAACTTAACTTGATAATCCTAAGCTAAACTATGTTCACGCGGGACCACTAAACATCATCCCCCACCCCCCTTAACACATCAATGCACAATAGACATACACATACTTATCCTATACATGAACTAAATAGTAATGTAGAAAAACACAAATATATATTTTTTTGGTATTTTTTCATAAACATGTAAACACACATTAAATGACCCCCCACCCCTAAATGTTATTAAAATACCCTATGCTAAAAAGTATGAAGTAATAAAAAATGAACACCTAACTAACTAACCTAACTACGCTAACTATGTCTACCTATATTAACAATCATAAATGTACTTTTAAAGGAATCTAACATATAAAAATAAAACACAATATACATTTCACACTATGTACAAGCAGCCCTCAGATCAGGCTGATCAAATGGTCCAGGGCCTGCTGCATCTTGTCCATTTTCTGGCTAAAATTGTCTATTTTTTGCTCCAGACAATCCATCCTCTTCATCAAGGTGTCCACATCGTTCGTTGCCATGCCCTGTCCACTTGACTTTCCAGACGTGGAGGGGAGGAGGGGGCTGACAGCTCCTGGTGCTGGTGTTGGGGCCTCAGTGGCTACAGGATGCTGGCTTGTGGTTTTGCCATTCTTGGCTGGGGCGTTGGTGAGCCACGTATTGGCAGCCTTATGTTTTTCGTACTGCCGGGCGGTCCATCTGAAGCCCTTAGCTACCGACAATATATGTGCATATCGGGTCTTCCGTATGCGGAAAACCCGTTCCTCTTCCGCATTCATGTTATCTGTATGAAAAGAGGGACACATTTGTCAGTCAACATAGTACATGACAGACAGAAGTTAATAGGAAATGCATGGTATCATGTGTGATGTAACCAACATTCTGGCCAATCATCTGGTAACTGTGAGGCCCAAACACCCAATACAATACTACTGATTTTGTTCATCACATACTGTGCAGTCAACTCAATGTCATGATTGTACGTAAATCATTTCCACACTTGATATACTAATAAATTAATGATGAGCCATAGGAATGACAAACCAGTTAACAGACATCATGGCATTTGATCATTTCCTCCTAAACCTCACATAATCTGGCTCCCCATGTACAAGTCATGGAGTCATGTCATCCTGAATCTGCACCGGCAGCTGAGTTCGGACAGTGTCACAGTGTGTCATGGATGAAGAACATCTTTTCTAGACTTACATACCACTTGACCGTACTTTTCACACTCCAACAGAGTAATGCACTGTAATAGCAATTTGCTTTTTGGGACACAGAGATGTGGTTGCTGTCTCAACACCAATGAACCTCAGAATTGATGACAGTACTGAAGTTGACTGGCATGCAGCATGCCACGTAGTACTAGCAGGGTGAACAGCACATCTGCTTATCTTGACAGCATACATGCACCTAGTTTCAAAATGTTGACTATAGTTTTAGAGTATATTGTTCAATATACGACACACCAAACATACCTACTGTTCGATCACAGTTACTTAGTCCTCATGATAAAGGATCAAGGATGCATTACAGCATCATGACATAAGTCATGCTATTTTGGATTACAGGATGTGCCACACTTGTGTGATGACACAATTTAATATTGTTATTTACCATATGCACCAAAGCACCCCGAAGCAATGTCACCCCGAAGCAATTTGTCCTATGGTGCAAAAGGAAAATCAATCTGTACAGTTCCAAGAATGATATTCAAAGGACTGATGCACAGCTGTTGAAGTGTCTGGACTTCAGAAATGCTTCTCTGCAGTCCAGACGTCATTCGGGAATGCAACAATGCTGCGCAGGGTCAACCTGGTACAAGCGCCTTTGAATGATTGTTCTCTACATATCCAATCATCTGTGGGAATTTTTTTGGAACTCAAGAACAGACAGCAAATTTGACCGTGGCTTTGTGATACTTCAATATATCAAATCGAGGCTGTTAGCCATATAATCAACTTAGAGGGAGATTCCTGTCTCACAAACGACTTGCTCTGTATATTCCAAAAAACTGCCGGCATACTCTTGAGAGAAGTCTTGATAAAGTCCAGGAGGATGAAACGCATGTTGGCTGCCATTTCTTGTATTTCATGGAATTAAAGTGAATGACTGGACACTTCAACAGCTGTGGAACACATATTTGAACATCATCCTTGAAACTGTGGGGATTGTTCCTGCCTTTTTCAACATATGACAAGTTTAAGATAATAGTAACATTGCTTTGGTGTGCTTCGGTGCATATGGTAGATAGTGTCATCTAGACTACGTTGTAGGACTAGAGGATTAATTACCAAGGTGGGTGTGTATCCTAGCAACATGGGAGCACCTGATAAATGTGATGAGCTACAAATTGGATGCTAACTACATGACTCACTGACACATTGATCTGCAGATCGCAAGGCATATCTACAGGTCATTCGTATATATTTCAATTTGATGTTGTTCTTGACACAGCACAAGGATTACCCCATCCAAATACATGAGGCAGACTGCCATTCCTATGGCTCATTTGCATACAAGTGAGTATGGTCAGTTGAAAGTGCGTCATTGTTCATGTATTCCTAATATGATACATCGGACATTTGGGGGGGGATGACATTAATCAGTCACAAAACTATACGTGTTCACAATTAAAAAGACCAATTACGTGAATCATGGACACTGAGCATGGCCAGTTTGTGCTTGGTTGTTCTCTGTGTTATCACATTAAATCAATGTGGAAAAGCATTGCAACCCATGTACTTCCCCAGACCAGCTGACTCTGACCTTGCACCCACACAGCAACTCTGGGACAATGCCCTGTCCAACGATTGGGCACAACACCACTACCCACATGTAGTGAGCACTGTGTTCAGCATGCCCTCCTCTCCATATGTCAGCCATCTGATGCTGTCGTCTCCAATTGGCTTCTGCTACTCCAGTCTAAATGGCAATGGGCACTCCATTTTGCATTGTGGATAGAGGAGAGGCCTGTCTGACACTGTTGTGGCTTTTGATGTGACCACGCATGTCTTCACGAAGTACAACATTCACAATGTGTTTCATCATGGTCTTTGGACTTTGAGAGCGTCTGCAAAGTTCAGACTCTAGCTGGATGTAGGGATCATACTATAGTTACCCACATGCAGAGTCTAGCTTCCATCCTCGCACATCACCAACATCACAATCAATGATTCTAGATATTCAATGGTAGAGTTGGGGTCTTCAAAGGTGTTGACCTCCCCCTGTGTATATGGCCGTGGTCCACCTAAGGAACATGAACAGATGTACAATTATGTATGAAATCCCCACATATGTACATTCTAGGGAAAAAAGTTTAGTTGGCGTGACACATGCATGTAATTACCAGACCATGTCACTCCCTTTACATTAAGTACAGCAATGTTTTGTCACCCACACCTGGACACTGTAAATGCTGGATCAATTCCACATCACTGTTCACTGAGTGTAAAACAAACATGTGTGGCATCCCTGTGAGTTTGCACGTGCATCAACACATTTATCAGACATGCCCTTACGCAGACACAATTGCCAAATGCTGTAAGGATGGATAGTTCAAAGATTTGTCTGCGCATGCACATGTGTAAAAAGTTCTTTTGATGTGCAAACTCACAATACTTCTTCGACTCCCTACATGCTTGCAGCATGTAAAACTCTATCTTGTTGCCTGATTGCACACTGATTTGGCCTTGCTTGGGACTTTTGCATTGTTGCTTGCACATGCCGTGTGGTTCTTTTGGCTGCCTGCTTCACCCTCCGTCCCTGATGCAGATTCACCTGAAGTGCCTCCACCATGACGAATCCAGAGTTCCAGGTGCACATCCGTAAACCATCCACAATATTATGGGGTTTGGTGCTTGTCCACACAGCAGACATGCACAGTATTAGCTCAACAGCCAAACACCTCTGCAGCCACGAAATATCACAAACACAATCATCACCACAGGTCATGCTTCTCCACACTCCATCAGCTATGACTCTGATAAACTTCAATGGACTGTACCAGTGCAAAATCTCAACAATACTACCTGTACACAACGAGCAACAACCATGGACAGTAATCCAGACTACACTGCCCCCACGCCTTCACCACCAACTGCACACACACTACGTACACGCCAAACTGCACCAACTCAGGATCCCGGAAATAAATCCTCCTCAAAGTGTCCAGCCTTTGAAGACTAGCCATGGAGATCTGTATCATCCTCGACAACCTTGCACCAGATGTAGCGTTACTCACAGGAAGCATGGAAAACGCTACCTTTGCCAACAACATTGCCAAATGCATCACAAATTAATATTAAAATTTCAGGAATGGCCTGCAACAACCGTCCGGTATGAGGCCATGCCATTGCACTTAATAGCTACCACCAAATCACAAACTCAAGCTCAAGCAACAGCACACTCAACACCAAACACCTACGCTTCCAGATCCAGGCCAGCACAAGGACAACCCTCCGAGGGAGCCTTGTCTACAGACCTTCCAGTCCTTGAACTGTGTACACCACCTACATCACAAACATTAGTGCACAACATGCCGTCGCATACATGTACTACATACTTGTAACATACCTCAACTCACATCTTGACAACCTCAGTGCCAACAGATTTGCCAACTGCAAGGACGAGCTTGAAAACGTCTGACAGTAACAACTTGTCACAACCCACAACCACAAGCCAGGTCAGAACATCAACACATCCACTACACCCAGACCACGTACCCCCATGGACTGACCAGCCCGACGTACACCTCCATGCCAACTAAACATCTGCATTCGAAAAAACCAAATTGCACACCTCGAAGGAAATGACAGAAGATTGACATGGAACAACTATAATGAGCCACAAACCAAAATGCCACCAACACCTTGCACAACACAAGCTTGGTTCCAAATGGACCCCACAGATGATTGTCAAAATGTGTAGATGAACTTGCACCAGTCTTTGACACCAACACACAGCAGCACAGGAAGGCAACATGGTTCCCGGACAGACCACATCAATTGTGAGGCACATGCAGACACCTTGTGGCGAAGATGAATAACAGCAAATCCCCTGCCGAAGGATCCAAATGCAAGAACACCATATCAACAATCCACCCACACATCATACTTACAAATAAGCAACTGAATCCCACACTCAATCCTCACAAACTCCAGAAATGCAAAGCTAAAAATCTGCTTCCTCAGTTATATTTGCAGAACTTGCATTGGTGATATTGGCATCTCCCCCTCCCAGGACCACTACCACAAGCTCTGCTCATACTTCCACACGGATGTCATGTGCCTCTAGGATGAGTTCCAATCCGGGACACAGGTCTATGAAACCACACAATCTTCATGCAACCCCAGCTACCCCTCCATCTCATCCCGGACAACAATCAGCACCCAAGACAACGCATCTACCATGAGAGGCATCCACTCATGATCACAAATGGAGCCCTGTCCCAAACCTCTTCAACTAAGCTGCTGCAGCCATCACTCCAGCATTAAAAGTTTACAATAAAAACCGGCGTAAATAGTGACATTTTCCACGTCAAGTGGAAGTGTGCATAATTCTGACCCACATTCAATGAGCTGACAATAATCATCCTGTGCAGACTACACCCTGCACATCTTCATTGGAACTGTATAGACCTGACTCTTCAACTGCACGTGCATTCAGACCCTCACATGTGAGTAGTACACTTATGATTTCAATGCTTGGTTGGTTTGTCGATTGATGCCTCATGCTTACATACACATCCAGAGTTATGTATATCATGAGATTTACACAGGATATGGACTGAAATCCAAGAGTGTGCAGCAGTGAGGCACCACAAGCCCTTTGTCTGCACCACACTGTGTAAGTTCCTGAGCTCTTGATTACAACATGGACATTTTCCTGAATCCCTGTGCCACCAGTACTTATCTTTATCATATGTACTGGGGGGGCCGGGTCGTGCTCAATATTTCCAATGACCTGAAAATCCAGCCTGCGTGACTTACCATGCCCTTGTGATTATGCCACCTTTACACGCAGTAGTTTGCGAGGAAGGGATGTTCCATGTTGGTTGCTGTGGATGTTCACACACAACACACATATCCACTGATGCATTGCCAGACTTACAATAAAGCGCCAATCTGTAAAGGCATCATGATGCGACGCAACCCTAGGGGTGGCGTAGCGTGGTGCTACAATGAGAAATGTTTATATTTTACCTTTTCCATCGCTCTATGCAAGCAGCATTTGACTGCACACATTGGAGGAGGAATTCAGCTCAATTGTAAAATTAGGGTGCAGGAAGGTGCCCCTTCCTGCACAAACACAATCTCCCACGACGCAGGCAGCCTTGAACCTGGCAGCAGGTTGTGTGCCAGCACAGGGGTTAGCACAGAGATGCGACATAATGTGGGAATTATGTTGGATGCCTGCACTTTGAAGATAATGCTGCTTTGCGCAGTTAAATGCTTAGCAGCACCGCGCTGCGTTAGTTTCTTGATGATCAGCCACATAGTTTAAGCATCCCATAAATATTTCCACCTTTGGCACTGGTGCTTGTGTGTGTGAAGATATACCATTCCTATGTCAACATCATATATATTGGTGACAACATATGTGTCTGTGACCACACAACAAACCATTTTTTCCTTGAGGTCATATTTATTTTCTCCAAGACCATTGCAACAGCAATCAATATATCCGAATTTTTGGACATAGCACGATATGGCATAGCTGTGCACCTCTGACAAAAACAATATAAGTACCAATATACATTTACTTACCAGTTGGCCCACCAACCTCCAGGCCAAGATGGTCAAGCAAGTCAGCCTCCCGGTTGATGATGTCCTGCCAGCGGTGCTTAATTTGGTGGGGTGTGCGATGGACGTCAAGGAACCTGCCAAGGCATTGCTGGATCTGGACCCACCTCCGCTTGCGCTCTGCTGCATTGTAGCCCTGGCTCACACGGTCCCCCGTGCTGATCATACGTGGCAGGTAATGAAAGATCAGCCATATGAGGCCACCAAACTCCCTGTTGGTCAGGTTCTTGGACCTGCCAGACATATTCAGGTCTGTGTATTTTTTTAAAAGAAAACTTATGAAAAGTAATGAAGGAAACTTATAGGAAGAAAAAGGAATTACCCCACCCGTATATTAACACTACAACTAACTACCCCTATAAACACACACCCCCTAAATACAACTATAAATGGCACACACAAGACTGACAAATGACAAAAGACAGAACAATAAACTTCAAAATACACAGAGGACTGACAAAACACACTGCAACAGACAACTCTCAAGCCCCACAAACTCCAACAGCCTCCTCCACCAAGCACACACCTAGAGATAATAAGAGAAAGTGAAAGTAAATGTGCATTTCCTGGTTTGGGACATTCTAGATTCATTGCATCATTTCCTGCTTAAATGTGACAGGTTTTGACATTTTGCGTCACGTTTCAGACGATGCGACGTTTATGTGACTCAATTGCAGTTCATTTCACGTATGCATGCGTGACGTTTCTCTGTTTTGCGTGTTGCATCATGCGTTAACATGCATTTGTCATTACAAAGTGTTACAGTTTCCACTTAGCGTCGCGCTTTGTTCAGATGCTACCCGTTTTTGTTACTTTGCGACACTTTACGGGTAGATGCGACACGTTTCAGGGGGCGTAGTGAGTGGAGGCAGATTTGTAGATGCTTAACGCTTGGGTCTGTGCGACACTTTCCGGTTGAATGCGACACTTTTCTGTGGTCTGAGTGACTCAACCCAGATTTGTTACTGTATAGATGTAGATATGTGGGGGCAGATCAACAAGGAAGTTCTGCAGCGTGGCACCGCAGGCCTTTTGGCTGCGCCACGCTGCGGCACTTCTGAAAGCACAGGGATGCAACATATTTACAAGAATATGTTGCATCTCTGTGCTTCCCCCTGCGCTGGCGCACAAACTGCAGCCATGCGCTGGCGCAGGCCCCCTTGCACCATGGTGCATGGATGCCTGCGTCGTGGGGAGATTGTCTGTGTGCAGGGAAGGGGCACCTTCCTGCACAAATACAATCAATACAGGCATTTTCCTCTTTCAATGCGTGCTGTAGAATGCAGCACGCATTGAAAGAGGGGAAAGACGTGGAGAAATTGAAACATTTCTCCTCGTTGCACCTCGCTACGCCACCTCTAGGGTGGTTTAGTATCCAGACGCATCTCCAGATTTACGATTTATCGTCAATCTGGAAATGTGGTTTGTTCCATGGGTGTTGCGTGGGAACACCCACAGCAACAGCCATGGAACGCCCCTTCAATGCAAAGTGCTGCGTGTGAAGGGGCTGTATTTTCAAGGAGAGGAAAAGTCACGCCGGGTGGCTTTTCCTCTCCTTGAAAATATGGATGAGCCCCCTGCGCCACCAGTACGTCACAAAAAGTGATGTACTGGTGGCACAGGGTGCTTGTTATTCTGCCCAGAGTTGTTGTGCATGGGATGTGTAACATATAGTACATGTGTGTATTCCTTCTCAACATGTTGCCTGATTGAATGTTGAGTTGTGTTGTTTTCTGTCACAAACATTTCCATACGTAATGGTATATGTGTACATAATCATATGGAATTAAGATTGGTTTGTTAGTGGTACTTTGAAGTTGCACTTGCACAGCAGGTGCCTAACACTACATCACGCATCGTTGGCACTACCTGCAGTACATTGGTTACCATGTCACAGCTTGCAACCATGTGGCTTCTTTTCAGGCCCATGGCGGGACTGGTGCACCACTTTTCACATGTCCAAACGTGACACATCAGCAGCACAAGGTGCTTTGGTTTTGCAACTGTGTTTTAATGAGTGATGTGTGGTGCCACTTTCGGCAGCTATGCATGTCAGGCACACCACACAGACATCCTTGGATCATGGTGCAAGTGTGCATGAACCACTGCATGTCAGCTGTTTGTGCAAAATTGCAGGGTAGTACACAACAATGCAACATGTCATTGGGATAATGTTGCATTCATGTGCTCCACCAGTGCCACAGCTTGTCACAGCCAAGGTGCTTGCACTGACATGCTGCAGCAGTTTCAGGTTGATCTGCACATATATATTTCTATCATATGACCTGTTAAGTAAATGGACACAAAGTAGATGCTCCTACTTAATTATTTTATTGAGAAATTAGTGCATATTGTTACAAACTTAAATTTGCTACATCATGAGTAGAATTGTGTGACAATGTGTGTGCGACGTCTTATCCCTGCTGCAGTGTGGCGTATGTCTTGTCCTTCTGCTTCACCTTCATCACCATCATCCATTTGTTCAGGGGGCTGTTCCTCTTCATCCCAGGGCACATTTGTTTTTACACATATGTTGTGGAGTATTGCACATGTCATTATCATCTTGCACACAGTTTCTGGAGAATAGAGTAGCCTTCCGCCTGATAAATCTAGGCAACGGAACCTGGATTTGAGCATTCCGAAGCTTCTTTCGATGATGTTTCGAGTTCTGCGATGGGCATGGTTGTATGCCTTTTGTGATTCAGTCTGTGGATTTCCAAATGGTGTCATCAGCCACGTCTGTAGACCATATCCTTGATCAGCTGTAATTGGAAAGTAAGTGGAAATGTGTTGCTTTAGGGTGACATCAGTATACATGGCATGTGTTGTACGTCAAGTTTGTGGAGATTGAAATGGTGAATTACATTGGTGTCAATTGCATGTTGTGTTTGAGGTTGCTGCTCAGCTTTCCATGGCCCTGACACTGACATTACATCACTTTTTGTGACACACTGGCAGCGCAGTACACTGCCCCATATTTACAGGGACAGGAAAAGCCACCCTGCGTGGCTTTTCATGTCCTTGTTAATTTGGCTCCTTCACACGCAGCACTTTCTGTTGATGGCGCTTACATGGGTGTTGCTGTGGGTGGTTGCTGGCGTAGCTTTTGTGGCTTTTCCATTTCCCTGCACGCCAGAAGTTAGCGCTGGCGGAGGAGCGGGGAACGAGAGAGAGACTTGCACTGGGTGGAGTGCCATGCAGAGGGACTTTGGGGCCTGGCCAGTGACTCTGGCCCTTCCTGGTCCTTGTTAGGAGTGGCGGACCTTGCAAACAAGAGCTGTGGCAGGCCCTCGGGAACAGCTGTATGCCGGTGAACCCTGACACCGTTGCGTGCCTCTGGACCTGCGTGGAGCGGTGGCCGTTACTGGGTCCTGTAGCGATTGGCAGAGATTCATCCTGGGTAGGGTCTGGACCTTACCCTTGCACAGTGAGCGCTGCTGGTGTGTTTGTATACTTGTGCATTGCAGTGAATGGGCCCAGAGATCATATGCTTTTTCTATGCCCAGATAAACACCTGCCGGCCCCCACGTGCCCTGACTGGTAACCCATTTGAGAGGAAGTTACACCTATTCCCCCTGTGGTCATTTTTGGATGCAAAATATCAGCACTCACCAAGGGTAATCCGGAGGAGCCCGACTGTTGTGGGAGGCAACGTGCGCAGGGGTGCCGATACGCAACAGAAGAAGTGTGTCTGCGAATGGCGAACAGCCACTTGGCGACCACTGCGTGACGCAGTGGGAAATAAGTGGAAGAGGTGGTACTGCTTTCGCTAGTGTTTATTGCTACCATACCATCATGGGAAAGCAACGTGGACGCCAGGCTGGGGCCTCCCAGGACCCGGAGGATAGCACCCCTGAGCAGCCGCAGTCCACTTTAGAGGACCCTGTACAGCAGCAGCTTCACAAAATATTGGAGGCCATAGCTGACACGATGGCTACCCTCCACCAGGGCATTAGCACTGTAGCGGTCTGGCTTGGGCTATTGAGGGAAGAGCACAGGAAACTCTCAGAAAGGGTAAAGGCTACTGAAACCAGCATTGCGGAACTGACTCCAGCACAGAATGCCATTGAACATCAAATGGGAGCCATCACAGACAGAGTAAATCTATTGGAGCGTAGGGCTGAGGACGCGGAGGGCCGCAACCGCAGAAATAACGTCAGGGTCGTGGGTCTTCCGGAAGGGTCGGATGGAGATGACATGATGGCTTTGCTGGAAAATTGTTTTTGGAGTGTGGTGGCTCCTGAGGGCCTGCCTGCTTTCTACACTGTGGAGCGCGCCCATCGGGGGCCAGCGAGACCATTGGCTCCAGGGAAGCCTCCGCGCACGGTGGTGGCCCGTTTGCTACTTTTCCATGACAGGGACCTGCTCCTGCAACGTGCGAGATCTGGGGGCCCCTTCATTGTGGACAATGGCAGGGTCACCCTTTTTCCGGACTACACTTTGGAAGTACAAAGGAAGCGGACCTCCTATCTCAAAGACCGCCTAGACAACAACGCACACAACAGCAAAGAGCTCTTCAACATCGTGAAGGAACTCTCCAACCGCAGCTCCAACACCAACGACATCCAGCCATCGCGAGACCTGTGCGACTCACTGGCCACCTTCTTCCACCGCAAAATCGCCGACATCCACGACAGCTTCAACACCACGACCGCCCCGGCAACCACCGAGACCACTGCCCCCACAACCGCCTGCTCTCCTGGACCAACATCAACGACGAGGACACCAGCGAGATCATGAACACCATCCACTCCGGTTCACCGCTAGACCCATGCCCTCACCACATCTTCAACAAAGCCAGTACAGCCATCGCGCCCCATCTCCGGAAAATAATCAACATCTCCTTCGAGACAGCAACCTTCCCGGAAAGCTGGAAGCACGCCGAGATCACCGCCTTACTCAAGAAACCCAAGGCAGACCCCAAGGACCTCAAGAACTTCCGACCCATCTCTCTGCTCCCGTTCCCCGCGAAGGTCACCGAGAAAATCGTCAACAAACAACTGACCCGCTACCTCGAGGAGAACAACATCCTGGACCCTTCCCAGTTCGGCTTCCGCAGCAACCACAGCACCGAAACCGCCCTCATCGCCGCCACCGATGACATCAGGACCCTGCTAGACAACGGAGAAACAGCAGCCCTCATCCTCCTGGACCTATCAGCCGCCTTCGACACGGTCTGCCACCACACACTACGAACACGCCTTCACGACGCGGGATCCAAGAGAAGGCCCTGGACTGGACCACATCCTTCCTTTCCGGCAGAACACAAAGCGTCCGCCTCGCCCCCTTCCGATCCAAGGCCACCAAGATCATCTGCGGCGTACCCCAAGGCTCCTCCCTCAGCCCAACGCTGTTCAACATCTACATGGCACCCCTCGCCCACGTCGCCCGACAGCACAACCTCAACATCATCTCCTACGCCGACGACACCCAGCTGATCCTCTCCCTCACCAAAGACCCTCACACCGCCAAAGCCCACCTCCACGAAGGAATGAAGGCCGTCGCCGAATGGATGAGGACCAGCCGCCTGAAGCTGAACTCGGACAAGACGGAGGTCCTCATCCTTGGTTCCAACCCTTCAGCCTGGGACGACTCCTGATGGCCAACATCACTGGGAACAGCCCCGCCACCCACCGACCACGTACGCAACCTAGGGGTCATCCTCGACCCCACCCTCTCCATGACTAAGCAGGTCAACGCCGTTTCCTCATCCTGCTTCAACATCCTCCGAATGCTCTGCAGGATCTTCAAGTGGATCCCCACCGAAACAAGAAAAACAGTCACCCAGGCCCTCGTCACCAGCAGGCTGTACTACGGAAACGCCCTCTACGCAGGAACGACGGCTAAGCTCCTGAGACGGCTGCAACGCATCCAGAACGCCTCTGCACGTCTTATCCTCGACATCCCCCGACGCAGCCACATCACACCCCACCTGAGAGACCTGCACTGGCTCCCTGTCAACAAGAGGATAACCTTCAAGCTCCTCACCCACGCACACAAAGCACTCCACAACTCCGGACCAGCCTACCTCAACAGACGACTCAGCTTCTACACCCCCACCCGCCAGCTCCGCTCGACCAGCCTCGCCCTCGCCACAGTCCCCCGCATCCGGAAAACGACCGCCGGCGGCAGATCCTTCTCCCACCTCGCCGCCAAGACCTGGAACACCCTCCCCACCAACCTCCGACAGACCCAAGACCTACTGGCCTTCAGAAGACTCCTCAAGACCTGGCTCTTCGATCAGTAGCAGCACCACCCCCCTCTTCCCCCAGCGCCTTGAGACCCTCGCGGGTATGTAGTGCGCTTTATAAGTGACATGATTGATTGATTGATGTGGAGGTCAAAAAGAGCATTATGGGACGGAGGCCTCCAGTACTCTCTGATGTTCCCGGCCCGGTTGCGTATCATCCTGGAGGGGAACACTGACTACTTTGACTCTCCTGGAGATGCCTGGGACTGGTTAGAGGTGTACAAGGGTGGAAAGCCGCAAGAGGGTGCACTTGCTCGCCCCGGACTGGGGCCTTGCAACCCCGCACACAGATTTAATCGCCGATCCCGCAGGCGAACCCAGAGGAAGCCGTCATCATCTCAAAACGAGAAGGAGCGAGCCGAGGCTCTACAAGCAGTGGCAGCAGTGGCAGCATTGGCGCAGGCACGGAGCCCCACCCCAACAGTGGAAGATGAATCTTCTAGATAGTCTGCCGGCAACGAAACAGACACGTCCCATAGCGATAGCGTGAAGATGCCAGTAGTAATGCCTAATACAGCAGATGATATAATTAGGATGAGTATGGTGAGCTAGAATGGTTTATGTACCCGGAGGGGTGCTGGACTCAGAATGACTGTCATTGTTTCAGGACTAATTTTTTATGTAAATGGCTGATGCGCTATGCTTGGCGTAGGTCTCTTAGGTTAGCCACACTCCCCATACCTCTGTAACTCACAGAGGATTTTGTGTATATTGTTTTAGTTTGGATGGAAGCTAGTTTGATAGTAACTGTCCTGGGGAGGGGGAGTTGGTGGGTTTAGTTAGTTCACTGAAATTTTTGGGCCAGATATGTCACAGGAGAAGATCGTACTGAAGCGTTGTTTATCTACTTGCCATGGGTACTGCTAATGATTTAAGATGTCTTTCAGGGAACGTGAGGGGAATGCAATCAATGTGGAGGCGTCATCAAATACATGCTTATTTAGTCTGTAGAGGGGTCCAGATTGCACTACTTCAGGAGACTCACTTGCATGCCCAGCAGGGTAGGGGATTACAGCGGCGAGGGCTTGCCCAAGTTTTTTATACTACTCGTTTGGTGTTTGCCCGGGGGGTTCTGATTTGTGTGCAGCGGGAGTGGCCTTTCATTGCACGTACCAACCCATAGACACTGAAGGCCGATATGTAGTGGTGATAGGGTAACTGGATGGGCGGGATATAGTCCTGGGTGGCATATATGCACCTAATATGGAGCAGCCTGCCTTCTTTTCACATCTGTCTGGGAGGTTGGCGCCCTTTCTTACAGGATCAGTGTTGATCGGGGGGATTTTAATTGTGTTACCGATGTGGTCCTAGATCGTTCACATCCCCCGCTTCCTAACACACCCACTCACAAAACAGCGGAATCAAGACGCAATTGGCAGATTAGATGGGGGTTGGTGGATACCTGGAGGGCCCAGCACCCAGAGGACCGGGATTATTCCTTTTTCTCTGCTTTGCATGAACTCCACGTCCGCCTCGATGCATTTTTGTGCTCTCCAGATGTGCATGCCGGGGTGAAGAGTAGCGAATTCCTCACAAGGAGACTGTCCGATCATAACCCCCTCTTGATCTGTGTCCAGTGGACTTGCGCGTGAGCTAAGATACCCACTTGGCGCCTGCGCCCTGAAGCCTTAGAGGATAAAGTGTTTCGCAATATAGTGCATACGGACATTACTCAAAAGTTCCTAGATAATGAGGGCACATCGACATCTGCTTTAGTGGAGTGGGATGCCTTCCAAACGGTTATTAGAGGTTGCTGCATCTCGGGGATAGGGGGGGTGCGCAAAGTGCTTTAAAGGGTAGTGCAGGAAGCTGATCAACGCCTGCGGGAAGTAGAACGAGACCGTCTGGACAGACCAGATGGTCAGGGGCGCTCCTGGAGGCAAAGGAAGCGGTGGTGGCACAAGTGGAACGATTGCGCTGCTTCGAATATGGAACGTACATTACACGCACCCATACCGAAAGAGAAAAATCTGGGGCACTTTTGGCATGGTTGGCCAGCCCAGTTAGAGGTTCAATGATTCTGGAGCTCAGGGATCAGCGAGGGGCGGCTTGCAATACTCAACAGGGTATAAATGAGTCTTTCCTTGAATATTAGGCAGCCTTATACATAATATAAATTGACCCTGTTGGATAACGTATTGGCCGGGTTTACGGAATCAGCTCTGCTGTCGCATTTGGCCAGGGACCAGGCAGACATACTGGGGAGAGACATTGAGCTGCGAGAGGTAAGGGGGGCAATTGAGCATATGGCGAGGAGTAAGACGCCAGGGACCGACAGACTCCCGATAGAGTTCTACCTGACCTACACTGACCAATTGGCGCCTAAATTAGCAAGGCTTTATAATGAGGCAAAGCGACTGGGAGACCTCCCTGTCACAACCCGAGAGACAGGAATCGTCCCACTCCTTGAACTTGGGAAACCACCATGGGATAAGTCTGCATACCGCCCATTGTCCATGCTCCACACGGATTACAAGATACTGAGCCGTATATTGGCCACCCGCCTACTCCCCTATATGTCGACTTTAGTAAATGAGGTTCAGTCCGGGTTCATCCCAACCAGGAATACGGCTATGAATGTCTTCAGCTATTGCAGATACTCGAAGCAGATTCTTACCCAAAGAACGATGCCGCTATTTTTGCAGTGGACAGTGAAAATGTATTTGATAGCCTTGAATGGCCCTATTTGTGCCATGTGATGAATAAGTTCGGCCTGGGAGAAAACTTTGTAAAATGGACGGCC
This sequence comes from Calotriton arnoldi, assembly GCA_963921515.1. NCBI lineage: Eukaryota > Metazoa > Chordata > Amphibia > Caudata > Salamandridae > Calotriton > Calotriton arnoldi. The sequence goes on along the minus strand of CAWUFW010015437.1, from coordinate 124,377 downwards.
TTGTTATATATGCACTCCACTGCACAAGTTAAAACAGGTGGCTTGATACCTGATACTTGTGATATCACCCTAGGCACGAGACAGGGATGCCCCCTGTCCCCCCTTTTGTTTGCCTTTTCGGTAGAACCCCTTGTGGCCAGAGCCCGGACAGGTCTGCATTACCAGGGCTTAAGCATGCGAGGGCAAATTCGTCATATTGCCCTGTATGCAGATGCTCTACTGATGTTCATGGCAAATACGGGAGAGGCGTTGCAAGGGGCGAAAGAACTGCTACATGACCTTGGCATGGTGGCTGGCTTTCGGGTGAATTGGTCGAAATCCTGCTTATTTCCAAGGGTAGGGGACAGGGTGGGTCCGCACACCACAGCTGGGGTGACATGGGAATATATATGCCTGATGTATTTAGGGACACAGATTTATCATGCACAGAGCAACTTGCTGGAGGAAAACATTGTCAGAGCAATTAGAGACTGAAGGGTAGTTTTGATTTTTTGGGGACGCTTCCATTGTCAGTAGCTGGGCGAGTGGCCTTACTTATGATGGTGGCCCTCCCGAGACGTTTGTATTATTTTGGGACCCTACCGATATGTATCCCGGCGCAAGTTTTTAAACAACTCAAGTCCATGGTTATAGGATTCCTGTGGGGGTAGGTAGATGGCGTGTAGCCTTGACTGCTCTGATGCATCCACGTTCAGCGGGGGGATGGGCATGACCTGTTTTTGAAACTTATTATATAGCAGCCCAATTGCAATGGTTCACGAAGAACATGGCGGATCCGTTGCGGGGCTCTGCGGAACAGAGGGAGAGAGCCCCTGGGCTTCAAATACTCTCTCAAATTGTGCTGAACCTCCCCAGACCCACTGGCGGTCTCCCGGGGGACCTCAAGACAGCATGGCAGTGTTGGAAATGGAGCTTGACAAGGGCAAAGATTGATGTCCCGTATGCACCTGACATCCCATTATCCATGTGTGAGATATTACTTCACGGCGGCACCGGGAGGGGACTGGCTGGTTGGCAGGAGAAGGGTCTAACTGCTATCAGGGATCTGTATGAGGATGGCATGCTCCTTCCCTTTGCTGACCTACAGGTGCGATCTGGTCTATCATGGTGCGACTCTTTTGTTGCACGCAGCACTTGCTATGGCTATTCGTACACACTGGAAGGAGGGCCTCATGGAAAGCAAAACAGCCCTCGGATGTCAATACATAGTAACGGCGGCGGGAACCTTCAAGGCGGTTACATGCCTATACCGCCACATCATGCAGGAGATGCTGGTGCCCCTGACAGAACTGCAACATAAATGGGAACTAGACGTGGGGGAGGAGATCCCGGGCAGGACATGGGACGATGTTGTAGTACGGGCATGGAAGAGCACAAGGAACGCGCGCTTTCAGTTGCTGCACTTTTACATCTTGCATAGAGCTTACCTCACCCCGGCAAAACTTTATATATATTTTCATACTGGCTCGGATATGTGTCCATGTAGCCGGGGGGAGGGAGCGGACTTCTGCCACATGTTCTGGGGCTGCCCACAATTGACTACATATTGGAGTGCAGTAGTGACCTTATTGAACGAAATTACTGACAGAGACTTGGCGTCTGCTATGGGACCTTGTATACTACATTGGTTTCCCCACACAGATAAGAATCTGATCACTAGTAAATTTCTTGATATGGGACTCCTGTTGGCTAAGCGCAAAATCACTTTACATTGGAAATCACAAAGGGGCCCGCCACAAGTAGATGGAAGGGAGAATTCATCAAATGGGCAGAGTGTGATGGAATGGTTAGGATGCAATTGGCGAAGGGAGTGGGACACATTAGTGGTGCTCTTGAAGACTCCGGACAGTGAGAGCGATGAGGATCCCGTAGGTAATGCTCCAAGTGGGGAGGACTAGGCACACTCTCCCGGAAACTGCACCAGTGCAAAGTTAACAGGGCCTATAAGCAGCGTAACCTCACAGCCATGGTGAAGTTCCCATTGCATTGTTCTCAATACCCTACTAGCGAAGCTTCAGCACTACAAACTCACACTGTAACACTTTAGAAGATCTGAGAGTGACATGTCTGGGGAGAGGGATGGGAGGGGTGTAGTTGTAGGGGATTAGATTAGAATTGATCTCGCAGTATAGTTGGAACGAATGCTTGTGGATTGCAACACACTATTGGAGTTTCCTTTATCTGTGCTACTCATTTTAGTGAGTGGGAGGAAGGGATTTGGCGAGGGCAGGAGGCTTATCACACAATGTTATTCATGTGTTTCCACTGTTCCTTCTGTACTATGTTGATACGCAAGCAATATTACACAGATGTATGTATATAGAATTGTTGAATTCAATTTAATTTTGTCTAATTATAATAATTAGTAAAATAATGGGTGTTGCTGTGGGTGTTCTCACACGACACACATGGCACAATACACATTTTCCGATTTAGTAGGATTTGTAAATCTGGAGATGCGTCTGAATGCTACACCACCATAGGGGTGGTGTAGCATGGCGCTACAAGGAAAATATGTTTTCATTTCTCCTTGTTCTTTCTCTTTCAATGGGTGCTGCATTCTACACCACACATTAGAAGAAGGTAATGCCTGTGATGATCAATTTTGGGCAGAAAGGTGCCCCTTTGTGCACAAAAACAATCTCCCCATGAAACAGGCATCTGTTTTTGCACAAGCACAGGGGAGAGCACAGGCATGCAACATATCATTGTAAATATGTTGCATTCCTGTGCTTTGGAAGTGCCACAGCGTGGCACTGCCTGAGGGCTTGCATTGCTGTGCTGCCGCACTTCCTTGTGAATCTTCCCCATAATGTTTTGTTTTTTTGCACACTTTCAAACATTGTGCATTGCACATCTGGGCACATTTCAATATGTGGGTACGGATGAAGTTTATTCTGTGCAAAGGAGAGTCAGTAGCCTGGCATAGTGGTCCGACACATTTTGTTGATACACTGTTTTGATGTCTTTGGCCCTGCATTGTCACTCATTAGGCTTGACATGCCCCTGAACAGGTACGTTTGTCACATGGTGCACCAATACATGCTTCCTGTGTGTAGTTAATATGTACACTTATATACACATAGATGCCCATGATATTTAGATTTTTTTGCGAATTACATGCATTTCTTACAATGCATTGTACCTTTCAATAGTTAATTTGTGTTAGATGCCATGTGTGCATATGTCAATGGTGTGTGACTTATTGCTCTACACAATTTTATGTTGGCTATTTGCATGCATTCCTATCTGGTGTCCCTTGGGACTTTAGTTTATGCTGCTATGTGTGTATGCAGCTTTGTACTGTATGTTATGTGGTTATAGTGTATATGTGGTTCTGCATTTTCACATAATGTGGCAGAGTGCCAGCTATTGTAGCGGAGTAAATTAGTATGTACATTGATTTTTGCTTACCTACAAGGAGCCCATTGCCATATTGTCCATTTTGGAAACAGTCATTGATGATGCTGTTTCTGAATATATATGAATCATGCACACTCCCAGGATATTTGGCAAGTACATTGATGTATAGTCCCCGATGGTCCACAATGGCCTGGACATTGATGGAGTGTGTGTGCTTTCGGTTGCGGTATAGGTGTGAAGTTGCTGCAGGTGGTACAAGCTTGACATGCGTGCAGTCCATTGCTCCAAGCACATGTGGGAATGCAGCAATGGCATAGAAGCCTTGTTTAATGTCCATCTGCTGCTGGTGTGTGTTGGGGAAATGGATGTGCTGTGGTGTGAGCTGAATGATGGCATCCAAGACTGAAGGGAGGAAGGTGGAGAAAGATGCCTGTGAGACCCCTGCCACATTTGCTGCTGTTGTTTGAAATGATCCGGAGGCCAACATGTGTAAAACCGCCAGTAGCTTTGTCAACGGTGGGATGTTGGTGCCCCTTTCATTTGGAGTCTGTAACTGTGGTGTGATCTGCTGCAGCAGGGTCACAATAGACACTTTCTTAAGGCGATACATTTTGATGACTTGTTCGTCCCGGAGTCCAATGAGGGTGGTCCTTGGACGGTAAATGCGCTCCCTTCTCCTGCGCTGCCTTTGTGGTAATGGTGGAGGGTGAGGTTGTGGGATTTGTTGTGGGGGTGGTTGTCGTCTTCTTGGTGCAACTCCCAGCTGCAAGATTAGGAGGTCCATGTTGCTTGCTCTGCTTGAAACAGCTCTACTGCACTTTCTTTCAGGTTATGGGGTACTTGCGTCATTTCCTGCGCGTGGGTTTATGAGGCGTAGGCTTGCGAGCGCATTTTCCTATTTGCGTGACGCATTCCGTAGATGCGTCGACGCGGGGAATGACGTAAATATGCCTGCGTCAGAAATGCGTTGGTTTTTGAGTGGAAATGCCTACCTTGCATATTTTAATACTTACGCGACGCAGTCAAATCTCGCGCAGCTCCACTCCGTCGCATCTCCGTTTACGTGACGCATCTCCATAGATGCGTCACCTTGTAAATTTTGCGTAAAAAAAAACCACCAATGCGTCACAAAAAGTGACGCATCGGTGGCGCAAGGGGCTTGTAAATCTGCCCCATAGAGACCAATCCACACAAAATGCGTCACTTTCGGCAGATGTAGGTTTCCTATATATACCCCATGACCCTAAATTACAAATCCCCAAGTCGTTGTAGAACGAAAACGAATTCTCTTGCATACATTTGTGATGCCCAACCTCACATTTGTGGACTGTCTGCAAAGCTGCCCACCGCTGGCATGCGATAAGGCGAAATGTGCACTTGCTAATTTTTCCATGTTGGCAAAGTCTCTTCCTCTACAATCCCTTGGTTGGAAATGGTGATGTTTGAGGTATTTTCACATACTCACTGCAATTCGTACACCTAGCTAGTGTAGGTTTAGAAGTGCAGTGAGAGGGGGAAAAGGCACCGCAAATGTTTCTAAGGCCCCATAAAGTCATGATTTGTGCATGTTCACCACATTGCCTCAGACACTTCCCATGTCAACACCCACTTTCTAGCTACGACTCACACGTTCAGTTGAGCAGAATGAAGTACCATCTGCATCTGAAAAATCCAGACAATCTTGTTCAGTGAATTATGATCAGGAATTTGTGGTGAAATATACATTTTTGACCGGCTAAGTTTCTTAAGAATTGGTCTCTCAGTTCACATTAATTTCATTGTTCACTCATATTTAACCATGGTAGCTCCTTCAACTAGGATTCCCTATATTTAGGTCTCACTAAAAGGCATCTATTCCTGTCTCACCAGCCTCAGATATTCAAAATAAATTCATATATAAAAATGAATACATAGAAATATACATACAGGGGTTTAGGTCAGCTCTCTTTACATATTGACCTGTTAAATTGTAATTCAACTTTTGTTTCCACCCATCACTGCATATGGAATGGAGCAATGGATCAGTCCACTTCAACCAATAGTTCTCTCTTGAACTGTGAGTGATGGTACTTTTGCCTGATCACATACACGTAGCTGCCTACAAATTAGCACACTTCAGTGCCAGGACTTGTCATTTTTTTGTTTATTTGCTATTTATGTTTTTTACTCTACTATGTGTTGGCCTTGCCTGTTATTGTTTTATATCCTGTTTAACAGTCTCACAAAGCATGAAGGCATCTGCACTGCTGTAGGCACACCATTCACACTAGGGTGTGCACTGTATCATCATTTTTTACACCATTCACACTGCCAGGTCAACAAATGGCTGAGTTGCGCACTCTTCTGCTAAACTGGGTCCATCTGACAAGTCCACCCACTGTCAGTAGGTCAAAACTCTGCACAGAAGCCAACACTTCACAACACCAATGCACCTCTTCCACAACATAGTTAGCAATTATAGAGTTGAATTAATCTGCAAAGATAGAACTTGTGAATGTTGACAATTGAACAAAGATCTCTGCTTCCAGGATTTGCAAAGGCTTTGAACAACACTTTTGTTGTGTGTTGCTTAGTTACCAGGAATGCTTGGCTAGCAAGCATTCCTGGAATGTTTGTATTTGAGTGGTGGTAGTTGGTGGAGCAGCTGTTGGAAGGACACCGATGAAGCAGGTGGTGTCTTCCTGTGCTCCTCAGCAATAAAGGCTTGAACTCTAATCTGCATCCAGTGCCTTATTCAACACTGGCGATGAGCGATGAGAAGCTACGGAACCTACGCATGTAAGATTTGTGCTAAGGAATCGATTATGGCTATTCTACGGATTTTGGAAGAATTTTGTGCATGCAGCTGGCAGAAATTGTGCTGTCGGGAAGTACGTGCTGCGGTACACATTAATTGGAACTTTCGTACTTGGGCACTTCTTCGATCCCGAAATTTTAGCATTGCTGTTTCGACACGCAACGGTTACCGGCGTCATTAAGCTTACCTGGTTTCAGGTGAGTGCATGCCTTCATCGGCTGCTAGAGTGCATGTTGCTAAGTGCTTCCCCGCGCGACAGCCCTGGTGTGACCTGATCCTGCTGCTGCTGAGCCAGCTGCCGCGCGGATCTGTGTACAGACGTCCACAGGAAGTGACATCACGACGCCGGATCACGCAACGTGACCCCACTGCTGACCATCTTGGATTTCATTGCCGGGCGAACAGCATATACCGGCAGGCTCATCAGCTGACAGAAGCGTTACTCTGCAAGTTGCGGTAACCGGTGAAACATTTCAACAGGAAGGAACATGCTTTACAGAATACCGGACTGGATTTTACCATTATTCTCACGGTATTTATTGGAACCAAGTCTATTTATTTTGTTACTTTTACCTCATTCACTTTTTATCATTTTATTGCTGGATCTTCGGATTGGCTACTTCAATTGAGTTTGCACTACTATTTTTCGGGGTGTTCTGCTGTGTGGTGAAGCGCAGGACAGTGAATTGGGACACTGAACTAGTTCATACACCATGTCTACTCAGAATTATAATATCAGTGCCCCCCAGGCTTTTTGGGCATGCGGATCTGAGCCATCCATGAAATGGTTTGAATGCAGGGCATACTTCACAAACTATATCGAAGCAGTGGATGAAGCTAGGAAGATGGCCCCTGCACAGAAAAAAAAATTTACTTTTGCATTCTTTAGGTCCTGCTGGATTGAAAGTGTACAACCAAATGAATAAAACTACTGTCTCTGGTGATATGAATGTTTTTGATCTGGCCTTGCACCTTGATAATTATTTTGTGCCAAAAGTGTGTATAGGCATTACTAGGTTCAAATTCTTCCACAGAAAACAAGGTAAATCAGAAACAGTTGATGGTTACGTCTCAGAACTTAAAAAATTAGCCTTAGGCTGTAAGATTGGTACATTGCATGATGATTTCATAAGAGATCAAGCTGTTATGCATGCATGCAACCCTGCTATCCAAGAAAGACTTTGGATCAACGGTGTTGCACCTCTAGACGAAATTCTAGCCTTAGTTCGCAAGGCAGAGATGTCTAGTATGTGTGTCATTGTTCTAAAGGATGATGTACAAGATTCCACGTTAGTGAGTAAGGTGAACTACAGTTGGGAAAGGTCGGACGGGCTTGGTTCGAAAAGATTGGATAGACAAGGTCCACCCACCTCGGCAAAGCTCGACAGACAAGGGGTCCACCTAGATTGGGTTGTGGGAGATCTAGACCTAAGGAGCAAACAAGGTGTTACAGGTGTGATATTTTGGACCACCTAGTTCATAGCAAAAAGTGCCCCGCTGCGAAACAAAAATGTAGCAATTGTGGCATTATCGGTCACTATGCTAAGGTTTGTAGACGGAGGAATACTAGGGTTAAATTTGTAGGTGAAACAGATGAGGATTCTAGCTTAAGGGCAGTTACGAGGAGGATATTCCTGTTAATGACCTTGTTATGAATGTTAGAAACAATTTAGTGCTTAACATTAATGATACACTTTGTGGGAACAAACCTGAATGCTGGATGAGAATTGGTGGTGTCAAACTGAAAATTCACGCAGATTCTGGATCTCCTTACACAATCATTTGTGGAAATCCTCGTTTGTATTAAAGGTTGGGCATCATTTGATTGAACCAGATATACACCCAGAAGGTTACAGTGGAGAAAAAATAGACTTAATTGGCTACAGATGGTTTACTTTTGAATTCAAGAACAGGCAAAATCGTGGGAAGTTATATGTAGCTAAAACTGGTCCACCTGTTTTAGGTTGGCTGGATCAGAAGAAATTACACATTATACTGGATCCCAACAGTAAGGAACAAGTATTAATAGTGGATGAATGTAGTACTTTGGGGGAAGGAATGCGTGACAAATTGGGGAATCTTTTAGGATTTGAACATTTAATCTGCCTTAAGGATACTGCTGTCCCCAAGGTCCATAAATGTAGAAATGTTCCTTTGTTAAAAAGAGGGAAAGTGGAAAAAGAACTTAACAAATTAAAGAAACCATCCGCGGATCCCACTGACCTTCATAACTTTCGCCCAATTTCTAACATCCCCACCTTAGCAAAGCTCCTGGAGAAATGTGTGCTCGCCCAACTCTGTTCCCATATTGAACATTTTCAACTCCTAGACCAATATCAATCTGGTTTCCGCCTGGGTCATAGTACAGAGTCCGCATTAACGCACATCGGATACTCGCATTAGGCTACCCCCACTAAATTACTTTTACTTTTTAGAGTACTGGAACACTCATGAATTGTGCTTATGCAACTCTTAGACGTCCCGAGGCTTATGCGTCCTATCAGTGGCTGAAAAAGCACAGGCTGATATCCCAGATTAAAACTAGTGACATCAAGTGACTCACAGATTTCTGCTCTATGCACATTAGCCGGCTGAGCTATATGACTGATATGTAAACTGTAAAAACGCGATCTCTTCCGGTGCTGTAAAACATGTTCTTCCTTAAGAGAGGTCAGTTTCATCTGCAGCTGTACCAAGCTACAATTCTGCTACATAGTATTTTTAATGGCAAGGTTTCAAAATTAAAAGCGTTTTATTTAAAAAACAAAAAAACAAAGGCACAGGGAGATTAGCATAAAGAATAGATTCCTGCTTTGAGCATACCATTTCACCTCTCTTCAGCGTCATTCTGCTGTTCCATCTTTTCAACATCTAATCCTCGTCTTTCATCACCAGTCTGCCATTCCAATTTCCCCTCCACCATTGTTGCATGCCATATCTCCAGCATCTTCTAATCCTTCTCTCATCACTGTGCCATAACATCTTTCTCGGGTACCATTCTGCTTTTCCACCTCTCTCCAGCACCCTGATGCCTTTCAAACTCTTTCCAACAGCATTTAACTTACTGGCATATTTCCAAAGCATTCGTCCATCACACCTCGGCAGTCGCCATTAGGGCACTCTCTCACCAGTGCCTTTCTTCTTATGCGCCTCTCCTGTCCTCTTTCGCCATTTTGTTCCTTACCAAACACCATTCTGCCACTTCATATCTTCAAACAACCTTCCAGTTGCCATCCTATGTTCCACTCTTTCGCATTTTACCTTTACCAATCATGTTTGTCATTTCTTCACGCCACCCCGTTCTTATATTCCTTCTTTCAAGCACACTCATTCCAGTTTCTCGTTCCATCTCTAATCAGACGAATTCTGATCATCCATCTTTTTCTTATGGAACTGTCATTCAGTCCCCTTGGAACGCTGTTTTAATATTTAAATAAGTTGCTTACATTGGTTTGTCATTTCAACTCTCCGCAACACTATGTTTCTATTCCATCTCAGTCCCCCCAGCTTCATTCTAGTATAGCAACTCTCTATGGCATCATTCAGCTGCTCCACCACCAAGTCACCTCTGCATCCATCTCTGCACCATACTGCAATATATATCTTTCCATAACTGCTCACACCTTCCTTCTCTATAGCACCTTCTGTCTTCTCGTTTAATTCAAGGACCATTCTGCTATTCTCCAGTCAGTTGCTGTATTGCGCCTTTCATTCTTTACAAAGCATCTTGATGAAATTCCATCTCTCGACAGCAACAATATGCCATTCCGTTTCTCCCATGCACTTATGAACGATTTAGTTTGCCATGTGGGGTGCCGCAGGGCTCTTCGTTGAGCCCCACCCTTTTTAGGTCTTGCCTAGGCAGCGCGCATGCGCTGCTCTAGGAGGGCCTTTAGCCATCGGTGTTCACTTTTCAAGCACTGCACTCGTGCTTGTGGCGGCATCCACCTTGCGGGAGCGAGCAGCGGCGCACCTCAAGCACGAGTGCAGTGCTTGAAAAGTGAAGACTGCTCTCCCAAGCGCGCGCGCGCACCACTCGCGGGACGCTGCAGCTGCTTTCACTTTTGCCGCCACTTGGCCGCCAGCTGCTTTCATTGGCAGTTGGCCCTCAGAGACTGTACCCTTTCTTCGGATAGGCTTAAGGACGCTCAACCGGTTGCTTATTGGCCGAGGGCTCCTGGAGAATGCACGCGCTCCTGGCATGTAGCATGTAGCTGCTGCCCCTGCCCGCCTTCGGTAAACTTTAGCGGCCAGCCGTGAGGTGCGACCGATTGTCCGTCTCGGCCGAGCTGACTGCGGGGCCGGGATATCCTGCGTCGGTTGTAGCCCATATAGTCAGCAAACACAAGCCTCGATGGCCTGTCTGAATGGGATATGTTGTGGTCAATAGAGTTGCACCCTCGGCTGAATGAATTGGACTGGACTTCGCCCCACAGGAACTTTCTGAGGCGCATTTGCAGTGAAGAGCGGGTCGGCAAATCAAGCGTCGCCCAAAGCGATTGCCGTTTCGCTGTTCTAGAGCTCAGGATAGTCCGTGGATAGTTCTTGGGCGCTTCTTTTTCTCCTAACCCGCCCTCCGTACCTACACACATCCAGCTTGCTTGAACAAGGAGTCCACCTTTCATACATGGTACGGGGCTGGCCTGCTCCATGTTCTCAAGTGGTCAGAGGTGCTCTTTACGTGTTTTCGGAAACTTCGCGTTTTCAACGGGATTCCTACCCAAATGCCAATTTATAATATTTCCATGCTGGTACTTTTTACGTATTTTTGTCTTTTCAAAGGGTAATCCGTTCCAGTCCTTCTCACCCAGGCAGTAGATCAGCAAAGCAGGACCCAGTGCCAACCTCAGTCTTCAGTCCCCTCACTCAAAGTTCACCATGTAAATCCAAATTATCTCAATTCTCCGTGGAAAATGGACGATGACGTCCATGTGTTGTACCAGGGGTGTCGCTGCCACCAGACTGAGAATTAAGTACACAAGGGACCCATTTGAGTTACACGCTATCAACCCCAGAAAGAGCACCTAATTACAGGGCGTGCTTTTCCACTGGGAGCACGCATCCCTACCATCAGTAGCAGCAAAAAGTTACATCATTAAAAAGCTGGTTACGCGATAACTTCTGCTCTCTAACCAACGAGTGATTAAGGAGGTCGGCACAGCTGTGCTCGGGCAGGTGTTTGCTACTGGGAAAGCTTTGCAATACTGTGGAAATTGAAGTACAGTTCTGTACTAAACACACCCCTCATGACTAGCAGCAGATAGATACCCACGCCAGACAGGTATGATTCGGTCACAAATAGTAATTAGAAATTAACCCACTTTTATGAAATATACAGCGTCACCTAAAAGCGCCAGTAACATAGGTCAGAAAACAGTACTCTGTGCAATTATACAACATAAGCACTTTTTTAAAACTTTTGCACATCGAGGCTCAAGGATAGAATCTATCCTTATAATATAAGATACCCCTTAAGGATACATAAGATAAACACCAATAAGATGCTCTTTTCAAACAACCATCTAGCACTTTACTTTTTTGTTTTTTTAAAGCAGTACCCTACCTGTATAATCGATCTAGGCAGAACGTATTAACTAACTACATCTACCCAGAGTCCTACACTTAGGGCACAAGTCCTATAAATCAAGCATTGGCATAGCCAATAGGTCTCGCTTTTGGGAGCTTATAAGTATTTAGTTATGCAGCACAATATCCTTGGTGCTACAACATCAACTGTTGCATGGCTAAACACTTAAAAGGTCTCAAAGGCGAGACCTATTGGCTATGCCAATGCTTGTTATACCATGTGTTGAATACATGTTCTTTGGTTTTTGCGGGTATCCAGCGGTTTGATTCATTTTATTTTTAGGTCGAGCCTAGAGTCAGCGTGCATGCCTGCTCTGTGAGGCATGCTGCATTTCGTCAATGGGGTATGGCCACACCCACCACTTTTCATTGGTTCCATCCTGTGCTTTTCCAACTGTGTTTGTTTTGTGTGGTGAATTGGTGCTATTTGTCTCTCCTTTGGGTGTGTTTGTCACGCCCATGGCGACTGGCCCTGTTATATGGGTCAGTTTGCTTCAGGGCATTTTGTACTTGCCGCGCACTTTTTTATCTTTTGGCTGGAACACCATGGCGGTGATGGACAAAGGGAGAGCCTGAAGGAAAGAAAACACCTACCAGCAGAACTACGAGCTCTTCGGTGGTATTTTTTTGTATTTGGGAACAGTTTTTTAACATTATTCATAGTCGCCGTAGGACACTATTAGTTTCAGAAAGGTGTTGTGTTTTCTCACATGAACAGGAGGCACAAGTCGACATCAAGCTCCTCCCCTCTCCCTGTACTCACCCTCTCTTTCTTTTAGCCCATACATTGCTGCTACGATTCTTCTACACCACCCTCCACCCTCCCCCAGCCGCTTGCATTTAGCAATTCTGTAAATGTTTAACGCCCCCTCCAAATCCCCGGGCATTTTCAATCTGCACAACCCACCCCCTCGCCCCTTCTTCTATTGGTAGCAACCTGTTTATGTTCATATTCATTTCTTTCATTGCCTATTTTTTATCCCATTCCACCCCTGCTCTGTAGGGTCTAAACTGTCCATCCTGGTGCTTTAATTTATCCCAATGTTCGTTTATTTGAGGTCCACATTTGCGGCGGCATCGTAGCCTTTTTTTTTTCTTCACTTTAATGACCCATTATAATCTCCGCATTTTTTTTTTAACTGAAGCTGATTTTCGTGAAGTGACCAAGAAAGTTGAAAACAGTGGCCGCACTCTAAACGTTGCAGAACACATCCCTATGCTCAACTCTGCATGCTTCAAATATGCGTGCTCATTTCAAAGTTCTTTTGATTTTTGGAAGATGAACATGATCCTGCAGCTTGCCTTTCTAGACTGTCGACTGACATGGGAAGGCTTATCGCCTGATTAATGTCCTTTATGGTCCCCCCTTATTGTTTTTTTTCGGTCTCTATGCTCGAAATGTATATTTTGATATGAAACAGTCCAGTTATCAGGGTTGTACCCAAACCAGTAAATTCTACAGTTCCTAACAAACTCAGCAATAACCATTGTCTTTAATGTGAAAATGGGGCGGCAACACTGTCAAAATTACTATGGGTGTCAGAAAATGGATTTCTTTTTTCCCTGGGAAAAAGTGAAAAAAGTGTTTGCAAGTGCAAATACACATTTTATAGCTATTTAGACAAGTGTAGCTATTCCCCACTTACTTTTACATGTTTGTAAATACCTGTTAATGTGGATACACTTGCAAAGCTATAATTATCCGAGCACATTTAGATCTTTTTTAGTGCACTCAGCATCAGCACAGCACCACCGGAGCACCACCATAGCACCACCTCAGCATAACACCATCTCATCATCAGCACAGCACCACTTCATCAGTGCACCACCACCAGTGCAGTACCAACTCAGCACCACTGCAGCACCACCTCATCATTAGCACAGCACCATCTCAGCATCAGCACAGCACCACCTCTGCATTAGTACACTGCCACCAGTGCAGCCCCACATGAGCAGCAACTTAGCACCAACACAGCACCACTTCAGCATCAGTGCAGCACCCCTCAGCATCAGCGTAGCACTTCCTCCGCATCTGCTCAGCCCCAACTCAGTATCACTCAGCACCACTTGAGCACCAGCTCAGCACCACCCGAGCGCCAGCGCAGCACCACAGCATGACTGCACCACCACAGCATCAGCACAGCACCATCCCCTGATCAGTGCACCACCACCAGCGCAGCACCACCTCAGCACTAGCGCAGCCCCACCTCAGCAGCAACTCAGCACCAACACAGCACCACTTCAGCATCAGTGCATCACCACCTCAGCACAGCACCAACTCAGCATCACTCAGCACCACCTGAGCCCCAGTGCAGCACCACCTTAGCACCAGTGCAGCACCAGCTCAACATCAGCACAGAACCACCCTAACATCAGCACAGCACCACCTCTGCATCAGTGCACCACCACCAGCACAGCCCCACCTCAGCACCAGTGCAGCTCCACTTAATCAGCAGCTCAGCACAATGCAGCACCACTTCAGCATCAGCGCAGCATCACCTCAGCCCAGCACCACCTGAGCACCAGCTCAGCACAGTTCAGCAGCACCTGAGCGCCAACTCAGCACCACCTGAGCACCAGCTCAGCATCAGCACAGCACCACCTCCACTTCAGTGCACCACCACAAGCACAGCCCCACCTCAACACCAGCGCAGCTCCACCTCTGCAGCAACTCAGCACAACGCAGCACCGTTTCATGATCAGTGCAGCATCACCTCAGCTCAGCACCACCTCACCAGCACCAGCTCATCATCACACTGCAACGCCTCTGCATCACTTGGTACCACCTGAGCACCACTCACCAGCACAACCTCAGCAACTGTTTCCCAAACTCCACCCTCCTGTTGTTTGTCTCCCCCCCCTCACCCATAGCAAGAAAATACTATAACAAACCAGCATAAGAACAGGCAGGAAAAAGTTGCCAGCATTGCAAGGACAAAAAACTAGATGATATTTTTTATGTTAATTTTTTTTTAATAGGGTCGTTCACTTGTACATAATGTCTTCTTAGTTATATATAAGGTAACAAAATTGCTTCTAACACTTTTTTATTTATAACTTTTGAACATGCTGCACAGCATCCACACTGATCTACAACACAGCTTAAAAACATTGGCAAAGCCAATAGCTCTGGCTAAACACTTATAAGGTCCCAAAGGCGAGACCTATTGGCTATGCCAATGCTTGTTTTTCCTGCTTTCTCCTTTCTTTCGCACCATTTATCTGATTGCCTTTGCCTTGTTTTTTACTGTTTTCTCTGTCCTTTCTCCCTGTTTTTCTGTTTGCTTTCTCCTGCTTGTCTCATTTTCACTGCTTTCTCCATGAAGCAGCTAGCAACTTCCATGCCTTGAGAACCTCACAGTAGATTTGCCACGCTTTATAAATAAAGATTGATTAATTGATTGATTGGTGAGCCCCATAAGATTTCAGTTGCTTCCCTATCCAACCAAACAGGTGCTCTTCTAATGGAATTTGTGGTTTTAGAACCTATGATGCACAAAATCACAGACTTTGGGACTGCAAAATTCAAAGTCAGAGTGTTGAGAACTTCAGTGAGGATTACGTGGGGAAGAAAGCAAGACAGCAGCCAGTACAGTCTTAAACAAGTGGATTCCTGGTTTCAATGTAACCTTTTGCTTTTTTGAAAAATTCTCTATTTTACAGAAATCCACAGTTCCAATGTTTTCACATAGATAATTGCAGTTCTCTCTGAGAAACGTTTGTTTTGAGTTTTTCAAAAACTTCTCTTGTTCGGGACACAAGGCATCAGATGAAGTGAGGTAGAGGAACGAGTGCCACCAAAAGCAGTGGAGCCAGGTTCATCAAAGTATTGGTGGAGTCAAGCCACAGTCATATGAGCAGCAACAATGAGACCAGGGACCAAACACAGATGCTGGGATGCCCGGCCTCATTCCTGGTAGTCAATGGGAAAGACATGGAGGATGCATGGTGGAGGCTTCATGGATAAGAAACTCATGTATTAACTGTGCATAGCGTCAACTGACCAGTGCCACTGGGCACCCATGCTGCCCTCCATTGAACCTAAAATTCAGGATGCAGGGTGGCTATCTACAAATGCAACAATGTCACTCTGTCATATAATGTCTGTCAGCACTGTGTCATACTCTCATTCATTTGCAGTCATACCTGAAATGCTACATATCCAATTCATATAATAAATGTATGTGAATATATGGTATACATAATACAGGTCAGATTCATCAGCATCATACCAAACAGTACGCCATGTAATTTACATGGATTTACATGTCACACACATGACTTACTGTTTGGTATTGCGCTAGCAAACCAGGTCTGGATTATGTGTATTGTATAGTCAGAG
Source organism: Calotriton arnoldi (assembly GCA_963921515.1). Taxonomy (NCBI): domain Eukaryota; kingdom Metazoa; phylum Chordata; class Amphibia; order Caudata; family Salamandridae; genus Calotriton; species Calotriton arnoldi. The sequence goes on along the minus strand of CAWUFW010015437.1, from coordinate 108,289 downwards.
TGAGAAAATAGGGTGCATTATATGGTGTGGTTGTGTTACCTCACTGTGTAACACACTTATCAACCCCTGTCGGCCAGTAGGTTTCGGTGTTTCACCTTTTATCTTGACCCTGGGTAGCTGTGGCTCTGAGCAGCAATGCTTACAATCAATCAAACATTTATAAAGCATTGCTTCACACCCGAGAGGGTATCCAGGCGCTATGCTGCGGACTCAGCTGAAAAGCCAGGGTTTTGAGACCCTTCTTGAAGTGGGTCAGCGAGGGTGAAGTGTAGAGGTAGATAGGAAGGGAGTTCCAGGTCTTGGAGGGGAGGTGAGAGAAGGAGCATTCTCCGGTGCGACATCGTCAGATGCGTGGTATATGTGCGAGGGCGAGATTAGTGGATCGGATGTTCCTGGATGGAAGGTGGCAGTTCAGGCAGTGGTTCATGTAGGCGGGTCCTTGGTCATGGAGGGCTTTGTAACCGTGGGTCAGGATCTTGAATTGTCATCTTTTCTGGATGGGGAGCCAGTGGAGGTCCTTCTGGTGCTGGGTGATGTTGGTCCTCTTTGGCAGGTGGAGGATGAGTCTGGCTGCTGTATTCTGGATCGTCTGGAGTCTCCTCAAGAATTCGGTGGTGGTGCCTGCATAGAGTGCAATGCCGTAGTCCAGTCTACAGGAGATGAGTGCATGCCTCACCATTTTGCTGGTGTTGGTGGGGATCCACTTGAAGACTTTGTGAAGCATGCGGAAAGTGTGGAACCAGGCTGAGGAGAAAGAGTTGACCTGGCCTTTCATGGAGAGTTCATTGTTCAGGATGATGTTGAGGTTGCAGGTGTAGTCTTTCGGAGTGGGGGTGGGTCAGAGTTCCGATGGCCACCAGGAGTCGTTCCAGAGGGAGATGTATCTGCTGAAGATCAGTACTTCAGTCTTGTCTGAGTTGAGCTTCAGGCAGTTGTTCCTCATCCAGACTGAAACGTTCCTCATGCAGTTGTGGAAGCTGATCTTTGTGATGGTGGGGTCCTCTGAGAGCGAGAGGATGAGCTGTGTGTTGTTGGTGTAGTAGACTATGTTGATGTCGTAGGCTCTGATGATGTCTGAGAGTGGTGTCATGTAGACGTTGAAGAGGGTTGGGCTGAGGGATGAGCCTTGAGGGATGCCGCAGATGGTGTGCTTGGGTTGAGAGGTGAAAGGAGGGAGACGTATGCTCTGGGTGTGCCCCATGAGAAAGGAAGCCATCCTTTTGAGTGCGTCGTCTGTGATTCCGATCTGTCGTAGTCGAGTGATAAGTGAAAAGAGGGAGACAGTGTCGAAGACTGCGGAGAGGTCGAGCAGGATCAGGGCGGCTGATTCTCCTCTGTCAAGTAGCTTGCGGATGTCATCTGTTGCAGCGATCAGTGCTGTCTCAGTGCTATGGTTGGCTCTGAATCCTGATAGTGAATGGTCCAGCAGGTTGTTTCTCTCCAGGTGCTCAGTGAGTTGGAGGTTGATGGCCTTCTCCAGGACCTTGGTTGGAAACGGAAGCAGGGAGATGGGACGGTAATTCTGGAGTTCGCTGGGATCTGCTGATGGTTTCTTGAGGAGGGGTCAGACCTCTATGTTTTTTCTGTCATTGGTTAAGGTAGCTGTGGTGATGGAGGTGTTGAGGATGGTGGTGAGCTGGTGGCTGATCTCGTTACACAAAGGAAGAAGGGTAAAGCATTCAAACAACACCAAAACAATTGCAGAAGAAATTGATGAAACACCAAAGAAATTTGAAAATTTTATAGAAATTTAGACACCAAAAAGAAAGAAATCCACCAAAGGGTTCAGGAGATATAGAATTTACAAGGTATAGTAAATCAAAGCATTTCATTCAACCTCAAACAAGCATTGGTAAATATTATGGAATTTGGCACAGAAAGTTTTTACAGAAAACTTTGGACTAGTTGTAATGCAGTTACTTAAAGTCAATGTAGGTGACCTACTCCAGCTAGGAGATAGTCAGGGGGCCCAGCAAAGTCCTCAGAATCACTTTCCTTTGCAGGTGAGCAATCCTCAGTCAATTTCAGGCCCTTTTATCCATTTGCAGGGTTTCCTATGGAAGTGGTCCTGATGCAAGGGAACAAGGATTGTGAAGATAATTAAGGATGCCATGGATGAGATGTGAATGACTGGGGTCTTCCTGCAGGCACTCCTTGGTCCACAAATGTGGTGTGTGGGCCCTGTATGCATGGTCCAACGCCCCACAAGGTCCTCTCCGGTGTGGTTGAAGTCCAATAGCCGCTGGACTATAAGTCACCCGATGTCACAGGCCAATCCCTCCTGGGTCGATAATACATCCCCTAGGGGTCGCAGCAACACTCCAATGACACTCCCGTATTCAGCAAACTCGGGTGCAACTTTGTGCATTGGGCCCTTGTCCCTAGAGCAGCACAGTGGTGGCAGGTAGCGGCTTAAAGACTTTGGGCTACCAGCGTGCCCCAGCAGGCTCTGTCACCTATTGTGTCACAAAGCTGTGTGCAGGAGGCCAGTCAGCTGGGGGTCTCTGGCTTAGACTTGGCACTGGAGACAACTTCTCCTTGAGCAGGACACAACAGGTGCAGTCCCTCTCTTCGCTAGCCACCAAGTGCAGTAGGTGCAATCCATGACAGTGCAGCATCTCTTTGCTAGTTCCATGGTGCAGCAGGGCAGTCCTCCCTCAGTCCTTCTTCCAGTCCAGTCAAGATCTGAGGTTGGGGTGCCAGGAGTGCCCTCTTTATGCACGGAAAATGGACCCAGGGTAGGATGTGGTTGGTAGCTAATGGGCTACTAGGTTCCTTCCCATCTGGTGACAACTTCCTGTGGAGGGTGGCATCTGGTTATCCCAAGATGCACCATTCTGTCCACTCCCAACATGGCAAGACCACTCTCTCGGTGTGCGGATCCCTCTAGCCCACCCCTGGGGTGTGGCTATCTCAGGGATACACACCCATGGGGAAACTGGTTTGGCATCTGTTTCCCCTCTCTTCTCTCTGTACCAGCCTGTCTATCTGAACAATGGAGAAGCCCCTCACCCTGTGTTTTCTATTTGCCCTTCAAAGGCGACTTCTCTTTTGAAGCTTGCCTTTTGGGGCATACACCAGCGTTGCTTCCTGCAGGAAGGAGGTAACACCTCCCTGCCCTGCAATACCTCATTGTTTCCCTTTCTGGGAATCGTTGACATGTCTCTCCTGGAGAACAGAAATTGGCTCCATGTATGGTCTGGAAGGCACTGGAGACTAAAGGCAACAAAGTGGCAGCTTTGCAAAAGCTGCAAAATGCAACAAGTTACAATCATTTCAATTCGACAATCAAGTTGGTTATAATAAAACAAGTTGTTTGATACCTTGGAGTATCAACTTTGGTCGCATCATTCAGGAGTTAGCACAGCAGAAATGTCACAATGTAACCCCGTAGTCATCAATGGATGACTTAGATATAGGTACAATGGAGGTCTCGCTTTGCCATGGCTTGAAATGGTAAAGTCAGGCTAGCAGTTAAAGCTGCTCTGCCAGTCTGCAATGGCAGGCTGGGGAATTCGATTTACTGGGAGGGCACCTAGGCTGGCACAACCAGTGCTGCAATCCATGGGGTTCCCTCTCTAAGGTACATGCTAGGGACTTACAGGTAATATAGCTTATCCAATTGGGTAGAGCCAATTAAGCATACACAGTTTAGGGCACTGGCACTGGCACTGGCACTGAGGTCTGGTTGGGAGGCTTCAGTGCACTCTCAGAGTTGGAAAAAATCTGCAGTATCAGTCAAAAAACTTGGGAGTGACCATACAAAAAGAGTAATTTCCTTACAGTCATTGCAAAGAAGTGAATGTTCAAGACATGTGCCAATGTTTAAAATATGATGTGTAGACCTATAAATGATCAAACATACGAGCCATGAACTACATCAGAAAAACAGGAATGCATGCATTGTTTTCAGATGCTGTGCACTGCTGTTATGCTTTATATTTTGAAATCTCCAAGTTAATATTAGCAACGATTCATCATTTACTTGTTTGGGCTCTACAATCGTGAGCCAGGCGGCATGAGTTACATTTTACATTACCTATAGGTTTTCTAGTGCACTGGCTCTGGGACAGTTTTGCTATTCGTTGTTTGCCTGCATGTAACCATGTGCCTGCAAGTTGGCTCTCTTTTTCTGCCACACGTTCTCTTTAGCTCCCTCTTCTGCTCTGTCACTCTCCATTTCTTGCTAGCTTTCATTGCTCTCTGCTTGCTCTCCTTTGTACTGCAGATCACCTACTATTCTGTTCTCTGCCATCCTTTTATTCTTTCTTTCATTACTCTTAAACCTACTCTCTCTGTGCTTATACACTTAATCCTACATAGGCCTACTCTTACTCTAACTTGTACCTGCTCCTAATTTCATTTAGCCTATTTTAATTCTACTTATGGTTATCGTTAATTCTTTGTATTACCACTCATTCCTACTCTTACTCCTATATATTATTACATCACCCCCTCGATCTGCGTGCTCTTTAACCCAGACTTATGCAAAAAGAGCAATTGATGGACAGAATGCAGAACAATGTCATTCATTCACTCCAGTGCACAGATCTGAGCCTAAATCCATCGTTTTCTTGCTCCCCATGCCATTCCAGTTTGAACCAAGCCATATGCAAATTATTCTTGACCCTGCAGCCAATGGGAACAGTCCAGCCCGAACTGCCAGGCCAGCTTCTCCCTGGACTGGAAACAAGCATCCTAGGACCGGTTTCGGGGTTTCGCCCCTCATCAGCCAGGATAGCTTGACTCCAGTGGCTTGGAGAGCACAGGACCCACATCTGGGCATACCCATCCCACTCAGGGTGACAAATGCAAAAAGAACAATTGATGGACAGAATGCAGAACAATGTCATACATTCACCCCAGTACAGAGATCTGGACCTAAATCCATTGTTTTTTTGCCCCCCATTCCATTCCAGTTTGAACCCAGCCATATGCAAATCAGTCTTGACCCTTCACCCAATGGGAACAGTCCAGCCCGAACTGCCAGGCCAGCTCCTCCCTGGACTGGAAACAAGCATCCTAGGACCAGTTTCGGGGTTCCACCCCTCATTAACCAGGATAGCTTGACTCCAGTGGCACGGAGAGCACAGGACCCACGTCTTGGCATACCCGTCCCATTTGAGGTGACAAATGCAAAAAGAACAATTGATGGACAGAATGCAGAACAATGTCATCCATGCACCCCAGTACAGAGATCTGGGCCTAAATCCATTGTTTTTCTGCTCCCCATGCCATTTCAGTTTGAACCCAGCCATATTCAAATCAGTCTTGACCCTGCACCCAATGGTACCATTTCAGCCCGAACTGCCAGGCCAGCTCCTCCCTGGACTGGAAACAGGCATCCTAGGACCGGTTTCGGGGTTTCACCCCTCATCAGTCAGGATAGCTTGACTCCAGTGGCATGGAGAGCACGGGACCCAATCTGGATTCAAGCTAGCATGGCTGATGAGGGGTGTTACCCAGAAACCGGTCCCAGGATGCTTGTTTCCGGTTCAGGGAAGACCTGGCTTGGCAGTTCAGGATGGACTGTTCCCATGAGGCACAGGGTCAAGACTGATTTGATACACTGAAAACCCTTATACTCCCACCTCTCATTTAATACTCACGACATAACCCCTCCCCAGCATGCCCCCCTCCTTTCAGCTCAGAATGGACTCCAAACTAGAGAGATTAGGTACGAATAGTCACACAATTAATTACCTGGCCAACCTCTCCAAAAACGCGACTAAGTCTCTAAAACATAGACTCCTCAAAGCCAACCCAGAAACCCTTATCCCTGACCCCTATTTCTGTCTAAAAAAAGGTGCGATTACTAGCGACCTGATCTTTCATACTAAAAGAAGAGCTCAGTGGAGAATGGCGTTCCACTCTTTACTCAAAATCGCCTCGGCTAAGAAATTTCCTCAGGGTATTAGATTATTGGCGGTGTCCTCACCCACATTTAGAGCAAATGCCACCATTTCCATCTATAATAATGGGACTATACTAATTCAGGCCACAGACCGCAACCTGGCCATGTTTGATGAAAGATTCAACTTCATTAAAAAATCACTGGACCAGAGTGACTCACCTATTCACCCGCCAAACGACCTTCCACTAACTCCAACTCAGGGTCAACTTGATCCCTCTCTATTGTCCCACAACCTCCGGTCGACTGCCCCTCTTACTTCGAACAACTCTCATAAGGCTCCAGCCCCACCACACCTAGGCTCCTTATACTCATCCACCGTGCCACGACCACCCATAATTCCCCAACTCCACTCCTGTTTGGTTGAAGAGTGTACTATCCCTAGCCCCGATCACCTCTCCCTCACTTCCCACTCTCCCTTTCCTCCGATCGCTCTCCTGCCCTACTCCCTTTCCCCACAGCTAGATGGCCCACTCTCCACCAGGATAGCCAGGCCCCCTAACCCCCCATCTAGCGCCCACTCACCTTGGTCTCCTCCCCATCTGAGACGGAAATCCTCCTCTGAGGCTTTCTCCCCTCCCCCTCATCCCCTCTCTGTGAACTCACCTACGTCCACCACAGTGAACATCACTCCCACGAACCACATGCGGATCTGACTGCTAAGCTCCATGAAATAAACCTGGAACTTCTCAATCTCAAAACTGCCATTCAAAATCTCATTAACACCACCGCTGACCTGACCCTTGATCTCGCTTCCAACAAGACCTCGCAGGAGTCCCTGCATTCGATCCAGCACCACCATATCCCATCTTCCCCTGCCACAATGTCACCTACTGACCCAGGGCTGAAACCCCCAGGCCAGAATTGGAATACCACCCCCTACCCTAACGCCCCATCTAGACCCGCCAGATCCAAAAATCAGCTATCAGAACCAGATATTCTCTCCCTCCTCCAAGAGTACAACCACTCTCATACAGCCATCTCAGCCCCCTCTGGATCTTCTCAAACCACCCCTTTAAATCCTCCTGTAACGTACAATCCCAAACAAGACAACTCGGAAGGCCATACAATGCATCACACCCAACCCACATAGAGCCCCCAGACTCAAAGCCAATACCTTAAACCCCAGCCACCTCATGCAGATCCCTATTATGCAGCCTTCGCGCATTGAACACAAAGCACACCGGAAATGCCTGCTACTTAACTGTAGATCCGCGGTGAAACATGCCACAGACCTTGCAGATCTCATCCTGGCTCAGGAACTTGACCTACTTATCCTCACCGAAACATGGCTCACTGACTCCTCTGGCCCCATCCTTGACATTCTAGTCCCGCCCAGCCACAACATCATCAGACTCGATCGAGTTAAGAAAACAGGTGGTGGCATAGCCTGTATCTACCACAGCTCTCTCTCAGCAAAACAATCCCCCTCAGCTAACCTCTCATCCTGTGAATATTTATCCATAGATATAACTAGCAAGCATAGACCCATATGTTGCCTGCACATCTTCTATCACCCTCCGGGAGACAACTATGGAAACCATCTCCTCCAACCTGGGACGACACTCCCCCCAGATCTTCCTTGTAGACTTCAACCTCCACTGGAATGATCCGCATGATCATACAGTTAATAGTCTCAAAAACTTCCTAACTGATCTCTCCCTGTACCAATTCTGTGACAGTCCCACGCACAAACTAAGCTCGACCCTTGACCTAATCATCGCCAATCCCAACTCCATTCAACTCGACTCTATTCTCCCCTGTGACTGGTCGGACCATCCCTATACCACCCTTAGTATCCTTGAAAACTGGAACTCCAGAAGATCACAACCACTAAACCAAAAACAGTGGAAAAGATCGCTCCATAATACCAACATAAATGAGCTCATATCTCACTGCAATATCTCCCTTCTGCCCCCTGCTAACATGGACAACGTTCACGGCCTCACTGAGCACTATAACAACTCCATGTTGTCTGCCCTGAATGCAACTGCCCCCCTTCAACTAAAAAGTAAACCCATCAAAGACTCCAAACCATGGTTTAATGACAGCCTTAATTCGGACAAACGCAGCCTTAGATTAGCAGAACATGCATGGAGATCAGCTCCATCCACTGATCTACTAAAATCTCTTAGACTAAAAAGGAGCAGATACAATAAATTCATCAGAACAGCAAAAGCAACCTTCTTCAAAACCAAACTTGACAAAGCCAAAAATCGTCCGAAAAGACTCTTTGAGCTGATTAAGTCACAATCTAATAACACTTCCGCCCAATCACCTCACATCTCCTGCCCTCAGCTGAACTGTGATGCCGTTGCTGACTTCTTCCTCGATAAGGCGAATAAGATCAAATCGGACCTCAAATCGGCTCTCATCAAACTCTCACCCTCTCCTGACCCTCCTGACTCTCCTGACTCCTCCTTACCCGCCCCCCCTCTTACGCTGTGCTGTCTCTCCCCCAAAAACAACGCCTCTTGGAGCCAATTCATGCCCCTCAACAACACTGCCATCCTCAGCATTCTATCGACCCTGAAACCCTCAAAGCACTTCAATGACTCCCTCCCCTCCAACTTCTTTAAAGAAATGATAGGAACACTAGTCCCGCTCTGGTCCAAGATCATCAACGCTTCGCTTCTCCAAGGGGAGATCCCGGACTGCCTGAAGGCGGGCCTAGTTCTCCCTATTCTCAAAAAACCCACGGCTGACCCTGTAGACCTGAATAGCTATCGACCAATCACAAACATTCCTACCCTGGCAAAAATACTCGAGAAATGTGTACATGAACAACTGCGCAAACACATTGACCAATTCCAACTCCTCAACCAATTCCAATCGGGCTTTCGCTCTGGCCACAGCACTGAGACGGCCATCACTCATATAGTGGATGATGCCCTCTCTATGCTTGACCAGAATGAAGCTTGCCTACTAATACTACTCGATCTCTCATCTGCATTTGACACGGTCAAACATGACAACCTACTTAACCTCTTGGAATGTAGGATGGGGCTCTCAGGCACTGTACTAAAATGGTTTGCCTCTTTTCTCAACAACAGAACGCAAAGAGTCAAATCCAATCAAACTCTACCCAACTCCAGTCCCTGCACACTAGGTGTCCCACAAGGATCCTCACTCTCCCCCACGCTCTTCAACCTTTTCATGGAACCTCTGACTGTAATCCTCAAGGCTTCCAACATCCAATACCACATGTATGCGGATGATACCCAACTGTACATGAAATTATCTTCACCAGAAGATATCCAGTCTCTCAACGGAACCATGCACAAAACCTTAAACTGTCTAACTTCCAACCACCTCAAACTTAACGCACTTAAAACTGAATTCCTCCTCATTTCACCCACTAGGCAAACCCCCACTGTGGTGAATTTCCTAACAAACCTCACCGCTCTCAACTGCACACCACACATCATTGACTCCACTAAATCATTGGGAGTTGTATTAGATAAGAATCTAAACATGCAAGACCACATCAGAGCATCGACCAAAGGAACGAACTTCCAACTGAGCATCCTAAGAAAACTCAAACCTTACTGTGAGAAGTTGGCCTGGCATATGCTGTCCACTAATTATAGTGGGCACCTTGCACCAGTCCAAACAACCCCAAATTGGAGATAGGTTAAAGACAACCTTTATTGAAAGCTATCCTAGTGGTAGCTATGCAGAGCAGCCTTCAGGCTAAGTCTTGAAGGAATGTAAAGCAGCTTGTTTTACCAGTCTATAATCTCTTGAGTGACCAAATGAAAGAGCACCACACCAGGTATATATTCAAAATATATGTATTTATTACTAAACACACCCCTCTAGTCTCTTTATGAGGCTAGAGTTCGAAGTACATAGGTTATAAGATCTTAAATCACAGTAATAGCACAAATACACGTTTGGGCCCTAGGGGCGTACCAAACCATATACCAATAAAGTGGTATGCGAACCACGACTGAACTAGACACTAGGCCTAGAGCCTCTAGAAGTGCTTGGACCACAAGGAACCACCCAAGGTAGTGACACAGGGGACCCACGGGAGACGCGTGCAGTGTAAATACACAACCGCGATACGCCGTTAACTTCTATGGAGAAAGTCGGAATCGGGAAAATAGAGGAAAGGGACACTTAAAAGAGGACTAGGACAAAACCCTTTGAGATCTAGGACTTTGAAGAGTCTCTACCCACGGGAGCACCGGAGTACTCGTGTTACCTCACCCAGGGAAGCCGGGTGCATAGGTGCCTTTCGGGGTCGGGTTTCGTCGTCGGTTCTTATGGCGATCTGCTGCAAAGTGCTGCTGGCGACCAGGAGAAAAGTGTCCGGGTGGATCCAAGAGTGGATCGGAGTTCTGAAGAACCTGAAAGCAGAGGGGACAGAGTCTGGGTCACTAGCCAGTGACCAGGGAGGCGATGGACAGATGCCCACCGATGTCGAGTGCTTCAGGTTCGATGACAGTCGTCTTGACTCTTCAGCCACGAGGTCCGGGAGGCGTTGTCGGCGACCAGGAGCAGGATTCGGGCTGTTGCTCGATGTCTGTCGAGTGCAGAGGTGTCGGCGACCAGATTGGACCCAACAAGCCTTGGCAACGGCAAGTCTTGAGTAAGATGTAGATCGTCGATGATGCAGACCAGCAAGGTCTGGGGGTCTCACCCAGCGAGGGTAAGTGAGGGCAGGCCTGGAGCAACCAGACTGCCAAGTAAAGAAAAGATTGGCCTTCGTTAAGGGCTACTAGCCAACGGGCTAGCAACCGCGAAGGAGCCTCGTGACGCCGCACGTGGAGCTGGCTTACAGGACACTCGTGGAGTGGGGGCCAGTGATCTTCGGTGCAGGTGGTGCTGGAGGCTAGAGCTACTCGGAGCCCAAAGCACGACTTCTTGGGAGACCCAGAAGATGGTGCACTTGCAAATGTGCTCGGTGTCCAGGGGTCACAGTCTCAAGTCACCCACGATAGCCACGGGCCTCAGCTTTGCTGGGGACTCAGGGTAGCCTCGGAGAAGTCTGAGAATCCACCTCTGGTGATGCGATGACTTCGGCGTCCGACAGGAGCTTCAGTAATGCGAACCAGACAGATGCTTCGTTGGTGCCTGCCAAGCAGGGGAGTCACTCCTTGACCCCAAGGGAGATTCTTCAGTCCTCTAATCGTGAGTAGAGCGTCGAAGGTCCAGGATTCTGTTTCAGAGTTTCGTCCAGGTATAATCTAAAGTCCTAGGGACTGGGTTCCTACCTTTATTCTAAAAATAGGGGATGGACTACTCTGTGGCCCCACCTATGGGTGGGTCAGGGCAAAGGGGTGGCTACACCCCTTCCCTTTGTCCAGTTCGCACCAAAGCAGGGGCTGCAAGCCCCTGATCCGGTTTGAACTGGGGTATGCACAGGGACACCAAATGTGCCCCCAGTGCAGGACTTCAAAGCACCCGAAAGTGCTCGCGCCCAGCCCCAATACACATTGTCCTGTCTGGGGAGGTGGTCACACCTCCCTGGGACAGGAAACCTATTGTCCAGGCCTCCCTGCCGGAGTTTCGTCCAGCAGCAGGAGGCCAGACTCGTGTCTGTGGCAGCAGCATCCATTTTGTGATGCCAGGGCTCTGGAAAGAAGTTACCGGACTCGTCAGAGTTAACATGCCTTTCCCTCTAGAAGGGTGGAATGCTACCCCCGCCGCCAGGATTGGTGGGGGGTAGTATTCCAAGATGTTTGACACCAAACACAACATGTTTAGGTGCAGCCATTCCATAGTTAGCATTTTACCGCGAGGATATAATGCGTTTAAGAGTATATGGTCAGGCTGCACTACAAACAGCATCAGAGATGGTCTCCGAACGCTGCAGAGGGGCCCTGCTCATGCAGGGGCACCCTCTCACATAGGAACCATGCACTCTGCCTTTAGGATTGATAAGGCCTGCCTTAGGAGTGACTTATAGGTTTATATGTGTGTAGGCATTTAGTGATATAGGTAACCTATACCACAGCAAGGGGTGCATGCACCACCTTACCCAGGCTGCAGTAGCAGACCTGTGGTGTCAGTTTGGATGGCCTACCAGGGGTGGCATAATACATGCTGCAGCCCCTGGCAGGCCTCTGAGGTACCTATGCCCTTGGTACATAGTATACCATATACTAGGGACTTACAAGGCCACTCCAGATCCCAATTAGTGATGTGCCTAAGGCACATGGAGACCCTTTTAAAGAGGAAACAGCTAGGCTGGGGTTCTGAATAGCAGGGCCCCAGCCAGACTAATGTCGAAAACCAGTGAAGTATCAGCAAAAAGTGGGGGTACCCCTGTGAAGCAGATCCTACTCTCCTACACTTACCTCCCACAAGATGACTTCAAATCGGCGGTGCAAGCACTAGTCATCTCAAGACTCGAATACGGCAGTGCTACTCTATGCGGTCTCCCGAAACTCAGTTTAGCCCCACTCAGAGCATCTCTGAATGCTGCGACTAGACTCGTCACTTGTTCCAAGAAATCCAACCACATCTCGCCGGACCTGAAATCGCTCAACTGGCTTCCATTTGAGGCAAGGATCAAGTTAAAAATTGCTTGTATGACTCTTAGAGCACTACACTTCAATACCCCTCTCTACCTGAAAAATAAGCTCGAACTATCGGGTAGCGCCCGGACCTCAAGGAGCACCAGCATTCTGCTCCTTAAGCCAAAGAAATTCAAAAAGCTGAAAACATACAAACGTACTTTCTCCGGCATTGCCCCGAGAATCTGGAACTCCCTACCTGTTGAAACAAGACTGATTCCCTCAACTTTTGCCTTCAAAAGGGAAGTGAAAGCTCTACTGATGAACAATACTCTGAGCTAGAAGCTTCTCTCCCTTGTCGCCCGGCCTGTTTTTAGCTGACTTTGCTACCAACTGGCCTCTGCTACGGCCCTGTATCACCCCCCACTGTGTTATTGCTGTTCCAAATGTATCTTGTCGTAACTGCTACCTGGCCTCTGTCACAGCTCAGTATCGCCCGTCATCATGTCATTGTTGCTCCCGATGTATATTGCCTTAATTGCCTTAATTTTCTCCTGTGTCCTCCTCAACCCTCATGTAAAGCGCTCTGATACCCGCTTGGGTCATGTTCGCGCTATACAAAACTTTAAATAAATAAATATAGCTGGGTCTGAACTGAGGTGGCGAAGTGAGCTAAAGAACAATGATGGATTCAACCCAGATCTGTGACGAGGGTAAGTGTCTGAAAAGTTTCAGCGCTCCGTACATCATCTCCTTGTGTTTGCTTTGTTCACTCTAAGTTGGCAGGGTATGCCTAGGCCTGGGCGTTGAACTCCGCTCCGTTCGCGGAGTTTGCGGAGTTTTCTGCACTCCGCACTCCACAGAGCTCACGGAGTGCAAGAAAACCCCACTTCGCGTAGTGCAGCGGAGTTTTTTCCCCGCTCGCGAACGGTAAGTTCGCGAGCGCGAGCTGCCGCTCGGGTAGAATTTCTACCCGAGCAGCAGAAAGACCAGCGCGAACAGCAGTTCGCACTACACTCCGCCACTTGCGGAATTTCGCAGAGTTTTTTTGTAACTTCACGAAGTTCCGCGTAGCAAAACTCCATGAACTACGCCCAGGCTTAGGTATGCCCAGACGTGGGTCTCTTGCTCACTTTGCCACTGGATTCAAGCTAGCCTGGCTGATGAGGGGTGTTACCCCGAAATTAATCCCAGGATGCTTGTTTCTGGCTCAGGGAAGACCTGGCTTGGCAGTTTAGGCTGGACTGTTCCCAAGAGGCACAGGGTCAAGCCTGATTTGCATATAGCTGGGTCTGAACTAAGATGGCGAAGTGACCTAAAAAACGATGATCGATTCTACCCAGATCTGTGACTGGGGGTGAGTGTCTGAAAAGTTTCAGCGCTCCGTCCATCATTTTTTGTGTTTGCCTTGTCCCAGACTTGGCATTATGAGGCGGTTTCCACCTTAAACAGGAAGTTATCCCACGTCTGAAGACCGAAGAAGCCTTCTGCTATTTCTATATCCCCACCATAATACTCCTCCCACTCCCTTCAACAAAGAAGTAAGCCATGCTATATTTCTTTGTTTTACTGTTTATGCTCTGTTTATATGTACCTGTTTTGCTGTCGCGGTGCGCGGCGATGTTTACTGTGCTCTGCTTATTGATGCGCTCCCTGTCCAGGTGCTGGGCCGGGGGGGCTTTTGTCCTTGGATCACGGTCAGGCCATTCGGGAGCTGCGCAGTGATATCCTGAGCTGTAGGGTGTGTGTGACTGCATGAAAGGCTCACTCCAAGAAGCAGCACCAGTTTTATAGGTAATGAGCTCTCATGGTTGGTGGTAGCCCTGTGATTATTTACACAGGAAGGGCACTGCACTAGTGCGTCACTTCCTCGTTTAAAATGGAGGGCAGAAAATCTCCGAAAAACAGCATCATGTGGAGCTGCAACTAGGGAATGAGAAGGAGTTTTTACAGATCTTTCGATCTGATCTTCAAGCCCTGATTAAAGAGGCAGTGGATTCTGCACTGGCTGAACCTAGGGCAATACACCCTAGAGATGAGGATGAGGATCCTGAGGAAGAGCAAAAGGGCAAATATGTGCAAGGTGCCCGGCAGCCAGATCTCCTGGTCTTCATTAGAGGGACACTGGGGTTTGAAGCTAAGACCTTTCCGGAGGAGGGGTTTTATTTGCAATATACCAGGGAGGATGCAGGTGGCCTACCTTTCATGCTATAAGGGATTTGAGACCTGATGTATCAGAGGGTATAACCCATTCTATATCTATGGGGAAATCTGATCATACATAAGGATCTTGAGGCCACATGTATCATGCATTTTACCAGTCGCAAATGACAGGTTCGCAATATCAGGCCGTTTACAACTGGTGAAATGCTTTATAGTATGTATGAATTCCAATTTGAGATTCAGTAACACGTTCCTGAATCGCAATTTGGAAATGCCAATACATTGCCATTCGGTATTAGGAAGGGGCGTGTTTAGGACGTCCCTTGCTAATACCATATCGCAGCAGTATGTAATAATACTTTGTGAACGAAATGCGGTCACAAAACATTCACATTTTACCACCTACTTCAAATAGCTGTTAACCCATCCGCAAACGGCAAGGGGTCCTCAAAGGGACCCCTTCCCCTTTGTCGTCAATGTTCATATAGTGTTTTTTAAGAGCAGGCAGTGGTCCCATGTGCCCCAGCTGCTCCTAAAAATTGAAAAGAAAACTTTCATATTTTCTTTTTTAAACGCAACCTGTTTTCCTTTAAGGAAAATGGGCTGCATTTTTATAAAAATGACTGCTTTATTTAAAAGCAATCACATACATCGTGGTCTGCTGACCCAAGCAGGCCACCATCCCTGTCATTTTAGCGATTCCTAATGGGTCGCAAATTGCAACCTGCCTCATTAATATTAATGAGGTAGGTCGACTTGCGACCCATTAGAAAATGATAAATGAAACTCATGGAGTTTCATTCATTCAAAGATCGATTACCTGTGAGAAAGTGCCATCTTTCTTGCATGGTATGCCCCCACTTTTTGCTGAATTGCTGATGTACTTTGACTGAGTGTGCCCTGGGCTCCTACCAATCAGGTGCCCAGGGCCTGTGTTCCTTCCCTAAAACTGCATTGAAGCCAAAACCCAATTGGCATCTCTGGCCACATGTCAGCCCCTGGTAAATGGTACCATAGGTACCCAGGGCACTGTGACCAGAGAAGGCCTCTAAGGGCTGCAGCACTTATTGTGCCACCCTTAGAGGCCCTGCACCCTGACACACACACACTGCCTTTGCAGGCTGAGTGTCTTGGTGCAGAACAAAACAGAGAGTCGACGTGGCACACATCCCTGTGTGCCATGCCCACAAACACACTGCCCTGGCATACCTCAGTCACCCCTCTAGCTGGGTGCACTATGCCAGTGGTGAGGGTACAGGTGCATGAGCCCTGTACCCCTACAGTACCCAGGTCCATTCCTGGGCACTGTAAGTGCAGTGCTGCCATTAAGAGTATATGGTGCTGGGACATCTTACTTGAAAACGTGTATTCAACACTTCTTACCATTGTGGCAACACTGCAGATGTCCACATTTAAAAAGGCCAACTCAGCATATCCCCCCTTATTTCTTGCATCCTGCACACAATGTATAGCTTAGATGCTATTGCATTTCTACTCAAAATATCAGGTACCTCAAAATGATGGTCATGTGACTTTTCTAAATCTACCAGTAAGGTAACTGAACAATGTTTTTCAAAGCATAATGTATGACCAATGAAGAGCATTTACACTCATACTAACCTTTCAGAATGTTTTTTTTCATCATCCATTTACTTAAAATCCTGTTTCCACCAAAAACCTACTTTGCTAGCCACTTAATTGCATGTGTTGTCACTTTTGCAGAGTCAGAAACATGGACTCAGCTTTAGAATAGATATGATGATATCTGACACTACATTATTGGAATGGCCAGTGTGAAATGTGACATGAGTAAGCAAAATTATCATTTGGCCATCAGATACATTGGAGTACACTGAGCACCAGTGCTGGGACCTAACATTGCCACACTGAACAATCACTACTCACTAAGCCCTCAGCATAGACATTACCTGCTACCTGGATGTGTAGCATGGCACTTCACAGTTAAGTGATCCAACATCAATTTACTTTACATCATTGTTGTAGTTACACAGAGAACAGGCCAGACATCTCCTGATGTGCTGACCCATGCTGAGAAAAATCAAAAAATACTGAAGGTTATCTCCCTGCACATGTTGTTCTCATGCGTTCATATTACAATAGAATGCCACTACTTGAAATACCCTGACTATTTTAGCCTCACATGTCCCAGATGAAGAGGACATAACCATGCATCTACAAATTGTGTTCCATATGCATCTTTTAACAGTGGGTTTGTGAGTCTCCCAACCTCAAAAAGGGAAAGCCAGGCTCAAATACTTGCACATGCATGGCTTAGTATGTTGTGCAACAAGGCACATACTCACCCCCTCCTTGCTGCTGTCTGGCTCTCAACTGCCCATCTAGGTCGGGATAGGACACCTCCAGTATGCATAGCATTAGGGGGGTCGGGGTGCGGCGAGCACCCTTCCTGCCTGGAGGTGATAGGCACAGGGGGACTCTTGCACCGTTTCCTGCAGTGGACACTGTGCCGACGTGTGACTCCCACAGAGCGCACCTTCCGGGCGATGGTCCTCCACAGGTAGACCTTCTGACAGGAGTTGACCTGTAAGGTTGACATGGTAACAGGCCCATAGTCCACATGCAATATGTACATATACAAATACGTGTACACATAGGTCATGAACAGCTTGCCCAAACATTCTAAAAGTTAGCATAGTGGTATTCTCAGCACTTCACCTCTGGTCAATGAGGACTCTTTCCCGTGAGAACAGTGATATCATTTTACAACCAGTACATACACATCTACAGCTGTGTACTTGCCTAGAACAGTTACATACACACTTTGCAAGGTTTAGAAGCATGTTTAAATGGCTGTCTCTATGATAACTAATGCCAGACGTGCATGGTTATTTTACATGTAAACTAACAATGCTGTCTGATCATCACTCACCTGCTCCTCTGGTGTGCCATATAGCTGCCTGTATAGGGGAAGGACCATGTTGACCAGCATTTTGAGTTCCTCATCTGTGAAGGCTGGGGCCCTGCACCCTGTACAGTGAGACACTGTAGCTCCCAGAGGATGTGGACAGCAGCAGAGAGATGGGGAGATCCTAAAATGATGCAGTTAGTGAAAGCATGTGAACTCTCTCGGAAACCACCAGAATAATATCTAGACCGCATAGGCGGTCTTCAGTCCAGGCAACCAAAGTGATAGGTCCGCATCAGTAACATTTTCCAAACTCATCCAATGCATTCCATTGCTTACTGACACCATGCCTACCACACGGTTCAACAAATATCTGTGGTCCGCGAGTAACTTTGATAGACTACTAATGGGAGTTTACTGCGTCCGTTTACGCGCGAGGCAGCCACAATCCGAGATCCACAACTGTCACCATAACAACTAACAGCCTATGCCTGTGTCCGATTCGATTCCTAACCGCCTAACGTGACCTTTAAAAAATTGGTCTGCGGTGCAAATACTTTTGTCAATCTTTTGAGTTTGTGATATTCCATGCATGGATGCAGCATACTTCTTGTGAAAGGGGCAGCTAACTGAAACACGCACACTCCCATGATGACCTAACCTAGAGAGGCACATGACACACTGATTGGGAGGCTAATACCAACACGAAAAAGCCTATGCCATTTTGGTACTTAGGGTTTTATGTGTCTCTGGTGCATTCCAAATACAGATTACACCTAGTCACTGCATTGCAAGACAGTGTTGCCCAGTATGCGATCTGTGTGATGTGCAGGTGGAAAGGGGTGGTGTGTTTGAAGTCCTGGATACTACATTCCCAGAGGAATGACTACACTTTAATATAAAGTAGACTACAAAAGCTTTGCTCTATTATTTGAGTTTATAGGACATCTTTGTGTGCTACACTTAAGTGTACAACAGCATTATATGGCACTTCTACATTGGGAATGGTTTGTGTATGTAATTGTTTGTGGAATGCAGACCTGACAACATGACTGTGCCCACCATGTGACATTAGTGTGCATAAAATGCATAGTGATACGCTAGATGTATGCTTTACATGAGCCTATTGTGTGTGCAGATGAACTATATAATTGATGTCACAAACATAAGTCTAGACTTCTTGGCTTGTGATTTTTGGAGTGTATCCTACTTGATTTTGCATGAAGAACAACTGACACTAGTGCAAATTACACTACTGCACCATCATGACTGTGTCACCAAAGTTTTATACATGTTTAGCAATGACATATATGCTGTGATATGTGTCTAATAATAATATTGATCTGTGAAATGTGTTTTTCACTGACATGGAGTGTTATGTGTGGTTAATTGCTCTTTGCTGTTGATCTAAGTGCATGGTGCTTGGTACATTGGGAACTGACACCAACTGTGTATACACTCAACACATAGGTATCACAGAGGAGCCGGAAGACAGCCTCCTGTGTACAATCCCTTTACAGACCACCAAATAATGGAAGAGCGAGACATAATCAAAAAATACTGTTTCACAAGGGCATCAATCGATGATTTGTGCCAGCAGATGGCAGCTTATTTGCGGCCTCAGCTCACCTATCCAACAGCACTAACCCCCAAGGTGTAGGTGATGGCAGCACTGCATTTCTATGCCACAGGAACATTCCAGTACACAGTGGCAACATTGGGTAGAATGTCTGTAGGAAGCAGGCTCTGTATATACTATACCAAAGTGAGGTATAGTGCGCACAGACCTGTGGAACCCCAAAGGTAGGCAGAGGTAAAAGTTGATAGCACCTTACTCTATATTTGTGGTAGTTTGGGCAAGCAGTAAGGGTTTATCAGAGGGTAGTGTTAAGCATTTGTTGTGCACACTCAATCAGCAAATGATGTCACACACTCAAAGACTGACCTCAGATCAATTTTGTTTGTATAAAAAAAATATTATTTAGTTATATTTATTTCTTAGAACCAAGCAAGCCTGGCACAGGTAAGTGATTTATACTTTGCAGTAACAACATAGTTTGGATTGCAGTTGTATATATACTTTGGTTTGGTTACAGTAGAATTACTGGAAATTAAATACCTTAAAATATTGTACATATACTTTGTAATGACTTTTCAATAGGATGTCATGTAAATTACTTTGCAGATTACTTTTCTTACACAGTGTAGTATACCTGGATACTGCAATGGGACATTTCGTGTAAACAGGTAAGTAAATGCGTTTTGATTATTTGGTCGGTGGCTGCTCAAGAGCAGGCCACAAGGTTGTGGGAGCAAAGCTCCTGGACTTTAGCTCAGGGCAAATGGGGGTTCAAGTAAGCACCAAAGTGACACCCTCAGCGCTACTAGGGCAGCCGGGTGTAGGGTGCTGGTTTGTCGTCAGGTGCTCTGTTGCTTTCAATGGGGATTCTCCGGTTGGCAAACACACTGCAGGCTCAGGGACGAAGGTCTTCTGGTAGCGACCACCACTTGGAGAGGTAAGTTGGGATGCTGGGAGTTGGCTAGACACGTCAGTTGGGCCACCCAAGGCCGTGGGGCGTCAGGTGCAGGGGTGTCTTTTAGGGTCGGATCTTCTTACCAGCTCATAGTCGCGGTTGGGGGGACCCTCCGGAATGAGGCTGCAGGCATTGGCTGGAGGCTTGAGGCAGGTCAGGGATCACTGCATCTTGGGTCAGGATCGCCGGGGAGACCTCCTTGTGGTGTTGGGCCACTCGTACTCGGGCCGAGGGCGACGGGTGCAGAGTGGTGCAGACTTGTGGATTTTGCCAGAGCTGGAGTCTTTGGGTGAAAAAATCTGGTGTTCATGGGAGACACAGTCTTTTCCTTGTAAGGCAGGGCAGGTCCTCAGGGTTCTTGAGGTTGCTGGCTGCAGGACACACCGGAGTTTCGCTTCTGCAGGTTCGAGGTGGGTATCTTGGGTCAGGATCGCCGGGGAGACCTCCTTGTGGTGTTTGGCCACTCGTACTCAGGCCTTGGACGACGGGTGCAGAGTGGTGCAGACTTGTGGATTTTGCCAGAGCTGGAGTCTGTGGGTGAACAATTCCGGTGTTCACGGGAGACACAGTCTTTTCCTTGTAAGGCAGGGCAGGTCCTCAGGGTTCTTGAGGTTGCTGGCTGCAGGACACACCGGAGTTTCACTTCTGCAGGTTCGAGGTGGGGACAGGCCGGTAGGACTGGGGCCAAATCAGTGGGCGTCCTCCTCTTCTTAGCTTCGGCACAGCTGTTTGGTCCTTGTTCATCTTTTCTTCTTGGTTGTTGCTTGACTGAGGAGGCAAGGTTCAGGGGTGACCCTAAATACTAGATTTAGGGGCGTTACAGGTAAGTAAAAGGTTGGGGCCAATGGGTCCCTTCCTTGGGGTGGGTACACCCCCTATTATGCCACCCTCCAATGGTTGGGGAGCATATGCCTCACTCTGGTTGGCTGGGTCCCCCCATCTGCAAGATGGCAGGGACTGAGAGTTGTGCTTCACCTCCCCTCCCCCACCTGAGGGGTGGGGTTGGCAAAGGTGGGCACACCTCCCTCCCTCGGTTTTCCCACCCGTTCTCCCGCCCAAAGTGGGGGTCAGAACCGGTGGGGAACAGTTGCTGGAAGCAGCAAAAGGCCTGGGGAAGCTCACAAAGGTGGCAAGCCTTTGAAGCTTCCCCTGTATGGACCCTGCCCATCCTGGGGGAGGAGGCTTGGCACCTCTTTCCAGGATGTGCATTGTTTCAGGCCCCCGAGAGCAGCAGGCTCTCGACCCAGGGGTCCAGAAACATGTCTGGTGGAGGCAGCTGGAGAGCAGCCACTCAGCCTGGACACTAGTGTTAGGCCATTTTTCAGGGGGCATCTCTAAGATGCCCTCTGTGTGCATTTTTTATTAAATCCCACACTGGCATCAGTGTGGGTTTTATGTGCTGAGAAGTTTGATACCAAACTTCTCAGTTTTCAGTAAAGCCATTATGGTACTGTGAAGTTCATAATGATAAACTCCCAGCACCATATAATCTTAATATACAAAAGAAACAATTGATGGACGGAATGCTGGACAATGCAAACATTCACCCCCCCAGTCACAAGGATCTGGGTTTAATCCATCATTCTTTTGCTCACCACACCACCCCAGTTTGGACCCAGCCATATGCAAATCAGTCTTGACCCTGTTCCTTGTGGGAACAGTCCAGCCCGAACTGCCAAGCCAGGTCCTCCCTGGACCGGAAACAAGCATCCTGGGACCGGTTTCAGGGCATCACCCTTCATCAGCCAGGCTAGCTTGAATCCAGTGGTGTAGTGAGCATGGGACCCACGTCTGGGTATACCCTTCCCACTTAGGGCGACATATACAAAAGAAACAATTGATGGACGGAATGCTGGACAATGCAAACATTCACCCCCAGTCACAAGGATCTGGGTTTAATCCATCATTCTTTTGCTCACCACACCACCCCAGTTTGGACCCAGCCATATGCAAATCAGTCTTGACCCTGTTCCTTGTGGGAACAGTCCAGCCCGAACTGCCAAGCCAGGTCCTCCCTGGACCGGAAACAAGCATCCTGGGACCGGTTTCAGGGCATCACCCTTCATCAGCCTGCTAGCTTGAATCCAGAGGTGTAGTGAGCATGGGACCCACGTCTGGGTATACCCTTCCCACTTAGGGCAACATATACAAAAGAAACAATTGATGGACGGAATGCTGGACAATGCAAACATTCACCCCCCAGTCACAAGGATCTGGGTTTAATCCATCATTCTTTTGCTCACCACACCACCCCAGATTGGACCCAGCCATATGCAAATCAGTCTTAACCCTGTTCCTTGTGGGAACAGTCCAGCCCGAACTGCCAAGCTAGGTCCTCCCTGGACCGGAAACAAGCATCCTGGGACCGGTTTCAGGGCAACACCCTTCATCAGCCAGGCTAGCTTGAATCCAGTGGTGTAGTGAGCATGGGACCCACGTCTGGGTATACCCTTCCCACTTAGGGCGACATATACAAAAGAAACAATTGATGGACGGAATGCTGGACAATGCAAACATTCACCCCCCAGTCACAAGGATCTGGGTTTAATCCATCATTCTTTTGCTCACCACACCACCCCAGTTTGGACCCAGCCATATGCAAATCAGTCTTGACCCTGTTCCTTGTGGGAACAGTCCAGCCCGAACTGCCAAGCCAGGTCCTCCCTAGACCGGAAACAAGCATCCTGGGACCGGTTTCAGGGCATCACCCTTCATCAGCCAGGCTAGCTTGAATCCAGTGGTGTAGTGAGCATGGGACCCACGTCTGGGTATACCCTTCCCACTTAGGGCGACATATACAAAAGAAACAATTGATGGACGGAATGCTGGACAATGCAAACATTCACCCCCCAGTCACAAGGATCTGGGTTTAATCCATCATTCTTTTGCTCACCACACCACCCCAGTTTGGACCCAGCCGTATGCAAATCAGTCTTGACCCTGTTCCTTGTGGGAACAGTCCAGCCCGAACTGCCAAGCCAGGTCCTCCCTGGACCGGAAACAAGCATCCTGGGACCGGTTTCAGGGCATCACCCTTCATCAGCCTGCTAGCTTGAATCCAGAGGTGTAGTGAGCATGGGACCCACGTCTGGGTATACCCTTCCCACTTAGGGTGACATATACAAAAGAAACAATTGATGGACGGAATGCTGGATAATGCAAACATTCACCCCCCAGTCACAAGGATCTGGGTTTAATCCATCATTCTTTTGCTCACCACACCACCCCAGTTTGGACCCAGCCATATGCAATTCAGTCTTAACCCTGTTCCTTGTGGGAACAGTCCAGCCCGAACTGCCAAGCCACGTCCTCCCTGGACCGGAAACAAGCATCCTGGGACCGGTTTCAGGGCATCACCCTTCATCAGCCAGGCTAGCTTGAATCCAGTGGTGTAGTGAGCATGGGACCCACGTCTGGGTATACCCTTCCCACTTAGGGCGACATATACAAAAGAAACAATTGATGGATGGAATGCTGGACAATGCAAACATTCACCCCCAGTCACAAGGATCTGGGTTTAATCCAACATTCTTTTGCTCACCACACCACCCCAGTTTGGACCCAGCCATATGCAAATCAGTCTTGACCCTGTTCCTTGTGGGAACAGTCCAGCCCGAACTGCCAAGCCAGGTCCTCCCTAGACCGGAAACAAGCATCCTGGGACCGGTTTCAGGGCATCACCCTTCATCAGCCAGGCTAGCTTGAATCCAGTGGTGTAGTGAGCATGGGACCCACGTCTGGGTATACCCTTCCCAGTTAGGGCGACATATACAAAAGAAACAATTGATGGACGGAATGCTGGACAATGCAAACATTCACCCCCCAGTCACAAGGATCTGGGTTTAATCCATCATTCGTGGGTCCCGTGCTCTCCATGCCACTGGAGTCAAGCTATCCTGGCTGATGAGGGCGGAAAGCCCGAAACCAGTCCTAGGATGCTTGTTTCCAGTCCACGGAGGACCTGGCCTGGCAGTTCGGGCTGGACTGTTCCCATTGGGCACAGGGTCAAGACTGATTTGCATATGGCTGGGTCCAAACTGGAATGGCATGGTGAGCAAAAAAACGATGGATTTAGGCCCAGATCTCTGTACTGGGGTGAATGTATGACATTGTTCTGCATTCTGTCCATCAATTGTTCTTTTTGCATTTGTCACCCCGAGTGGGACGGGTATGCCCAGACGTGGGTCCCGTGCTCTCCATGCCACTGGAGTCAAGCTATCCTGGCTGATGAGGGCGGAAAGCCCGAAACCGGTCCTAGGATGCTTGTTTCCAGTCCAGGGAGGACCTGGCCTGGCAGTTCGGGCTGGACTGTTCCCATTGGGCGCAGGGTCAAGGCTGATTTGCATATGGCTGGGTCCAAACTGGAATGGCATGGTGAGCAAAAAAACGATGGATTTAGGCCCAGATCTCTGTACTGGGGTGAATGTATGACATTGTTCTGCATTCTGTCCATCAATTGTTCTTTTTCCATATAATCTTAATGGCATTACTGCACTTACAATGTCTAAGAATTGGCTTATACACTGTAGGGGTACAGGGCTCATGCACCTGTACCCTCACCACTGGTATAGTGCACCCAGCCAGAGCAGTGGCTGATCTATGCCAGGACAGTGGGTTGAAGGTATGGGCAAAACGACAAACAGACTGGCACTATCGCTCCTAATAGACGATACCAAACTCATCAAAAGACCGTTATACCTGTGCTTTATAGATTACTCTGCTGCCTTCAACAGTATTGATAGGAGTAAACTCTGGGCAAAACTCTCCAAAATGAAAATTAAGAGCAAACTTCTGAACCAGCTGATTCTACTACATAGTGATACCTGGATACAAATCAAGCTAGGGCTGGAGAAAGTATATCACGGAGAATCCCGACAACTAAGGGTCTGAAGCAGGGGTGCGTGCTGGCGCCGATCTTGTTCAACCTGTTCTTGGCAGATCTTTCGCCAGAACTGGATAAGTGCAACCATCATGCCCCGAACTTCGGCGGTTTACCCCTATCGAACTTACTCTACGCAGACGACCTGGTTCTGATTAGCCGCACTCCAATTGGCTTACAACACCTGTTAAATACCACAAGCAACTTCTCCAACAGAAATGGTCTACGAATAAATCTGAGCAAAACTAAAGTCATGGTTATTAATTGGAAAAATAAACCACACCACTTCCAATGGGTTCTGGAAGGGAAGAAACTCGATATTGTCATTGAATTTAAATACTTGGGCATAATTATGGACACTAAAGGCAGGTTCCTCCCGCAAAAAGCATCTATAAAAGTCAAAGGAATCCTGTTGGCAGTCGCACTAAAAAACATTAAACAAAAAATAAGCGGCCCAAGTTTTACCCCTTTGCTACAGGTAATTCGAGCAAAACTCCTCCCAACCATCACTTATGGAAGCGAGTGCCTCAGAGGGTGAGATGCCGACACCCTAGACAGGACAGTAACAAAGGCAATGAGAATCATTTTTAATCTCCCACGTTATACATCACCAGCCCAAATCAGGCTAGAGTTCGGCATTTCAAAACAACAGACTGCACGAAGGGGAGCCTATCTGAAATGCTGGCACAAAATTAAAGGAGCAGAATCAGGCTCACTAAATGAATTTTTATGGAATGAACTCAACCGGAAAAAAGACTGTGCAGCTCTGATTTATTTAAAAGACTCCTTGGCCAGCTTGGCCTTAGAAGCTCACTGGGACACAATTGGGGTCCATACAACCTTCAAGGAGCTTGTCAACAAAACAGTAAAAATTGTATCCAATCTCGAGGACAAAGCCTCCCTGTCTGAAAGAGCACATGGATGGTTCGTTATCCAGAGCTATAAAAGCTGCTCCACACAAGCCTATCTAGGGTCTTGATTTACCAGGACCAAAAAAGAAAAATTTCTGCACTTCAGGATGGGCATTCTACCAGTACTGCCGCACTTATCGCCATGGAAACGGCCACAATCTAAAACACCATGCAGACTGTGTGCCGAGGCTAAGGAAGATATTCTACACATTGTCTGCACATGCAAACGCTTAGACAGGGAACACATGCAAACGCTTAGACAGGGAAAGAAGATCAATACTAAAACCCTCCTGGAACAGGCTATGCATTAAAACCTGCAGACAGGCAGTTAAGGCCTGCTTTGACGGAGAGGACATCCGGCTGGTCTGCTGTCTAGTTTGCTTCCTCGATGTGGCGAGAAAGAAACTAAAGGGGACAGAGAAGGAATATAACATAGAAACAAAGGACAGCAACTTATAACCTCCTGTCCACTTTTTGCATATATCTTAAAAGCGGTTTTTACTGAAAAGCGTTAACTGATTGTTTTAATATTTTAACCTGACGGTGTTAAGTGCAAAGACCTTCGCCCACTGCAAATCTGATTTGAAACAAATCACGCACAAGCAAAAAAAATAAGGCCATCAGAGACTGTGATTATAGAAACTCAGAACTGTTATAAGAGTCTTGATTCTATAGATCCGGAACGACATTTTTTTTACAGACGGCCTCAGTATTTTACGTGAACGAGATAATGATGTGACAACACTGTCTGTTTTATCTAGCTATGCATACATTGCTTGTTCTATTTTTTATGCTCCTTTTTATGCCATGGTTTTTATTAACTAAGCATATAATAAATATTTTACTTACTTACTCACCACTGGTATAGTGCACCCAGCCAGAGCAGTGGCTGATCTATGCCAGGACAGTGGGTTGAAGGTATGGCACACAGAGATGTGTGCCATGTCAACTCTTCACTTTGTTCTGCACCAAAGCACGCAGCCTGCAAAGGCAGTGTGTGAGTGTAAGGGTACAGGGCCTCATAGGGTGGCACAATAAGTGCTGCAGCCATTCGGGGCCTTCCCTGGTCACAGAGCCTTGGGTACCTGTGGTACCATTTACCAGAGACTGACTTGTGGCCAGAGAGTGCCAATTGGGTTTGGTCTTCAATGCAGTTTTAGGGAAAGAACATAGGCCCTGGGTACCTGATTTTCAGGAGCCCAGGGCACACTCATTCAAAGTACATCAGCAATTAAGCAAAAAGTGGGAGCAACAATGCAGAAAGAGGGCACTTTCTCACACAACCCCCCCAAACGAAAGAGGGTGAGACTAACCTTTCCCTAGAGAGTCTTCATTGTCTAAGTGGAAGAACCTGGAAAGTCCATCTGCATTGGAATGGGCAGTCCCAGGTCTGTGTTCCATTATAAAGTCCATTACCTGTAGGGAGATGGACCACCTCAACAGTTTAGGATTTTCACCTTTCATCTGCATTAGCCACTTGAGAGGTCTGTGATCAGTTTGAACTAGGAAGTGAGTACCAAACAAGTATGGTCTCAGCTTCTTCAGGGACCAAACCACATCAAAGGCCTCCCTCTCAATGGCACTCCAACGCTGCTCCCTGGGTGTTAGACCTGGCATCCTTGGCGTGGGTCTCCCTTCCATTTTTTCGTAATGCCTCCACTGTTGCCGATATGTTTTTGCTGGACTAGATGCTCATGGGCACTTTGCCGCTGCTAATCAGTGCCAAAGTGCGAGTGCTCCCTATCGTTAAATGATATATGTATTAGTGACTCCATGATTGGATGATTGGTTTACTTGTCAGTCCCTAGTACAGTGCACTCAGTGTGCCCAGGGCTTGTAAATCCAATGCCGCTGGTGGGCTTGCAGCACTGGTTGTGCCACCCACAGAAGCGGCTTGTAAAATGTGTCTCAGGCCTGCCATCGCAGAGCCTGTGTGCAGCCTAGGGCTGCCATGTCGACTTGGTGAGTACACCCACTTACCAGTCCCTAAACCTTCCCTTTACTGCATGTTGGTCACCCCTAAAGTAGGCCCTAGGGCAGGGTGCATTGCAAGTATAAGGTAGGACATGCCCTGGTGTGTGTGGCATGTCCTAATAGTGAATTACAGCCATTTTCGTTTTTCACTATTGCAAGGCTACCTGCTCCCCATAGGCCAGAATGGGCAGACTGACTATTACACCTTATAGTCAGAACTGACCCAGGAACATGGTAGAAAAACGAATTTAGTATGCCTGAACTCAGGATGATAAAATACATCTTTTAGTGAAGTTGGTTTTAACATTCTGTGTTCGAAAATACCACTTTTAGAAAGTGGGTATTTTCTTGCCTAACTATCCAAGCCTGCCTCTGCTAGGTTGTGTATTCCTTGTCTGGAGATTGAGTGACAGGGGCTGGGGGTGGCTACAGGAGACAGGGTGAGTCAGCGCAGGGCTGAATAGAAAGATCTGCATCCAGAGTGGAGGGAGGAGTTGCACCTGGGTCTGAATAGGGCTGTGCCTGCCTTCCACAATGCTGGCTCCACCTCCTGCCGGGCGGCTGAGCACTCTGCCCCACATTCTGAAAGGAAAGAAGGAGTCAGAAAAACAAAGTGCTCCAGGACTGACCAGAACTGGTTTTGGACTAGGCAGAGGCCTCTCTGCCTTCAGAGAACAAAGAGAAACTGGGTATAAAAAGGGGACCCAGACCCCTAGGAAATTAGATCACTTTTGGGAACAAGAAGAAACCTTTGCTGAGGAGCGGAACCAAGAAGAAACTGAGGAGAGACTATCCCTAAGCCTGAAGTGCTGCTTGGGGGATTGGCCTGCAGTGGTTTGCCTGACTGCCAAAGAAAGGAGAAAGGAACTTTTGCTTTGCTGTGACTTTCATCAACTTGTGAAGGATCTCCAAGGGCTTGGAAGAGAGCTTGCCCCCTGACCGAAGTCCCAGGACCATTGGACTTCACCCCCTTTGTGAATTGCTGCTGGAAACTCTGTTTCAGTGGCTACAGAGGTAGGGAGCTGTGACCGACTCTCACGACCGACTCGGTGTCCTGTAAGCACCGCATCGAAGCACCATCTCGCCCTGCAACGCACGGCCCTGGTCTCACCGACTCCGTCAACGAGCCGCTGCCTGCACCGCATTGAGGGACAACGCGTCCTGCAACGCTTCGCTACGCCGAATCGAACTGGTCCGACCGACACGGTCACTGCTGCTGAGTTCGAGTCCTGTGACCGCACCGGAGTTGGGCACCGCTCGCACGCTTTGCGATGCACCGCCCGACTCGCACCGCTGTCTGGACTGATCGACGCCAGCTCCTGAATCCGGCTCCGTCGCCGCACCGCAACCTGCCAGCACCGCATCGAAGCACCGTCTCGCCCTGCAACGCCACGGCCCTGGTCTCCCGACTCCGTCTCGACGACGTCAACGAGCCACTGCCTGCACCGCATCGAGGGACAACGCGTCCTGCAACGCTTCCATTTTTGCATCGCGACCGCGACGAACAGCCATCCGGCTCGCACGCCCGTGCCTGCCGCTTCAAGTAAAAGGTACTGTGACCGAGTCTGTCTACGCTGTGTTGGCCCGTCTCGACGCAGTCAGCTGGATTTGTTAGACTCTGTTTGTTCTCGACATCGCCGTAGCCGGAGTAGGCTACCGACTCGCACAGAACCTTGAATTAAGCCTTTTTGATCAGAACTAAGCACTCTTGACAGTATTGTGGATTATTTTTGTCGTTTATGGTCTTGTGATAAATCTATATAAAGTATACCGATTTTTATAAATATATAACCTGTGTGGTGTCCATTTGTAGTGTTGTCACTTGATTACTGTATGTGTTCACAAATGCTTTACACACTGCCTCTGAACTAAGCCTGTCTGCTCGTGCCAAGCTACCAAGAGGGTGAGCAGGGGTTCTTTCAGAAGTGTACCTACTTTCCCTGACTAGACTCAAGGGTCCCTATTTGGACAAAGGTACCTACCTCTGCCAACTAGAGACCCCCAAATCTAACATTGGTGGTCAGCGGTGAGGATTCTGGACTTGCATTTGTGACTCATGTACAGTGATTGGTGAACACTACTTAGTGAGTGCAGACCAAAACGCAACCACATACTTTTATAGCATTTTTTCTGGGATTTCCTATTTTTGCAAATGCCAAGTTCAGTCACTATGGAGAAACCAGCATCAGTAGCCTCTGTTGAGTGTGATTGGGAAGAAGAGAGGCTAGAATGCTACACCCTTAAGCAGCTCAAGCAATTCTGCAAAAAGTTTAAAGTGTCCATGACCGGGATCTCCAGGAAGTAGGACCTCCAAAAGGCGCTGAGGGCCTGGGTCGAATCAAGGAGTGCCCCTGTGGAGGGGGCTGAGAATGCAGAAGGGCAGCTGGAGGGGCTATTGGGTCTAGGGGCTAGGGGCTAGAAGACCACCTTCCCCAGTAGGTAGCAGTGTTTCTGCCAGAGGACTGTCTCCAGAGGAGTTGGAGGACAGGAAAGAGAGTAGGATGCACGAAATAGAGCTGACCAAGCTCAAGCTGAATGGGCAGTTAGAATTCGAAATGCAAACAAGGAAATTAGCCCTAGAGGAAAAGAAAATGCAGTTTGAACATGAGAAAGTTTTGAGGGAGTTGGAATTGAAGGCCAAGAGCTTAGAAATTACTCCCTCTGGTGGCAGTGTACCGCCTGTGCCTGTTGAAGCTAGGGTGTATATTCCCAAAGATGTGGTGAAGGAGTTTTTAAAAATGATGACATTGGGCAGTGGTTCAAAGCCTATGAGGTAGCCATGTCTTCCCACCGGGTCCCTGAGAAGGATTGGGGAGTGGGGTTGTGGGGACGGTTCCTCAGTGAAGGGCGGGATACCTTGTTAGATTTGCCCTCTGAAGTCTATAATTCGTACAGCCACATGAAGGATGCCTTAATGACTAGGTATGGTTTGACCCCTGAGCTTTATAGGCAAAGGTTCAGGAACTGTAGTAAGATTGAAAGCAGTACCTGGGTTGAATATGTGACCTTCTTTTGCAGAGCCTTGGATGGTTGGGTAAAGGGTAGCAAGGCGACTGATTTTCAGGCGCTCTTTGATTTGATTGCCTGGGAGCACTTGTCCGGTAATTGTTTTCCTGAGCTACGCCAGCACCTGATTGATAGTAAGCTGACTAACCCTAGGCAGCTTGCTGAGGAGGCGGACCGCTGGGTGAGTACCCGGGTCCACAAGGGTCACGTGGGAGACTCCGCCAAGGGTGGGCAGGGTCCCCAGCAGAAGAGTGGGGGGACAAGGGTAAACAGAAGGAGTTCCATAAAGGGCCCCAAAGTAAACCCCAAGGGAACCAAGGGAAAGGTTCCCAGCCTCCCCCTGAGAAGAAGCCAGTGGCCCTGACAGGCCCCCTGTTCACCAGGGACCACTGGTGTGTTACAAGTGTGGCGCCCCTGGCCACAAGGCAAACGATCCTCGTTGCCCTTTGCATGGAAAACCAGCACCCACCAGTGCAGTCCCCCGGCAGTTGGCTAGTGTAGCCCTGGGGGAGGAGTTGGGTGCCCAAGGTGGGGGGATCCCACAGTGTTTTCCCTTGTCTCATTAGGGAGACTCTGAGATGGTCCCTAGGACCCCGCTGCCTGAGAACACTAAGAAATACAGGCAGTGGGTGACCATCAATGGCCATAGGGTGGAGGCTCTGAGAGACACAGGAGCCAGTGTGACAGCTGTCAAGTGTCACCTGGTGTCTAAAGAGCAGGTTATCCCTGATGCATTCTATCCGGTTGTTGCCGCTGACAACACAGAGAGTCACTGCAAGGTGGCTCAGGTTCCCTTTGAGTGGGGGGTCTCGGGTACTCTTCAAGTAGCTGTGAGGCCAGCCATGCCTGTTGACTGTTTGTTAGGGAACGATTTGGAGAGCTCACCTTGGGCTAAGGTGGAGCGGAGTGCGCATTTAGAAATGTTGGGCTTGCCTGATTGGGCATGTGTGACCACCCGGTCAATGGCAGCTAAAGGTGTTCAAGAGGACCTGGAGCCTGAGAGGGAGGCCCAGGTGCCTGCCAGAGAGAGAGGAGGCAGGGGGCGCGGGAAACCGGCCCCCGAAGTTCCCACGGTCCAGGAGGAGGCAGACCCTGAGGGGGATGCCCTGGAGCCTACAGGGGAACAGGTAGCTGAACTGGGGGACCTACCTGAGCTGACCCATTGGCAGCAAGAAGGAGGACCCTCCAGGGAAGAGTTCTGCGAGGAGCAGAACACATGCCCTTCTCTCGTGGGTCTGAGGCAACAGGCCACAGACCAGGCAGCAGGTGATCAGTCTGGATCACATTGGATTTACTGGGAGAATGGTCTCCTGTATACAGAGCCTAAGGTTGCTGAGCCTGGGTCAGCCCGTGTGCTGGTGGTACCCCAGCGCTTCAGAGCCTTCCTACTGGGGTTGGCTCATGATGTACCGTTAGCAGGACATCTGGGGCAGGACAAGACCTTTGACAGGCTTGTTACCCATTTCTATTGGCCCCAGATGCGCAGGAGTGCCGCCACTCACTGCAGGACATGCCAGACTTGCCAGGCAAGTAGAAAGAGTGGGAGGAAGCACAAGGCTCCTCTCCAGCCATTCCCTGTGGTCAGCACCCCCTTTGAACGGGTGGGTATTGACATTGTGGGGCCACTGGACCCCAAGACAGCCATGGGCAACAGGTTTATCCTGGTCTTGGTGGACCATGCCACCCGGTACCCTGAAGCCATCCCTCTGAGGACAGTGACGGCCCCCGTGGTGGGACGGGCACTGATGGGAATTTTCTCACGTGTGGGATTCCCTCAAGAGGTGGTGTCTGACAGAGGTACCAACTTCGTGTCCAAGTACATGAAGTCCCTGTGGCAGGAGTGCGGTGTAACTTACAAGTTCACCACTCCTTACCACCCTCAAGGAAATGGGCTGGTTGAGAGATTCAACCGGACCCTCAAGGGCATGATTATGGGTCTGGAAGAACCCATGAGGCGTAAATGGGACGTCCTCTTACCATGCCTGTTGTTTGCATACCGGGAGGTGCCACAGAAGTCTCTAGGGTTCAGTCCCTTTGAGCTCCTCTATGGACACCCGGTGCGAGGACCTCTGAGTTTGGTCAAGGAAGGCTGGGAGCAATCTCCCAGGAAACCTCCCCAGGATGTATACAGTTACATGCTGGCCTTCAGGAACCAGACTAGGCGTTTCAGAGAACTTGCTGAGGCAAATCTGGAAGCCAGCCAGGAGGAGATGAAGCGGTGGTACGACCAGAATGCCACTCTGGTAGAGCTTCAGCCTGGTCAGAAAGTGTGGGTCATGGCCCCTGTGGAGCCCTGTGCGCTCCAGGACAGGTGGACCGGCCCTTTTACGGTGGTGGAGCGCAAGAGTCCAGTTACCTATTTGGTGGACTTGCAGTCTCCCAGGAACCCCTTGCGGGTCCTGCATGTGAACCGCCTGAAGCCCCACTTGGAGAGGTCCCAAGTGGGCATGCTCTTAGCTACAGATGATGGAATGGAGGAGGAGACCGAGCCTCTTCCTGACCTCCTGTCAGCCGGAGAGCAAGATGGATCAGTGGAGGGAGTAAACCTCTCTACCTCCCTGACACCTGAGCAGCAGGGTGACTGTCGCCAACTGTTGGGACAGTTCCCTGACCTGTTCTCCCTGGTTCCCAGTGTCACTCATTGGTGCGTCCATGATGTGGACACTGGGGACAGTCTTCCTGTGAAGCACAAGGCTTACAAGGTGACTGACAGGGTCAGAACCTGCATCAAGGAGGAGGTCTCCAAGATGTTTGCGCTAGGGGTGATTGAGTCCTCTAACAGCCCTTGGCCAGCCCAGTGGTCTTGGTTCCAAAGGCTGCCGCGCCTGGTGCCACACCAGAACTCCGGTTCTGTGTGGACTACAGGGGACTCAATTCCATCACCAGGACTGACGCCCACCCCATCCCCAGAGCTGATGAGCTCATAGATCGGTTAGGGGCTGCGCGGTACCTCAGCACGTTTGACTTAACGTCTGGGTACTGGCAGATCGCCTTGACTGATGGGGCAAAGAGAGGTCAGCATTCTCCACACCAGATGGGCACTACCAGTTCCGGGTGATGCCCTTTGGGATGAAGAATGCCCCTGCCACCTTTCAGAGGTTGGTCAACCAGGTGTTGGTTGGACTGGAGGATTTCAGTGCCGCCTACCTGGATGACATCGCAGTGTTCAGTTCCAGTTGGGAAGAACATCTGCGTCACCTCTGGGAAGTGTTGATGGCGCTGCGGAGAGCAGGCCTCACAATCAAGGCGAGTAAGTGCCAGATTGGGCAGGGTTCTGTGGTGTACTTGGGACACCAGGTTGGGAGCGGCCAGGTGGCGCCCCTCCAACCGAAAATTGATACCATTCTGGCTTGGGAGCCCCCAAGACCCAGACAGAGGTGAGAGCCTTCCTAGGACTCACCGGGTATTACCGGAGATTCGTCAAGGGGTATGGCAGCATTGTTGCCCCCTTGACCGAGCTGACTTCCAAGAAGCAGCCCAGGAAAGTGATTTGGACTGACGCCTGTCAGAAAGCTTTTGACACCTTGAAGACTGCCATGTGCACGGCGCCTGTGCTCCAGGCACCCAACTTCTCCAATGAGTTCATTGTTCAGACCGACGCTTCAGAGCATGGTGTAGGGGCTGTTCTATCACAGATCAATGAGGAGGGCCTAGACCAACCTGTAGCCTTCATCAGTAGGAGGTTACTTCCCGGGAACAGAGATGGAGTGCTATCGAGCGTGAGGCATTTGCTGTGGTCTGGGCACTGAAGAAGCTGAGACCATACCTGTTTGGGACTCACTTCCGGGTTCAGACAGACCACAGGCCCCTCAGATGGTTGATGCAGATGAGGGGTGAGAATCCAAAGCTGTTGAGGTGGTCCATTTCCCTACAGGGGATGGACTTTACAGTGGAACACCGCCCTGGTACAGAACACGCCAATGCTGATGGACTGTCCAGATTTTTCCGCCTTAGCGATGAGAACTCCCTAGGGGTAGGATAGTTCTCCCCACATTTCAGCTGGAGGGGACACGTGTTAGACCTGGCATCCTTGGCGTGGGTCTCCCTTCCATTTTTTCGTAATGCCTCCACTGTTGCCGATATGTTTTTGCTGGACTAGATGCTCATGGGCACTTTGCTGCTGCTAATCAGTGCCAAAGTGCGAGTGCTCCCTATCGTAAAATGATATATGTATTAGTGACTTCTTGATTGGATGATTGGTTTACTTGTCAGTCCCTAGTACAGTGCACTCAGTGTGCCCAGGGCTTGTAAATCCAATGCCGCTGGTGGGCTTGCAGCACTGGTTGTGCCACCCACAGAAGCGGCTTGTAAAATGTGTCTCAGGCCTGCCATCGCAGAGCCTGTGTGCAGCCTAGGGCTGCCATGTCGACTTGGTGAGTACACCCACTTACCAGTCCCTAAACCTTCCCTTTACTGCATGTTGGTCACCCCTAAAGTAGGCCCTAGGGCAGGGTGCATTGCAAGTATAAGGTAGGACATGCCCTGGTGTGTGTGGCATGTCCTAATAGTGAATTACAGCCATTTTCGTTTTTCACTATTGCAAGGCTACCTGCTCCCCATAGGCCAGAATGGGCAGACTGACTATTACACCTTATAGTCAGAACTGACCCAGGAACATGGTAGAAAAACGAATTTAGTATGCCTGAACTCAGGATGATAAAATACATCTTTTAGTGAAGTTGGTTTTAACATTCTGTGTTCGAAAATACCACTTTTAGAAAGTGGGTATTTTCTTGCCTAACTATCCAAGCCTGCCTCTGCTAGGTTGTGTATTCCTTGTCTGGAGATTGAGTGACAGGGGCTGGGGGTGGCTACAGGAGACAGGGTGAGTCAGCGCAGGGCTGAATAGAAAGATCTGCATCCAGAGTGGAGGGAGGAGTTGCACCTGGGTCTGAATAGGGCTGTGCCTGCCTTCCACAATGCTGGCTCCACCTCCTGCCGGGCAGCTGAGCACTCTGCCCCACATTCTGAAAGGAAAGAAGGAGTCAGAAAAACAAAGTGCTCCAGGACTGACCAGACTGGTTTTGGACTAGGCAGAGGCCTCTCTGCCTTCAGAGAACAAAGAGAAACTGGGTATAAAAAGGGGACCCAGACCCCTAGGAAATTAGATCACTTTTGGGAACGAGAAGAAACCTTTGCTGAGGAGCGGAACCAAGAAGAAACTGAGGAGAGACTATCCCTAAGCCTGAAGTGCTGCTTGGGGGATTGGCCTGCAGTGGTTTGCCTGACTGCCAAAGAAAGGAGAAAGGAACTTTTGCTTTGCTGTGACTTTCATCAACTTGTGAAGGATCTCCAAGGGCTTGGAAGAGAGCTTGCCCCCTGACCCGAAGTCCCAGGACCATTGGACTTCACCCCCTTTGTGAATTGCTGCTGGAAACTCTGTTTCA
This sequence comes from Calotriton arnoldi, assembly GCA_963921515.1. NCBI lineage: Eukaryota > Metazoa > Chordata > Amphibia > Caudata > Salamandridae > Calotriton > Calotriton arnoldi. Next base: position 72,170 of record CAWUFW010015437.1, on the reverse strand, counting down.
GTGGCTACAGAGGTAGGGAGCTGTGACCGACTCTCACGACCGACTCGGTGTCCTGTAAGCACCGCATCGAAGCACCGTCTCGCCCTGCAACGCACGGCCCTGGTCTCACCGACTCCGTCAACGAGCCGCTGCCTGCACCGCATTGAGGGACAACGCGTCCTGCAACGCTTCGCTACGCCGAATCGAACTGGTCCGACCGACACGGTCACTGCTGCTGAGTTCGAGTCCTGTGACCGCACCGGAGTTGGGCACCGCTCGCACGCTTTGGCGACGCACCGCCCGACTCGCACCGCTGTCCGGACTGGATCGATGCCAGCTCCTGAATCCGGCTCCGTCGCCGCACCGCAACCTGCCAGCACCGCATCGAAGCACCGTCTCGCCCTGCAACGCACGGCCCTGGTCTCCCCGACTCCGTCTCGACGACGTCAACGAGCCGCTGCCTGCACCGCATCGAGGGACAACGCGTCCTGCAACGCTTCCATTTTTGCATCGCGACCGCGACGAACAGCCATCCGGCTCGCACGCCCGTGCCTGCCGCTTCAAGTAAAAGGTACTGTGACCGAGTCTGTCTACGCTGTGATGGCCCGTCTCGACGCGGTCAGCTGGATTTGTTAGACTCTGTTTGTTCTCGACATCGCCGTAGCCGGAGGAGGCTACCGACTCGCACAGAACCTTGAATTAAGCCTTTTTGATCAGAACTAAGCACTCTTGACAGTATTGTGGATTATTTTTGTCGTTTATGGTCTTGTGATAAATCTATATAAAGTATACCGATTTTTATAAATATATAACCTGTGTGGTGTCCATTTGTAGTGTTGTCACTTGATTACTGTATGTGTTCACAAATGCTTTACACACTGCCTCTGAACTAAGCCTGTCTGCTCGTGCCAAGCTACCAAGAGGGTGAGCTGGGGTTCTTTCAGAAGTGTACCTACTTTCCCTGACTAGACTCAAGGGTCCCTATTTGGACAAAGGTACCTACCTCTGCCAACTAGAGACCCCCAAATCTAACACTGGGGAGAAGCCTTCTGCTCATAAAAGCAACAGGTTGGTCTTGGCCTTCATCATTGGTCTGGGATAGGACCGCTCCTATACCTAGCTCAGAGGCATCAGTCTGCACAATGAACTGCTTGGTATAGTCTGGAGCTTTGAGAATTGGTGCTGAGCACATTGCCTCTTTCAGGGTGTGAAACCCCCCTCCCCCAGCGCCTTGAGACCCTCACGGGTGAGTAGTAGCGCTTAACAAACGCGTGATTGATTGATTGATTGAGGGTGTCAAAAGCCTTTTGACAACTAACTGTCCAGTTTACCTTTTTGGGCATCTTCTTGGAGGTAAGTTCTATGAGGGGAGTCACAATGCACTCATATTCCTTCACAAACCTCCTGTAGTATCCAGTCAAGCCAAGGAATTCCCTGACTTGGGTCTGGGTTGTTGGAGCTGCCCAGTCCAGGATGGCCTGGATCTTGGGCTATAAGGGTTGCACTTGGCCTCCACCAACAAGGTGGCCCAAGTATACCAAAGTTCCCTGCCCTATCTGGCATTTGGATGCCTTGATAGTTAGGACTGCAGTTTGCAGGGCTTTTAAAACCTTCCCCAGGTGGATCAGGTGATCCTGCCAGGTGGAGCTAAAGACAGCAATATCATCTAGATATGCTGCACTAAAGGACTCCAATCCAGAAAGGACTTGATTCACCAACCTTTGGAAGGTGGCAGGGGCATTCTTTAAACCAAAAGGCATAACAGTGAACTGATAATGCCCATCAGGTGTGGAGAATGCTGTCTTTTCTTTTGCTCCTGGTGCCATGCCAATCTGCCAGTACCCTGCAGGTAAGTCAAAGGTACTTAGAAATTTGGTTGCACCCAATTTATCTATCAACTCATATGCTCTTGGGATAGGGTGAGCATCTGTCTTGGTGACAGAGTTGAGCCTTCTATAGTCCACACATAACCTCTTTTCTCTCTTTCCACCCTGTGGATGAGGTTTGGGGACTGGAACCACTGGGCTGGCCCATGGGCTCTCAGAGGGTTCAATAACCCCTAACTCCAGCATCTTGCTGACTTTAGCTCTAATGGTTTCCTTGCTTTGATCAGACAGTCGATAGATTTTGTTCTTGACAGGTGCACTGTCACCAGTGTCCACATCATGGGTACACCACAGTTTGTCTGACCAGGGGTCAAGGAAAAGAACTTAGCATACTGCTGCAAGACTTGCTTGCAATCAGTCTGCTGTTGGGTAGTGAGGGTGTTTGAAAAGACAACTCCATCCACTGACTCATCTTTGGGGCTGTATGAGAGGAGGTCAGGGAGAGGTTCACTCTCTGTCTCCTGATCCTCATCAGTCACCATCAGCATGGTGTTGTCAGCCCAGTCGTGGAAAAGCTTAAGGCGGTTCACATGGATCACCCTTTTGGGTGTCCTGCTTGTGCCCAGGTCAACCAAGTAGGTGATCTCACTTTTCTTTTCTAAGATGGGATAAGGGCCACTCCATTTGTCCTGGATACCCCTTGGTGCCACTGGCTCCAAAACCCACACCTTTTGCCCTGGTTGAAATTCTACCAGTGCAGCTTTTTGGTCATACCAGTGCTTCTGAAGCTCCTGGCTGGCCTCAAGATTCTTGGAAGCTTTTTCCATGTACTCCTCCATTCTGGACCTTAGGCCTAGTACATAGTCCACAATGTCTTGTTTTGGTTCTTGGAGAGGCTTCTCCCAACCCTCTTTTATAAGACAGAGTGGTCCCCTGACAGGATGGCCAAACAGAAGTTTAAAGGGGGAAAATCCTTCTCCCTTCTGAGGCACCTCTCTGTAGGTGAAACACAAGCATGGTAAGAGGACATCCCATCTCCTTTTGAGTTTTTCAGGGAGCCCCATAATCATGCCTTTCAATGTTTTGTTAAACCTCTCAACAAGACCATTGGTTTATGGGTGATAGGGTGTAGTAAACTTGTACTGCACTCCAAACTCTTTCCACATGTGTTTTAGGTAAGCAGATATGAAGTTTGACCCTATGGTGGAAACTACCTTCTTAGGAAACCCTACCCTGGTGAAGGCACCAATGAGGGCATTGGCTACTGCAGGAGCTGTAGTAGTAGTAAGGGGAATTGCATCAGGATACCTAGTGGCATGATCCACTACCACCAGTATAAACCTGTTGTCTGATGCTGTGGGAGATTCCAATGGATCCACTATGCCCACTGCTACCCTCTCAAAGGGAACCCCAACCCCTGGTAGTGGAATCAAGGGGGCCTTTGGGTGTCCACCTGTTTTGCCACTGGCTTGACAGGTGACACAGGAGCTGGCAAACACCTTTACTTTCTGAGACATCTGGGGACAGTAGAAGTGGCTAAAAAGCCAGGTTTTGGTTTGGCCCAGATGTCCATCTAGGGGCATGTCATGAGCTAAAGTTAGTAGGAACTCCCTGTACTTCTGAGGTACTACCACTCTCCTAGTGGCTCCAGGGTTGCGGTCTCTGGCCTCAGTATACAGTAGTCCCCCCTCCCAATAAATGCTGTGGGTACCACTGACAACTCCCTTTTCCTGGATAGCAGCTTGCTGCCTCAGGCTTTCAAGAGTTGGGCAGTCCTTCTGTCCAAGGCACAGCTCTTCCCTAGAGGGTCCCCCTGGGCCTAAGAGTTCAACCTGGTAAGGGACAAGCTCCATGGGCTCAGTTCTCTCTGGAGTGTCCAATTCCTCTCCTTGAGGAGCAGGGTCCTGATCCTTTTGCTGTACAGACGCTGGTTTCCCAGTCTTCTTACCTTTTCTCTTGGAAGGTTGGGCCATACTTTCAGGCTCAAACACTTCTTTTTCACCCTGCTTTCAGCTCTCTGCTCTTGTTTTTACACACACAATCTCAGGGATGTCCAGCATTGTTGCATGGGTTTTTAATTATACCTCAGCCCATGCTGAGGTTTCCAGGTCATTACCAAGCAGACATGCAGCTGGATGCTTTGGAGAGACCACTATCTGTTTCAGGCCAGTAACCCCCCCCCCCCCCAGTCTAATGTGACCATAGCCATTGCATGGTTAGTGGTAACACTGTCAGCATTGGTGACTGAGTAGGTTTTCCCAATCAGGTATTGCTCTGGGGAAACCAGTGTATCTCTCACCATAGTGACACTGGCACCTGTGTCCCTCAGGGCTTCTATTCTAGTCCCATGGATCCAAGGGTATTGCAAGTACTTATTTAAGTTAGGTGGCCACACAGCTAAAGTGGCAAACTCAACTTCCCCTTCTGTGATTAGAACTGCTTCAGTGTGCAACTCGATTTGCTCTTGGCACACTGCTGAGCCCATCTGGAGACTGGCTACACTAGGAGTAGCTGTAGGAGGACTAGGGGGCTTCTTGTTAGGACAAGTAGCATCTCCAGTTAAGTGTCCCAACTTCTTACAGTTGTTACACCAGGCCTTTGCAGGATCAAAGTTCTTTCCCCTGTACCTATTATTGGACTGGGAAGAGTTTTGGGACCACCCCCCTGTGCAGGTGTTTGGGACCCTTTTGAAGACTCAGGCTTTTTATCTTGGGGATTCTCACCACCTTTTCCCTGGGGAGGTTTTGTAACCCATTTCTTTTGTCACCCCCAGTAGTTGTTTTTGTCACCCTTGTCTTGACCCAGTGGTCTGCCGTCTTTCCCAATTCTTGGGAGAAATTAGAACTAGGTCTACCAAATGCTGATGTAATTTTTCATTAGTGCAGTTACTTACAATATGTTCTTTCATAAACAAATTGTAAAGTCCATTGAAATCATGCACATTGTGTCCAGTTAACCAACCACCTAGTGTCTTAACTGAGTAGTCAACAAAGTCAATCCAGGATTGGTTTTGAGTTTTGTGAGTCCCCTGAATCTAATTCTGTATGCCTCATTTGTGAGTCCAAATCCCTCAATCAGAGTTCTCTTCATGAGGTCATAAGACCCAGCATCTGCCCCTGTAAGGGTCAGGAGTCTGTCCCTGCAGTTACCTGAGAACAGTTCCCAAAGGAGTGCCCCCCAGTGTGACTTCTTCACTTTTCTCATTTCACAGGTCCTCTCAAAGGCTGTGAACCATTTTGTGATATCATCACTCTCTTCATATTTAGGGACAATCCCTTTGGGGATTTTAGGATCATAAGATTGCTCTTTATTCTTATTAAGTAAATTGCTGCCACCATTGATGGGTGCTAGGCCCATCTCTGCTCAAAGTGAGTTAAAGTGTGCTCAGAGTCCAGTGGAACCCCAAAGGCAGGAGAGGTAAAAGTAGATAGCACCTTACTCTCTATTTGTGGTAGTGTGGGCGAGCAGTAAGGCTTTATCAGAGGGTAGTGTTAAGCATTTGTTGTACACACTCAATCAGCAAATGATGTCACGCACTCAAAGATTGAACTCACACCAATTTTGTTTGTATAAAAAATATAATTTAGTTATATTTATTTCTTAGAACCAAGCAAGCCTGGCACAGGTAAGTGATTTATACTTTGCAGTAACAACACAGTTTGGATTGCAGTTGTATATATACCTTGGTTTGGGTACAGTAGAATTACTGGAAATGTAATACCTTAAAATATTGTACATATACTTTGTAATGACTTTTCAATAGGATGTCATGTAAATTACTTTGCAGATTACTTTTCTTACACAGTGTAGTGTACCTAGATACTGCACTGGGACATTTCCTGTAAACGGGTAAGTAAATGCGTTTTGGTTATTTGTACACAGTTATGTAGACTTTGATAGATTTTCCAATTCCGCACTTAGAAACTTTTTCATAGCAAACAGTCAATGTTATCCTATGGGAGGAAATAGAGTTATCAGTTAACAGGTAAGTACTTTGTTGTGGGAGTTGGTTTTCTGGGGATAGACTCAGGGGTCTCCCAGGGTCGAGGATGCACTCTCAAAGCGCCCTCAGCGGCACTAGGGCGGCCGGGTGCAGAGTGCTGAGGCCCAATGTTATCCAATGGGGGATAGGGGGCCTCCGATTGGTGGCTGCTCAAGAGCAGGCCACAAGGTTGTGGGAGCAAAGCTCCTGGACTTTAGCTCAGGGCAAATGGGGGTTTAAGTTTGCACCAAAGGTACACCTTCAGCGACACTAGGGCGGGCGGGTGCAGGGTGCTGGTTTGTCATCAGGTGCCCTGTTACTTTCAATGGGGATTCTCCGGTTTGCTAACACAGTGCAGGCTCGGGGACCTCCTCGTGGTGTTGGGACACTCGAACTCGGGCCGTGGGCGACGGGTGCAGAGTGGTGCAGACTCGTGCATTGTGCCTGAGCTGGAGTCTGTGGGTGAACAAATCCGGTGTTCACGGGAGACACAGTCTTTTCCCTGGAAGGCAGGGCAGGTCCTCGGGGTTCTTGAGGTTGCTGGCTGCAGGACACACCGGTGTTTCGCTTCTGCAGGTTCGAGGTGGGGACTGGCCGGTAGGGCTGGGGCCAAGTCAGTGGGCGTCCTCCTCTTCTTAGCTTCGGCACGGCTGTTTGTTCCTTCTTCTTCTTTTCTTCTTGGTTGTTGCTTGTCTGAGGAGGCAAGGTTCAGGTGTGCCCCTAAATACTAGATTTAGGGGCATTACAGGTAAGTAAATGGTTGGGGCCAGTGGGTCCCTTCCTTGGGGTGGGTACACCCCCTATTATGCCACCCTCCAGTGGGAGGGGGGCATATGCCTCACTCTGGTTGGCTGGGTCCCCCATCTGCAAGATGGCGGGGACTGAGAGTTGTACTTCACCTCCATTTCCCTACCTGAGGGGTGGGGTTGGCAAAGGTGGGCACACCTACCTTCCTCACTTGGTTTTCCCACCCGTTCTCCCGCCCAAAGTGGGGGTCAGAATTGATGGGGACCAGTTCCCTCTGAAGCTTCCCCTTCGTGGACCCTGCCCATCCTGGGGGAGGAGGCTTTGCACCTCGTCCCAGGATGTGCATTGTTTCAGGCCCCCGAGAGCAGAAGGCTCTCGACCAAGGGGTCCAGAAACATGTCTGGTGGTGGCAGCTGGGGAGCAGCCACTCAGCCTGGACACTAGTGTTAGGTAATTTTTCAGGGGGCATCTCTAAGATGCCCTCTGTGTACATTTTTTATTAAATCCCACACTGGCATCAGTGTGGGTTTAATGTGCTGAGAAGTTTGATACCACACTTCTCAGTTTTCAGTAAACCATTATGGTACTGTGAAGTTCGTAATGACAAACTCCCAGCACCATATAATTTTAATGAGATTACTGCATTTAAAATGCCTAAGAATTGGCTTATACACTGTAGGGCTACAGGGCTCATGCACCTGTACCCTCCCCACTGGTATAGTGCACCCAGCTAGAGGGGGTGGCTGATCTATGCCAGGGCAGTGGGTTGTAGGCATGGCACACAGCGATGTGTGCCATGTTGACTCTTCACTTTGTTCTGCACGCAGCCTGCAAAGGCAGTGTGTGAGTGTAACAGTAGAGGGCCTCATAGGGTGGCACAATAAGTGCTGCAGCCCTTAGAGGCCTTTCCTGGTCACAGTGCCCTGGGTACCTGTGGTACCATTTACCAGAGATTGACCTGTGGCCAGAGAGTGCCAATTGGGTTTGGTCTTCAATGCAGTTTTAGGGAAAGAACATAGGCCCTGGGTACCTGATTGGCAGGAGCCCAGGGCACACTCAGTCAAAGTACATCAGCAGTTCAGCAAAAATTGGGGGCAACCATGCAGAAAGAGGACACTTTCTCACAATGTCTCAGCCCATGTTTAGTAATGTTCTTTGTGATGTGTTGCAGGCATTGACCCAATACATGGACCACTATATAACCTTTCTAAAACCTGCAGAATAGGCCACCATCAAGGGTGATTTTTATGATTTTTTATGAATATCCCATGTAATTGTAACAATTGATGGCACTCATGTTGTTTTGATACCTCCCCAGGCCAATGAACAGGTGTTTCGCCTCAGGAAACACTTCCACTCCATCAATGTGCAGTGGTGTGCTTGCCAGACATGTGCATTTCACACGTCTGTGGTAGATTTCAGGGGTCTGCACATGACGCATATATCTTGCGTAACAGCATCATCTCACACTTGATGAAACAACTGCAACCTGAACGGGCCTGGCTTGTTGGTAGATGATGTTGTATTTGAATGTTGTAGTATGTGTTGTTTGTATGTCAGATAGGAATATGTTGTTTGACGACAACTGAACTCTTTTCTATCTTCAATGTAGGAGACTCTGGATACCCCAACCAGCCATGGTTAATGATACGACTGCGCAACCCAGTTACCCCTTCAGAAGTACGCTTTAATGAGGCCCATGGCTGGACCAGGTGTATAGTGGAGCAGACTTTTGGCCTCCTGAAGTCAAGATTCTGCTGTCTGAATAAGATGGAAAGAGCCCTCTAATATGCCCCAAGCAAGGTGTGCCAGCTAATCATGGATTGCTGCATGCTACACAACGTAGCAATTCGTAAGAACATACTTCTAATTGAGGACGAAGGAGACCAGCAGGTGCCATCGATGGAGGATCCAGGACAGGGCAATGATGACAATGGTGATGATGAAGGAGTAGACTTGAGACAACAGCTTATCAATAACTTTTTCACATGACTGTAAGTATGCAATGAGAGGACGTTAATAACCACCATTGCTTGTTGTGTAGATGTGTGGACATATATGTATGCTTAAGAGTGTAGGATAAGTGTCCAGAAGTTTGTGGGAGACATGTTTTGGAAATGTTGAAATTTACATGTACAGTGTTTCAGTGAAGCCTATCTAGTGTTAACAATGACATTGGTGTGGCTGAAGTGTCATACTTCTCTGACTTGAGACATTATTTATGATTGCTAAACTCTGTTTTTCATGATTTTTCCCAGTGTGCTTTGCCATGTCATCTACAGAGTAGACTTACTGAGTTGTGACATCACCAGACATATGATGCTGGAACAGACACCAACATGGACGTGGAAATATTGCTGAAATACCTGGTACACACTTCCTTCTGACATAATAGTCTAGTATTTTTGTTATTAGTGCTTTTCATTACTGTGTGATATTAATGTAGTTTGTGTTCAGGTACCAGCTAATATCTGGACAATACAATATGTGTTCCACATTGAGGTTTGCATTGTCTGATATCACACATCCAAACAAGTTATAATCTAAATTTGAACATGATGAAATATTTGACTAACAATGATTGTTGATTGGGCCTGCAACTAGTAATCATTGTGTATACAATTGACTTCCTGTGAATATGTACAGTGGACTGCAGTTTGTATGATTCTCTGATTGTGCATATCTATCTTGTTGTGCAAAAGCTCCTTAACTTGGTTTCATCATTGTTATAAAAGGGATGACAACATTTTGAGTTTGAAGTCAAAGTCACAATATGAGCTAGTATTGATGTGTAAAGTGGTTTAATTTGACATACATGATGCATAGGTGATGACACACAATAGTGATGTGCTCATAAAATAAAAATGTAATTATTTGAGTTGGCAGTGTTTTCTGATGAAATCCAAAAGAGCCTAGCCACATTTCCCCACATCCAAAGTCCAACTTTGTACCTCCATCAGATGTGGAACAGTATGTATGGACAGTGAGCAAAGTGAATGCTTGGCACACAACGGATAAAGTCATGGGCACTTTTTTTTACTTGCTGGGGGGGTGAATTGGAATCTGACTCGCCCTTATCTTTCCACGGACTACTCTTCCCACGTTTGGGTGGGGGAACCACAACTGCAGTCTTCTGGGGCACTGGGGTATCTCCGCCTGCCTCAACGTCCCTCCCTGTGGCTTGTGCAAATGTTGTTGGCACAGATGGAGTAGGCACACACGGAGCGGTACTTTGCTGACAATCTAACTGGCAGAGGCTGGTACTGATGTCCCTCAGCACCCCTATGCCATCGTCCATTTGTTGGTTAAAACGTTCTAGTCTTTGGTCTTGGGAGGCTTGCAGCTGTTCAATGTTCAGGAGGTGTTTTTCAACCTTACCTATTGATCCCTGGTAACCCTCGCAGGCATCGAGTACCCAGAAGAGGTTTGGGTGAGCATCTGTAGCACCAGCTGATTGATGCCATAGATCCACACGACCCCTCCCACCACCCCTGCCCCTACGGGCATGCACGGTTTGCGGTGGCACAGTCAAACCTGAACCTCCTTCCTCATTGACTGCGTTGTTGTCTGTCAACTCCAGAGTGCTCAGTGTTGCTGTGCTGGTATTGTTTCCCGTGGCTGCTGTGTCTGTCAGGGTAGGGGTCAGCTGAGTGTTGCTAGCTGAGGTGGGAGTTGTCACTGTGGACCCTGCTGTACATGCTGGTGCTGTCTGCCGACTGTAGGAAGCTGGCTCTGTATATACTATACCAAAGTGAGGTATAGTGTGCACAGAGTCCAGTGGAAACCCAAAGGTAGGCAGAGGTAAAAGTAGATAGCACCTTACTCTCTATTTGTGGTAGTGTGGGCGAACAGTAAGCCTTTATCAGAGGGTAGTGTTAAGCATTTGTTGTACACACTCAATTAGCAATTAATTGTCACACACTCAAAGACTGAACTCAGACCAATGTTGGTTGTATAAAAATATTCTTTTAGTTATTTTATTTCCCAGAACCAAGCAAACCTGGCACAGGTAAGTGATAAGTACTTTGCAGTAATAATACAGTTTGTAAACAGTTTGTATTGTAGTTGTATATATATTTTTGATTTGATTACAGTAGAACTACTAGTAATGCAATGCTTTGAAAGATTGTACATATACTTTGTTTTGGCTTTTTAGTAGAATGTCAAGTAGATTACTTTACAGATTACTTTTCTTACACAGTGCAGTATTCCTGGCTACTGCACTGGGACATTTCCTGTAAACAGGTAAGTTAAAGCGTTTTTGTTATTTGGTTACAGTTTTAAAGACTTTTATAGATTTTCCAACTCCACACTTAGAAACTTTTCACAGAAAAACAGTCAATGTTATCCTATGGAGGAAAATAGGGTTATCGGTTCAAAGATAAGTATTCGGGTGTGGGAGATGGTATTCTGGGGGTAGACTCAGGGGTCCCCCAGGGTCAAGGATGCACTCTTGTTACACCCTCAGCGGCACTAGGGCGGCCTGGTGCAGAGTGCTGAGGCCCAATATTATCCAATGGGGGATGGGGGCCTCAGTTGGTGGCTGCTGACGAGCAGGCCACAAGGTTGTGGGAGCCAAGCTCCTGGTGTTAGACTCAGGGCAAAGGGGGATCCGGTTTAGCACACAAAGTGCACCCGCAGCGGCACACGGGCGGCTAGGTGCAGGGTGCTGTTTTGACGTGGGTGCCCTGTTGTTTTCAAATGGGGTTTTGGTTTTTAGCTGCAGGCTTGGTCCAGGAAGACTTCTGGGAGAAACCAACAGCTGAGCGGGGATTTTGGAGGGCTCGGGGGCGTAGGTGCACCTCGGGTTCTTTTCTCCAGGGCTTAGGGCGGCTGGATGCAGGGGTGTCTTTTGAGGTCGGATTTCACCTTACCGGGCCACTCGCAGTTGTGGGGGTCTCCATGCAGAGGCTGCAGGTGGCGTGGGGGAGTCCCAGAGGGGTCAACCCACAGTGGACTTGGACTCTGGAGCGCTGGGGGACCTCGCTGGGACCGGTGAGCCACTAGGACTCGGCCATAGGCATCGGGTGCAGTGGTGGTTCCAGGCCTCGGGTTTCTTTGTCCTCAGCAGGCTCGGAGTCTTTCTTGGTTGTTTCTTTTGAACAGAGCTGCTGTTCACAGGAGATTCAGTCTTTGTTGAAGGCAGTCAGTCCTCCCAGGGTTCTGGAGGTCGCTGACTGCAGGACAGGGTGACTTCTGGTGCAGGATCTCTGGAAACTGTAGACGAGCCGGTAGAGCTGGGGCCAAGTCAGTTGTTATCTGCAGTCTCCTCTGCTGGGCGTCTTCTTTTGTCCTTCTTCTTCATAGGTTGCTGGAATATGCCTTCTTGATTCTGGGCTGCCCCCTAAATACTGTATTTAGGGGGCGTTTTAGGGGTCTCGAGGTTAGTAGCCACTGGGCCACTGACCTTAGGGTGACTACACCATTTGTGTGCTCACCCCACGTGGGGGAGTGGGCATAATCCCTGTTCCTGATTGGAGAGTGCCTGCCATCTACAAGATGGCGGGACTGAAGAGTGGGCTTCACCTCGCCTCCCCCACCTGAGGGGTGGGGCCGGCAGAGGTGGGCACACCTTCTGGGCTGTGCTCATTTTTCCTGCCGGAAAGGAGGGGAGACAGGAAGGGGGCCTGCTCCTGATAGCAGGAGAGGCTGGGGGTCGCATTACAAAGGCGCAAGGCCTTTGAAGCTCCCCTGCCGCCTATGGCTCTTCCTGGCCTGGGGGAGGTGTGAACACCTCCACCCAGAAAAGGCTTTGTTTCTGGGCTCAGGGAGCGTTATCTCCCACCCCAGGGGTCCAGAAACATGTCTCATGGTGGCAGGCTGGTGTGTACCAGTCAGGGAACCCACCAGAGGCTGTTCGTTTTTCAGGGGGTATCTCTAAGATGCCCTCTGAGTGCATTTTTCATTAAATCCCACACTGGCATCAGTGTGGGTATAATGTGCTGAGAAGTTTGATACCAAACTTCTCAGTTTTCAGTAAAGCCATTATGGTACTGTGGAGTTCGTAATGACAAACTCCCAGCTCCATATACTCTTAATGGTAGTACTGCACTTACAATGTCTAAGAATTGACTTAGACACTGTAGGGGTACAGGGTTCATGCACCTGTACCCTCACCACTGGTATAGTGCACCCAGCTAGAGGGGTGGCTGATCTATGCCAGGGCAGTGGGTTGTAGGCATGGCACACAGGGATGTGTGCCATGTCGACTCTTCACTTTGTTCTGCACTAAAACATGCAGCCTGCAAAGGCAGTGTGTGAGTGTAAAAGTACAGGGCCTCTAAGGTTGGCACAATAAGTGTTGCAGCCCTAAGAGGCCTTCCCTGGTCACAGTGCCCTGGGTACCTGTGGTACCATTTACAAGGGGCTGACCTGTGGCCAGAGAGTGCCAATTGGGGGTACAAGGTACAGTTTTTGGGAAAGAACACAGGCCCTGGGAACCTGATTGGCAGGGACCCAGGGCACATCAACTCAAAGTGCATCAGTAGTCTTGCAAAAAGTGGGGGGGTTACTGCAACAGAAACCCAGCTTCCTACACTGACCCAACCTGAACGGCCTGGTTTCTCCTCCTCGTCCGAGGGTACAGGAGAGTCCTTAACGCTGGTGAGCTCATTATGGCTTGGAGTCTTAGCCTGGCTGTTGTCATCATTGGCCATGGAAGTGTTCCCAGCTCGGCCTGTGGGTACAGAAATAACACAGTCAACTATGTGAATGTCCACTGCACTTCAAATAGTACCCATTTCGTTAATGACTGGACCAAAAAAATAGTTTAAGGGGAATGATTTGCCTCATTTATGCATGATGGTAGCCTATGTTTGGCATGAACAACGCAACTTTTACAAAATGTGTATTGGTGATCAGCTACACTTATGTGCAGAAATGGGTATGTTCTGTTTTTTGCTTATGACATGTCAACTGACATTGACTTGTACCTGACACTCTGTAGATGACACTGGTGGATTACTGGACATCTGTAGAATGTCAATACGTACTCAAAATCAAAATGTTTGAGTTTGTCTGGCCTGTGTACTGGGCATAGTCTATGCATCAGCAGTCACATATGTGTGGCTGCCTACACACTCACATTCTGTTTATTTCTCTGAAAGGTTGTAATCATGGTGTGAGTGATGTGCTTTTTGCTTTCAACTCATGATCCTAGATTGTATCCCCCTAAGGAGGCAAACGTGTACTTGCTTAGCTTTGTACTGAAACTATGCTTTCCTGACAGTGAGTGGAAATGTACTTCTAAGATGGCTGACACTGGTGCATGGTGTTTGACTTGACCCTAATAAAGCTGCTTGCAGCACACCCTTGTTATATATTATACAGTCCAACACAAATTTGGGTTGAATTCAAAGCTCCAATCCACTACAAATATTAGTTTCATTGATAGATCAGTGTTATCCAAAGCCGACACACAGCCCAAAAACGAGTTCAATTCTTCAAATCCTTGTCTTTATTGATTCATGTTTTAAAAATTATTCCAGCACACGATCTAGCCGACACGTGTTTCGTCTGCACTCAGACTTTTTCAAGGCAGTATCGTAGCGAAGCAATTGTCAATTCGAATAATGATGTAGACACACGGGCGCATCGATTGGCATACGAAGTGTCATGAAAATGTCATGTAATTAGCCCGTAGATCTTAAAAACGAAAAGTCACAATGTGTATGCATCAAGTAGTGCGTCCTTAGTGGTTATATATTCAAGATGAAAGATTGTAGGTACACATCCATGATAAGAAAATACCCTAAATATGCGGTAGTCCACAACCACTGACAGCACAACAGTCAGCTCGCAAGAAGTAAAGCCACAACTCCCATCAAGGCCTTGTGCTCCAAACAACAGGCCCCAGGGTCAGCCATCTTGCTAGTACATTTCCACTCACTGTCAGGAAAGCATAGTTTCAGGGATTCTGTTTGGGTGGGTAGGAGGAGGAGTAATTGCAATGGCTACATCTCCCATTAGGCCCTGTCCTACACACACTTTACCACTGAGCCCAACCAGGCCACCAGGATGAGCGGTGTCCTGACAATGAGGGGAAGTGTAATTGCAAGATGGCTGACACTAGTGCATGGTGTTTGGGGCACATGCGTTGATGGGAGTTGTGTTCAAGTCAAACACCATGCACCTGTGCCAGTCATCTTGCAATTGGGCCCTGTCCTACACACACTTTCCCACCCAGCCCAACCAGCCCACCTGGAACTATGCTTTCCTAAGAGTGAGTGGAAATGTACTGACAAGATGGCTCACACTGGTGCATGGTGTTTGGAGCACAATGACTTGATAGGAGTTTGGGACAAGTGTGTACATGGCAATACTTTTGAGCCATTTTATCTTCATTGCACTTTATGCAGGTTATCTGTATTACATACACATCACATGATCTTTGACTATTAGTTTGTTGGCCGACACCATCGCCGACACCATCGCACCCATGCTCTGCCACACCATCAACTGCTCCCTGGCAGCCGCATCGTTCCCCGATGACTGGAAACACGCCGAGATCAACCCCCTCCTCAAGAAACCCTCGGCGGACCTCACCGACCTCAAAAACTACAGACCCATCTCCCTGCTCCCCTTCCCAGCGAAAGTCATCGAGAAAGCCATCAACAGCCAACTCGCCACATTCATCGAAGAGCACAACATCCTCGACTCCTCCCAATCCGGCTTCAGAAAAAACCACAGCACAGAAACCGCCCTCCTCGCCGCAACAGACGACATCAGCACCCTACTGGACAAAGGAGAAACAGCAGCCCTCATCCTCCTCGACCTCTCAGTGGCGTTCATCACAGTCTCTCACCGCACCCTAATACGCAGACTCCACGACGCAGGGATTCAAGACAAGGCCCTCGACTGGATCTGCTCCTTCCTCTCCGGCAGAACGCAGCGGGTCAGACTCCCCCCTTTCCTCTCGGACCCTACACCAACCACCTGCGGAGTCCCCCAGGGGTCATCCCTCAACCCTACGCTCTTCAACATCTACATGGCTCCGCTCGCCCCCATCGTCAGAACCTACGGACTCAACATTGTGTCATACGCAGACGACACCCAACTCATCCTCTCCCTATCCAACGAACCCAACACCGCCAGACACAATTTTCGAGAAGGCATGGAAGCCGTCGCAAAATGGATGAAAAACAGCTGCCTTCAACTTAACACCAACAAAACAGAAGTACTCATCATGGGCCCACACCCCGACGCCTGGAACGACACCTGGTGGCCCCCTGCCCTCGGAAGTCCGCCCACCCCCACGGACCCTGCACGCAACCTGGGAATCATCCTGGACTCTGAACTCAAAATGGACCGCCAGATCAACGCCGTCTCGTCCTCCTGCTTCCACACCCTCTGCCTCCTACGCAAAACCTTCAAATGGATCCCCCTCGAACACAGAAAGACCGTCACTCATGCCCTGGTCACCAGCAGACTCGACTACGGCAACGCAATCTATGCCGGAATAAACAAAAAACCTCACACGCAAGCTACAGAACATCCAGAATGCAGCCGCAAGACTGGTCCTCAACCTGCCAAGACACTGCCACATCTCCCAGCACCTGCGAAACACTCCACTGGCTCTCCATCGAAGCTAGAGTCACCTTCAAGATGCTCACCCACGCTCACAAGGCCCTCCACGACACCGGACCAGCATACCTGAACAGCCGACTCAAATTCCACGCACCCCAAAGGACCCTACGATCAGCCCAGCTCTCCTACGCCATGGTCCTCTGCACCAGAAAGACCAGATCAGGCGGCCGCTCTTTCTCCTTCCTCGCGGCCGGAGCCTGGAACGCCCTCCCTCTCCACCTCAGACAGACAACATCTCTCCCCATCTTCACAAGAAACCTCAAAACCTGGCTCTTTGACAGACCCCCTCCTTGATGGACTGGAACCTGCAAAACCCCCCTCCCCCAGTGCCTTGAGACCCTCACGGGTGAGTAGTAGCGCTTAACAAACGCGTGATTGATTGATTGATTGATGGTTGGCTCCGGTGTGGCTCACCGGAACCATTACAGAGATGTCTGCAGACGTGTCATAGATAACTTGTGTGAAATCCAGAGTTCATATTTACCAGTCTCCTTTCCGCCAGGTATTCCAAATAAGCTCTCCGGTGGAATGATGACACACACCTTCTCCTCCCAGGAAGTAAAGTGCACAGGTGGTACAGGAGGGCCACCACCAATCTGTTGTGCGGCCTGGTGGTGTTTGCGGGCCAAATATTTGACCCTCCTCCTGATGTCATACCACCTCTTTGATATCAACCATTGTGCTCAGGATGGGGGTTACTGCATTCACCTTGCTGACTATCCTGTCCTACATCTGTGTTTTCTGGCTTATGGGGATCTGTTGGACTAGGGTCCCAAAAAAATGTGTCTCTACTCTGAGGATTTCATCAACAAGCACTGTCAATTCCTCATCAGTAAAACATGGCTGCTTCTTCTTTGACATGGTGAGGATGAGTATGAGTGTGAAGTTGAAGGTGAATTCGAAGGTGTGTCAAAGAAAGGAATCTAAACCAAAAAAGTGATACGTGCAGGTAGTGATGTGAATACAGTGGATGAGTGTGTACAGGGCTGACAGCAATATCTGAGGAAGGATCTCCCCACGTCTCTCAGCAGTATTTGTGTATGGCAAAGGATCATGGTCTGTTTCTTTTTAATAGGTGGATCGGTTGGTGTGTCTACTTTTTAAATTTACTTGCGCTGTGGTTTTTTTTTGGCGCTAACTATGCTTGTAATTGTGTTATTTGGCCTGATTTTTTCTATATTGCACATGCCATGTGGCACACAAACCGCCATGGGTCCCCAACCATGTCATATGCATCATAATCTGCTCGGCGGGACAACCGATGCATGTCTGTAATCGGAATCACTATGGGACAGCCTTCCGACCGACTCAGTCGGATCGGACTCGTTTCCGACCAAAGAGGTCAGGTCAGAATCGTCTCCGACCGACATGGTCGGAGTTTTGTTTGATACACATCATAATACGGCGGTCGGAGACATCGCGGACTAGTTGAACTGAATGTATCTGCGACCGCGTTGATCGGACGGTCTTTCCGGCTGACATTGTAATAAGGCCCAAAATTGATGACATATAATATTCCGACTCCAACCTAAACCAACTTGAGGAAAGTGTTAGACACTAAAGGAGTGACATTTGCTATTCTCACGCCAATCTAAACCAACCTGGGGAAAGTGTTGGACACTGCAGAGCTGCCTTTTACTATCCCCACTCTATTCTAAACCAACTTAGGGAAAGTGTTGGATACTATAAAAGTGCCATTTACTAGTCCCACTTCAATCTAAACCAACTTGAGGAAATTGTTGGACTCTTATGGGGTGGCATTTAATATTCCCACTCCAACCTAAACCAACTTGAGGAAAGTATTGGACACTAAAAGGCTAACATTTACCATTACTACTCCAATCTATATTAATTTGAGAAAAGGTGTTGGACAATAAGAACTTTAAATATTAGAAATCCAGTTCAAATTAGTACTTTTTACATAAAATATTATAAAACAGTATTATGAAATACACAATGAATACTATACATTCCAACTTTTCAGTAAATTACTACATTTCCAAAAAGATTATATTAAAACACACAAATTTAAACTACTAACCTTTATATATAAAATGTTAACATTGAGTATTTATATTATGAATTTTAATAAAAATTTCAATACTTTTATAAATATTCCCTATGATTCATACACTTTAAATACTACAAATACATAGATTTCAAATACCAACATTATGAATAATAATGTATAAATATAGTTTTTGAAAAAAATGTTGTACATTTTTAATTAGTTTTTTGACAATTATGACAATTCCATAAAAATAATGTTTAAATGACCAAACAAAACCAAATGTACTACTTAATACAATTTTTTAAATACACTTAGTTTTCAATGGAATTCAATTAAAACAAAATTCCATTAATATATTATATTAAAGTAAAATGTAAAAGTATTAAAAAGGATTATTTGAAGAAAATACATTATAAAATTCAAAACAACTAATTTTCATATTTTTGTTTATTAACTTAAATATTTAAATGTAAATACATACATTTTTTTTAAAACCTCCACACCCTTATCCCCTAATAACCCAACATTCCAATACTACCACTAAAACTATATAGGAAAAGCATTTTTTGATGTGCTTATAACTTTGGCGTGGTTTGACGAATCTTTAAGAAATTTTCCCAAAAGTTCCTCTTTTTAGGTCAGCTGCTATCCTAAAAGTTTGGGGGGGATTCGTCAAGGGGGGGCTAAGAAAAAAGGGGTCCCAAAACGTGTTTTCTCCATGCAATTTCCATAGGAAACTTTTGACAAGGCTACAGGTCAAACTGCTGAATGGAATTATGCCAAATTTGGCACAGAGAAAGGTCTTGGTCCAGAAAGCACGCTTTTGTTTAAATCGGGTAAATCCGTTTAGTAGTTTTAGAGAAATATCAAATTTTCCAGATATCGATATTTAAGAATTCTGAGATCTGATTGGCTGAAGCGTTCCGAGCACGAGCTTGCGGCTCATTGGCTGCGAACTGTTGAAACTAGGAAGTGTTGGCAGCCATTTTGTGATTCAGTCCGTCAGCTCACAGCTCTCCCTGTACAAGGCATCAGGTCCGTAGTTCTACCTCTGCGAGGCAACACTAAAAATATACTGCAGCTCTGTGTGTGCGAGATACCCCTTTCACGGTCCCTCTCCCCACATCACCAGCTCGCGGCTATGCCTTTAGAAGCCAGTCCGTCGGCTCGCAGCTCAGCCATTTTGTGACTTAGTCCGTCAGCTCGCATCTCTCCCTCTAAAAGGCATCGGATCCATAATTCTACCTCTGCGAGGCATTAATGAAAATATCCCGCAGGTCTGTCTGTGCGAGATACTCCTTTTACGCTCCCTCTCCCCACATCATCAGCTTGCGGCTATGCCTTTAGAAGCCAGTCCGTCGGCTCGCAGCTCTGTGTCTGCAAGCCATGGGGCCCGCAGCTCTACCTCTGTGAGCCACCTCGTTAGCTCGTAGCTGTGTCTGTGCTACCAGGCCCGTCAACCCGTTACTCTCCCTCTGCGAGTTAGCCCATCGGGTTGCAGCTCGGAGGGTTCGCAGCTGTATCTCTGCGAGCCAGCCCGTTAACTGATAGCTGTGTGTCTGCTAGCAGGCCTGTTGGCCCGTTGGTCTCCCTCTGCGAGTCAGGCCACAGCTCTCCCTCTGCGAGCCGGTACGGTGCTGTGCTTTTGCGAGCCAACGGCTCGTAGGTCTCCCTCTGAGAGCTGAGCCCACGGACCGCAGCTCTTCCTCTGCGAGCCTGCCCGACGGCCCGCAGGTGTCCCTCTGGTAGCTGAATCACAGGTGACACTCGGCGAGCCGAAATTGGGAATATAAGGCGGCTGTAAAAAAAGCCCTTCTGTTTATTAGTTGGAGCTACATGTAAGTGCGAATGCACAGCTTCAGGTTAATCAGGAAAATTCGGTTTCCCTTATCTGGGAAGTGTACTCCATCACTTCTGTAGATATCAGCGATATGAAAACGTATGTTGCTGTTGTAAATCGGCCCCATTCTATGGTCTCTGAGGTATGCAGACACAGCTTTGTTGACATTCTTCTTAGATTTTTCAATCTTATGACAAAATTGGTTTGACCATTTCCACTTCTGTCTTTGGCATATATTGGAATATACAAAGACAGTTTGAGGCAAAGGTAACATCAATTGTCCAAAGGTGTCCTTCATAAGCATTTCCAAACCTACCCCAGTCAATGTGCCTAGGTCGTTACCACCACAGTGCACAATCATGAGATCAGGGTGTTGGAGATGCAAACATGTTTTAACCAAAGGGAGCAATTGGTGCCACTTCAATCCTCTCTGTGCAAACCATTTAATGTGCACATTTTGTAAACCTAGGTCTAAGTCAATACCTCTGTATTGTGCATACCTCTTGCCCCAGAAAACATAGCTATGTCCTACAATCCACACTAGCATTTTGAAGGTATGGCTAGAAGATATGGATAAATGTCTGTAGCTCATGCAGTCAGTTCGTAGATTAAGAGATATGTTTAAACATGGGGAACAATTTTTTTTTTACATACAAAACGTTAACCGATTGGGAGATGAAATGTATTGTGTTCTAAAAAGTAGGGTGTATATTAGTTTTGATGAAAAGCATCTTTGTGATTGGTTAATAAAAAAGCAGTTTATACGTGCAGTACATATTATAGGATGAAATTTGCTCAGCTCAACCACACCTGCTAATTGTATTTGGAAGGTGCAGTTCAAACTTGAAAGAATGGTGAACTTTTGACCTCCACGTGCCGTTTAATGTTGGAGAAAATGTTGCAAAAAAAAATATCGGTAGGTTTGAAAAAATGATGAACTTTTAACCTGCACGTGTCGTACAATGTTCTAGAAAGTGTTGATACAATACCTTGAACTTTTCACCTGTATGTGTCCTTAAAAAAAACAGTTTATATGGAAAGTTCAAAAATAAGCAATAAAGAGAGGTTTTGCAATCTAAAAAAAATAAGGAACTATTCTGATTTGTTCTTTACATGGATTGATGTGTGGAGCAACAGGGAAATTGTGCCATTTACTTGTTCCATTCTTGATGAAAGCGGTGCATTACATGTACTGAGTGACAAGAAAAGAATTGCATGCGTTTGTGACATTTGAAATCTGCATACCAACTAGGAAGGTAAATTAGAAATTAAGAAGGTGTGTTATGTGTTTTGTAGTAGTGGTTAAGTATTTGAGACGACATTTTTAACTTTGAAAGTATTTTTTAATTCTAAATAACATAGTGTTAGTAAAGTCTGGTGTTTTATTGGTTCTAAAATATGTATAATGTGTAACTAGTTGTTAAACAAGTACTTTATATATGTTTAGGAGTTTTTCACAAAGAAAAAGTATAAGTTGTCATCTGTAAAAGACTGTGGGCCATATTCTCAAGACCAGCGATAACATTATCGCTGCTTTAGCTGCAGTTTCCTGCCGCTAAAGCGGCGATAATGTTTTCGCCATTCTTGTGAATATGGCCCTGTATGGTTTTGAAAATTCGATGTACCGTTAATTTCCATTTCTATATCTAATCCGGCGAGATAAACAAAATGTGGCACGTTTGGAAATTATGCTCAGTCTGGAAATAGTGGAGAAGGGGTGACAGTAAAAAATTCATGTGTTATTAACTTAACAGAGATGGAATGTGGATCAGTTACAGGCTGAGCTTCCGCATTGCCCACGTCACCTGCGTCCAGCCCTGGTTCCACTGCCGAACATGCACATTCGAGTGTCCCATGGATGTCTGCCTATCCAACACAACTGTTGATGAATTGGACTATGACTTGTGTTTGCGCCCCCTGTTGGATGACGAACAGGAGTGTAACCGAGACAGCCGTGCATGGGATGCGTTGACATACTGCGTATGTATTGGTAGTTGTGCATGGGAGATAGCACAATTTCTCGTGTGCAGTGATCACATCGAGGCGCTCCCCTATTGGGCTGTGTTGCGGATCGGTGAGACGGCGTGGGCTGAGCACACCTCCCCAGACCACCTAATGGATTGGCTCACCCTGGTGTTCCTTGAACACGACAACGACGTACTATTGGAACACATTGCACATAAAGCTGCACGGGAATTCATGGATGAGTAACTACGTACCTGCAGCCACATCCTATTGCCACCCACAGCACATGGCCCAACAACTTGTTGCACAGTGGGATTGCTCACATATCCC
The DNA here is from genome assembly GCA_963921515.1 of Calotriton arnoldi. Lineage (NCBI taxonomy): Eukaryota > Metazoa > Chordata > Amphibia > Caudata > Salamandridae > Calotriton > Calotriton arnoldi. The sequence goes on along the minus strand of CAWUFW010015437.1, from coordinate 49,905 downwards.
ACCAAAACAGAGGACACGTCTCCCTTCGGTCGAGCTCTGGATGCATGTGCGTGGAATAAGTGTGTGCACACACACCTGTCCAAGGCGACGCAGGTCCATGGTCGGAGCAACACAGCGTCGTTTGGGAACTTTGCCAATTCGGACACACTGCTCGGTGAGAGCACACACATGGCCATGTAGCACGACATGTGAACCTGTCGGACCCTCACACCTGATCACTGTCGGCAGAGCAGACAATTGCGGCACCCTGGAGGCAGAGCATCATGCAGACCCCATGTACAGTGAGTCGTGCCCCCTCACACGGGGCACTGTGCAGATGCCAAATAAAGCATCCGACTTATCCACAGCACACACATAGAAGCCCCTGCCTGTTGTACCCCCGCATGGGATGGCGTTGACACCCACAAAAACAGCAACCCATGTTCCACAACGTTGTACACACATTCAAATGATAGCTCAGAGCTGTGGCATATCCTCCACACAAAAAAGAAGAAATGTTATGTGCACACTTTGTGGTCTCATTTTTTACACAGAGGTAGATTTCAATGTCAGTCAAGGCTGGTGTGGTACTGCGAGGGTTTGCATTTGGGTGTTCTTAGGAAATCTAAGTTGTTGGGGAGCAAGGCAAGGTGGGCTATGAGCGTTGCCATATGTGATAAATCTTGTCCATTTCAGCCCCAACATCATCTGCCCCTCGACATGTAACCATGCTGCGTATAAGTGTCTTAAGCATGTCCGTGCCTGTTGTGGCTGTTGCCTCGTCCGTACTCACACGCACATGCCAATAAAGCCTATGCGACTCCACTGGTGTCTAACTGTGAGGTGTGTTGTAAAGATTGTCCACTCATGTGCCACAATGAGCCTCGTCCCAACACAGGGAAGAACTGTCTGTGGCATGTGCAACGGGGGTGTATTCCTTTGGCAATCTCTGCCTCTGTGAGCCAGACATTGTTTTTGCATAGGTGCTGGATGACATCTGATGCAGCCCCATCACCTACGCAGTCTGATGTGTCAGGGGCACACCGCCATGCAGCCATCACCCCGCCACACACACCGGACACAGAACCGGTATGAGGGGAGTTTTGTACCACATTGCCTTGATTGCTGATGTTCTGTGATTGATATGTGTGTGGGCTGCATTGTGAGGGAATTACCTGTGCACGGATGGCGATGCACATACACATGTTGGTTTGTGGAGCCAGGTGCCCGTGCGGCCTTGCGCTGCTTGTGCTATCTCACTCCATCTCTCTCCCTCGCTCTCTCCCGCCCTGTCATAGCAAACTTGTGAAAGCGATGGGTGCGCGGCTCTCAGCGCGGCACTCGAGTACTTCTTAAGTCTTTCAAAGACCGAGGGGTATATTCTTAAAGACATATCGCCGAGTTAACGTCACTTTATCGCAACCAAAATGGTGATACATTTAATGCACCATTCAGAAGCTGGAGCAAACAGCCAATATCACCAGTTTACCAGCGATAGCAGCCTCAAAAAGCATCGTCACGGATGACTCCGGCAAATATTGCTAATGAGATGTAGAGTAGGCGTTCTCGTGCAAAAAGCAGCGAACACATCACTTCGAAAGTGTCTCAACCACCAGCAAGATCGTCGAAGAGAGTACAAAACAGGCGATAAGGTGCGTTAGTAGCAGAAAGTTTACACCTGCTCTGAGCTGGTGTAAAATCGGACTACAACCTGCAATATGAAAGGGAGCCCAGCCCAGAGGTACACGTGAATGACAACAGATGCAATGGAGCCAACGATCATGCAGCTCGGACACCCAACACTGCTCCCACACCCCCCGCCACCAGCCCCTTGTCCGCCATCCCCCCTCACCCCTCCCCACAGAAACAAATGTGACAGCAACGTTAGGAAATCTGGAACGTAACAAATTGGCTGATGTCGCACAATTATAGTAAAGAAGATGCATGTGAGGTTGGACAAATAAGAATCTCAGTCATCTATGGATTTACATATAAAACATTTTATTTAAACAAAACAACAAAATAAAAGTAGGTACAGGTATGGCGTGTCATCCCTAGACAATTTGTGAATCACAGCCTGCAAGACAAAAAGAAAGATAAGATTGTGCGTCATGCGTCCATGAAAGGAGAGAGAGAGAGAGAAAGAGTGAGAGAGAGGAAGAGACAGAGAAAGAAAGAGTGAGACAGAGAGGAAGACAGAGAAAGAGACAAAGAGTGAGAGAGAGAGGAAGAGAGAAAGAAAGAGAGAAAGAGTGAGATACAAGGAAGCGAGAGAGAAAGAGAGAAACAGTGTGAGAGAGAGAGAGGTAGAGAGAGAGAGAAAGAGTGAGACAGAGAGAAAGAAAGAATGAGAGAGAGTGGAAGAGACATAGAAAGAGAGAAAGAGTGTGAGAGAGAGAAAGGAAGAGATACACAGAGAGAGAAAGAGTGTGAGTGACAGAAAGGAAGAAAGGGAGAGTGAATGTTGACACTGTGGAGAAAATCCTCACAGCTCACCTTTATGCCACCGGTGTGTCTCCAACCACGTGCCGGGACATAGTGCAGTCTTCAAGATTAGTCATCTGAAACATAGTATAGAATCAGTAATGGCAGAGTACATATAACTGCACACGCCTAATTCTCTGTTTCGCCCCTGCGCACCCAGGCTGCTGCACCCCATCGACTCCCGCCGCCCAGAGGTGTCTGCCCGCCTCTTCGCACCTAGGCTGCTGTATCCCATCCACTCCCACTGCCCAGAGGTGTCTGCCTGCTGCTGTGCACCCAGGCTGGTGCACCCCATCAAGTCCCACTGCCCGGAGGTGACTGCCCGTTGGTGCGCACCCAGACTGCTGCATCCCATCCACTCCCACTGCCTAGAGGTGTCTGCCCGCTCCTGTGCACCCAGGCTGCTGCACCCCATCCACTTCTACTGCTCGGAGGTGTCTGCCCGCTCTTGTGCACCCATGGTGCTGTACACTATCCACTCCCACCGCCCAGAGGTGACTGCTCGCTGCTGCGGAAACAAGGCTCTCTGCTCACCTTCCGCCACCGGCGTGTGTCTAAGAGGGTCCACCACATGCTGAAGCAACCTCCTCAGGCGTTGCGTACACGCGGTCAAGCCGAGCTCACAATTCAGAGTGGGTGTTGATTGCAGAATGGCCACGCATCATCGCAGGCTGCACACGCGCTCAGCTCTGGTGGCAGTAACTCAGTGGAACTGAAGTCATTGCCTCATGGCAGGAGGTCCGTGTCGGGGGGGTCGTCAATCTGTGAATCACAGCCTGCTAGACAAAAAGCAAGATAAGATTGTGCATCATGCGTCCATCAAAGGAGAGAGAGAGAGGAAGAGAGAGAGAAAGAAAGTGAGAGGTAGACAGAGAGAAAGAGAGAAAGAGTGAGAGAGAGAGGAAGAGAGAGAGAAACAGTGAGAGAGAGGAAGAGAGAGCGAAAGAGAAACAGTGTGAGAAAGAGGAAGAGAGAAACAGAGGAAGAGTGAGAGAGAGAGAAAGAGAGAGAGAGGTAGAGAGAGAGAAGGAAAAAACAGTGTGAGAGAGAGGAAGAGATAGAGTGAGAGAGAGAGGAAGGGAGAGAGACAGAGTGTGAGAGAGAGAAAGGAAGAGATGGAGAGGGACAGTGAGTGCCGACACTGTGGACAAAACCCTCACAGCTCACCTTTCCATCACCGGTGTGTCTCCAACTACGTGCCGGGACATAGTGGAGCCCTCAAGCTTACTCATCTGAAACATAGTATGGAATCAGTAATGGCAGAGTACATACAACTGCACACGCCTAATTCTCTGTTTCACCCCTGCGCACCCAGGCTGCTGCACCCCATCGACTCCCGCCACCCAGAGGTGTCTGCCCGCCTCTGCGCACCTAGCTGCTGTATCCCATCCACTCCCACTGCCCAGAGGTGTCTGCCCGCTGCTGTGCACCCAGGCTGGTGCACCCCATCCAGTCCCACTGCCCGGAGGTGACTGCCCGTTGGTGCGCACCCAGACTGCTGCATCCCATCCACTCCCACTGCCTAGAGGTGTCTGCCCGCTCCTGTGCACCCAGGCTGCTGCACCCCATCCACTTACACTGCTCGGAGGTGTCTGCCCGCTCTTGTGCACCCAGGGTGCTGCACACTATCCACTCCCACCACCCAGAGGTGACTGCTCGCTGCTGCAGAAACAAGGCTCTCTGCTCACCTTCCGCCACCTGCGTGTGTCTAAGAGGGTCCACCACGTGCCGAAACAACCAACACAGGCGTTGCGTACACGCGGTCAAGCCGAGCACACAATTCAGATGTGGGTGTTGATTGCAGAATGGCCACGCATCATCGCAGGCTGCACACGCGCTCAGCTCTGGTGGCACTAACTCAGTGGAACTGAAGTCATCGCCTCGTGGTGGGAGGTCCGTATCGGGGGGGTCGTCAATCTGTGAATCACAGCCTGCTAGACAAAAAGCAAGATAAGATTGTGCGTCATGCGTCCATCAAAGGAGAGAGAGAGAGGAAGAGAGAGAGAAAGAAAGAAAGAGTGAGAGGTAGACAGAGAGAAAGAGAGAAAGAGTGAGAGAGAGAGGAAGAGAGAGAGAAACAGTGAGAGAGAGGAAGAGAGAGAGAAAGAGAAACAGTGTGAGAAAGAGGAAGAGAGAAACAGAGGAAGAGTGAGAGAGAGAGAGAGAGAGAGAAAGAAAAAAACAGTGTGAGAGAGAGGAAGAGATAGAGTGAGAGAGAGAGGAAGGGAGAGAGAAAGAGTGTGAGGGAGAGAAAGGAAGAGATGGAGAGGGACAGTGAGTGCCGTCACTGGACAAAACCCTCACAGCTCACCTTTCCGTCACTGGTGTGTCTCCAACCACGTGCCGGGACATAGTGGAGCCCTCAAGCTTACTCATCTGAAACGTAGTAGGGAATCAGTAATGGCAGAGTACATACAACTGCACACGCCTAATTCTCTGTCCCGCCTTTGTGCATCCAGGCTGCTGCACCCCATCCACTTCCACTGCCCAGATGTGTCTGCTCGCCGCTGCGCACCCAGGCTGCTGCACCCCATCCACTTCCAATGCCCAGAGGTATCTGCCCGCTGCTGCGCTCCCAGACTGCTGCACCCCATCCACTCCCACTGCCCGGAGGTGACTGTCCGCTGCTGCGCACCCAGGCTGCTGCACCCCATCCACTCCCACTGCCCGGAGGTGACTGCCCGCCGCTGCGCTAAGAATCCTCTCTGCTCACCTTTTGCAACCTGCGTGTAGAAAAGAGGGCCTACCACGTGCCGCTGTAAGCCCCAAGCCTGGGGCCCGCGGACACGGCACCCTGCATATTATGCAGCCCTGCTCAGCAGGCCACCAGGTCTCACATTTGGTGCTGGGTCTTGATTTCGCCATTGCAGAGGACATACCAGTGCACCGGGCTTTTGATCACAGGCTGCACACCCGCTCAGCCCTTGCGGTGCCACTAACTCTGTGACCAGCAAGGCGACGCCACATGGCGGTAGGCCTGCGCTGTCTGATGGCTCAGGCCTACACTGCGGTCCAGCAGGGCACAGAAAACCTGAGCTGTCCAGACCGCCGGGACAGGCCATCACCGCAGGCTGCACACCCGCTCAGCAGTTACGGTACCCGTACCTCAGTGGACCGAAAGTCACCGTCCCGTGCCGGTGTGCCTGTGCCGGCCACAGTGTATCCGGTGCAAGCAACTCTGAAATGGCGTCGAGCATGTGCGCCCGGTCTTTTTTATTGGCAGGGTCACGTGTCCTGTGACGCCTGTGCTGGATGGGTGTGGTGTGGGTGTATACTAACCATGAGGGAGTGGCTGTGACGTACTGACAACTAGGGTGTGACCAGCAGATCACTGCAATGAAAATCTGGGCCATGTAGCGTTGTTGTCCTTCCCTGTAAGCGTAAGCGGAGTGGGCTGGCCTGGCGTATGCCAGTCCTGCATGAGGCTGTGAAGAATGACTCCGAAGCTATGGGCGTGGCTCCGTCCTGGGCTGTATGAGGAATCAACTGATGCGGGTGTCCCTGTTGTAGTGCTGACGTCACCCGGGTCGCAAGCGCCAATGTGTCACTCTGTGAGCCAAGTCCCACAACATGGCCAACATGGAAGGTACGGGGAATCACTGACCCTACATTCATCCATAGTTCCACACATGAAAGATGGTGGACATGACACATCTGTGTGGACATGAATGTTTATTGCACATTCAGTGGAGTGTTGCAGCTGTAGCAATACAGGGCCATGCAAAGTTTAAGTTTCAGTTTTTGGCACATGGAGGGCAGCCAATTAGAGCCAAGCTTGTGTTCGGGGTTAGGCTGCGCCAACATATTTACTTATACAATCACTCCGCCAATACCCAAGCACTTATAAATTCACTATACACTTTCCTTGCAGTACTCTAATGATCCAGTCTCTACATACGTACTTGTACAATGACCGAGAGAAAGTTACATACCCAAAGTTTTCCCCACTGCCAGAGGTAACATGGTTGCATACGCTGTCCACAGCAGAATGTAATGTGGTAGGGCCCAGGGGTGGCATCTTGCATACATAATGAACACACGGACACAGATAGATAGTGGAACTGGGCACGTGCGCTCGACTCATTTTTATTACCAGGGTCACATGTCCAGTGACGTCTGTGCTGGATGCGTGTGGGGTGAGTGTAAGCCAGCCCTCCGGGAATGGTTGGTGCTGGCAACAAGCACAACTGTAATGATTGGATCAGACACACATATTCAATCATAAAGGGTGAATTATTTGTGCTGCACTAAGGTAGGGGCAACAGATGTGAAATAATACACACAATATTGTATCGTAAAGGGTCCATGAGTTGTGGTACACTGAGGTAGGGGCAGCAGATGTGACATTATACACAAAACATTGTATCATAAAGGGTCCATGAGTTGTGCTGCACTGAGATAGGGGCAACAGAAGCATTCAGCGTGTGCGCAGCCAGCGATGATGCGTGGTGCGGGCGAGCCGCACTAGGAGCTATGTCTCTTGCCTACTGGACTGCGTCATCTGCAATCGTGACTCGATCTGAATTGTGAGCCCTGCTGACCGCAGTGTAGGCCGGAGGCAGTGGTCAGGAAGAGCCCAGAACCACGTGGCATTGACTTGAGCTGCATAGAGTTAGTGGTAGGTGTGGTGCTCAGCGTGTGCGCAGCCAGCGATCATGCAATGTCTGTTGCCTACTGGACTGCGTCATCTGCAATCGTGACTCAATCTGAATTGTGAGCCCTGCTGACCGCAGTGTAGGCCGGAGGCAGTGGTCAGGAAGAGTTCACAGCCACATGGCGTTGACTTGAGCTGTATAGAGTTAGTGGTAGGTGTGGCGCTCAGCATGTGCGCAGCCAGCGATGATGCAATGTCTCTTGCCTACTGGACTGCGTCATCTGCAATCGCGACTCGTTCTGAATTGTGAGCCCTGCTGACCGCAGTGTAGATCGAAGGCAGTAGTCAGCACAGACATCAAGGAATGCTTTTTGTCACTTCCTCTTGACAAAATTCGAGGACATAGAGTACAATTCTGTCTGCAATTAATAAATCAAAACTGAATTCTAATTGTGAGCTCTGCTGTCCGCAGTGTAGACTGCCATTCAGTGTTCCTTGGGACTTGCAAGATGAATTTGGTCATTGTACTAAAGCTATAACTGATATAAAACAAGTTCTTGAAGCAAGGATACAAAAAGGATATTATGTAAGTTTTAGGGACGTAATACTTAGTTGCCTACTGGACTCTGGAATTAATGAATCAAGAGTCAATTTTAAATGTGAGCCCTGATGACCGCAGTGTAGGCCGGAGGCAGCGGTCAGCAAGGGCCCACAGCCACGTGGCGTTGAGTTGAGCTGTATAGTTAGGTTCACCTGAAGCAACCAGCGTGTGTGGAGCCTGCGATGATGCGTGGTCCGGGCGGGCCGCACAGGTAGCAATGTTTTTTGCCTAATGAATTCTGTCTTAATAAGTCCACGTGGTGTTGACTTGTGGTGCACTGAGTTAGTGGCACCTGAAGCACTCAGCGTGTGCGCAGCCTGCGATGATGCGTGGTCTGGGGGGGCCGCACTGGGAGCAATGTCTCTTGCCTACTGGACTGCGTCATCTGCAATCGCGACTCGATCTGAATTGTGAGCCCTGCTGTCCGCAGTGTAGATCGAAGGCAGTAGTCTGTACAGACATAAGTCTGTGGTGCTCTGCTGCTGGGTTCCCAGGGGGCCTGTGTTGAGGAGGCCGGCGGTCACGGCAGAGGCCTCGTGGCAGGGTGAGGGCTGCCGCCCTGGCAGATGCTTTGGCCTTCCCAAAAGTGAACCACGCCCAGAGCCCCAGCCTATTTATTCATACTCGTACGCTGGAGTGGGGTACGTTGGACCAGCCCACTCCGCTTCCGCTTCCAGGGGGGACAACACAGCTACATGACCGAGATCTTCCCCACTGCCTGAGGTAACATGGTTGTGTCTATTGTCCACAACACTACAAGCACCAGCAGTATATGTCCAGATGGCGAGGTTAGTGCTCTGCATAGTGAGGTCTGTCCACCACATCACCGCTACACTCCATATTGTGTGCATTTTTATTGATGGGTGACTTGCGTCCTTCACACATACTTGGTTGCCACATCTCCCAAGATTCAGCTATTCAGTGGCTGAGGGACCATGCCGTTTTTGGAGGGTCTGCTGCCTCGGTGGTAGTAGGGAGGGGGGTGGTCCGGGGGGGAGGTCCTGAGGGTGATGGCACTGGGTGTTGTGCCTACTTGGGTGTCGGAGCTGCATGGTCAGTAGCTCTATGACATGTGTTGGTCTTCAGATGTGGTTCTGGGTTGGGCTCCCTTTCACACTGTAGGTAGTCGTCCTGCTTTACACCAGTAAAAGGCAGATGTTAAATTATTACTGCTAACGCAGCTTATCGCTTGTTTTTGGATCGCACCCCAGATTTGGCTGCTCGTTGAAAATATCGGGAAGTGGTGTTTTCGTGTTATTTTTGCATGGGAACACCTACTCTGCATATTATTAGCGTTAGTTGTCGCTCTTATTTGTGGCACATTTTTTTGCGGAAGCTATTGTTGGAAAACTGGCAATATCGGCTGTTTTCAATAGGTTGAGAATGGAATGATAATTTAAAATCACTGAAAAAACCATGGGTTTAATGAACATTATAATTAGAAATTATTATTTAAAAAACGTTTGAAATTCACTGAAAAAACCATAGGTTTCAGGCATGTTATAGTTAGAAATTAGCATTTAAAAAACGTTAGAAATTCACTGAAAAAACCATAGGTTTCAGGGACGTTCTAGTTAGAAATTAGCATTTAAAAAACCTTTGAAATTCACTGAAAAAACCATAGGTTTCAGGGACGTTATAGTTAGAAATTAGCATTTAAAAATCCTTTCAAATTCACTGAAAAAACCATAGGTTTCAGGGACGTTATAGTTAGAAATTAGCATTTAAAAAACCTTTCAAATTCACTGAAAAAACCATAGGTTTCAGGTACGTTGTAGTTAGAAATTAGCATTTAAAAAACCTTTGAAATTCACTGAAAAAACCATAGGTTTCAGGGACGTTATAGTTAGCTGGACATTTCACTCGTACAAAAACATAGAAATTCCATTGTTATAGTTAGTTCAGCTAACTATAACTCACGTCCCCGCAATGCACTGCTGATGACATCACATATTACATCATGCATGACATGGTCAGTGACATCACTGATGACATCTCAAATGACTTCACTGATGACATCATCCATGTGACAATCTGATGCACCTTCTCACACCCTAATATAATCTTTGATACACCCACTCCAAAAAACAGAATACCATTTTTGAAACCATACACACACCAATACCACTGACTACATATCTAATCACTGGTTCTTAGGTCTACACACTCATCCACTCATTCACCCATACAATCACTCATACATGCAGTCACTCATCAATACAACACTATCATATGCACTCATACACCTACACAGACACTCACACACCAGCACTCATCCAGAGTTACTCACACACGTAGTCAGTCATGCAAATAATTAATCACACTTCCATTTACTGACCTATACAGTTATACACACAACACATCACTTATTCAAACAGAAAGAAACGCATAATTACTCTCTTATACAATCACTGATACAAGTACACACTCATCCGTACAGCCACTCTCACAATCACTAACTCTCACGTATAGTCATTTATATACTCCAACTCTCACATACACTGTCTTTTACATATGTAGTTAGTTGGACATGTACTACTGAGACATCCATTCACTCACTAACACACCCATACACATACTCACCCATGCATACAGCTGTTTCCACATGCACTATTGAACCCATACACCCAGTGAATCAACCACTCAAACATGTATGCACAGAGTCACACACCTCCCACGTACCCACACATACTCAGGCACCCATACAAATACTCTGGCAACCAATTAATAACGCATATACACACTCATGTAGCTACTGACCAACCCATGCAGCAGCTTAGACAACAGCAAACAGACTGATATAGACATTCACACAGTTTAGTCACTAACCCATGCATTCGGTAAGACACATGTAATAACTCAGTTAAACAGTCAGCCACACACCTACTAAATCCTCCATCCAGACACTTATACACCCACTCATTCTTCAATACACCTTGGTATATATAAAATTCATATTTAAAGTTTAAAGAAAAACACATTGACTGGATGATGTCATCAGTGATGTCATCAGTGATGTCATTTGAGATGTCATCAGTGATGTAATCAGTGATGTCACTGACCATGTCATGAATGATGTAATATGTGATGTCATCAGCAGTGCATTGCGGAGGCGCGAGTTATAGCTAGCTAAACTAACTATAACAGTGGAATTTCTATGGTTTTGTATGAGTGAAATGTCCAGCTAACTATAACGTCCCTGAAACCTATGGTTTTTTCAGTGAATTTCAAAGGTTTTTTAAATGCTAATTTCTAACTATAACGTCCCTGAAACCTATGGTTTTTTCAGTGAATATATATATATATATATATATATATATATATATTATCTACTGGCAGTCGCCAGTAGATAGTTATAGTTAGGACCTATTTTCCATAGGAAATCCGCAACATTCTATTTGAAATAACGTTGGCGCCGGTTGACGAATCTTCGCGAAAGTTTCCAACTTGTTGGGGCGCTCCGGTCCGCTCCTATCCTGAAAGTCTCGGGGTGATTCGTCAAGCGGGGGCCGAGAAAAAAGGGGGGTCCCAAAACGTGTTTTCCCCATTCATTTTTCCATAGGAACCTTTAGTCGCAGCTACAGCCCGAACTGCTGAACGGAATTACACCAAATTTGGCAAAAAGGTAGCCCTTGGTTCAGAGTCATGCCTTTTGCTTAAATGGTGTAAATCCGTTCAGTAGTTCCTGAGAAATTTGAAAAAGAAAACACATATATATCTGGGCGGAGCCTAACCACACATGTCATCGTGAAATCTGATTGGCTGTCAGCACTTCATCCTGGAATTGCTGGCAGCCATCTTGGGACCAATATAAATGATAGTACCCCATTGAAATGCATTGTAGTGAATCGAAGATTTTGAGGGTTACCAAAAGGAGAACTATAAAGGGTGATAACAGACTTTAGTTACATTAGAATTCATTTGTTGATGGTACCATACTAATTTCAGGAATTGTGGTGTGTTCTAAGGTGATTTTACCCTGTGAAAAATCTTCTGCTGGGATATCATGAATCATGTTTGAGAGAAAACTATTTTCACATGCTTGTCCCATAGAGTTTTGGAAGGTGCTCCAGAAGCTAAAATGAGAGCATATTTTCTGTAAGTTCACATTATCTTTCTCAGTCATGTGAGAATGAAGTCTGACATTCTCAGTAAAAAATGTACATCCAACAAGGGCAGAGACTGTCAGTTGATTCCTTTGTGCTCTACTGCAGCTTCCCAGAGTGTTCTACAGAACAACTAGAGTGCTAACAGCCTTACTTATGACAAAAGTATGGCACACCTGAAGCCATCTTGATTGGAATAAACTGGTATCACTTAAAACATTTAATTTAAAAAGGAACAAAATGATGGGGTTCATGTTGTCATAGAAATTATGGTTAGTGCTGTAGAAAGAAAAATTAGGACATGTTTCAAGTGTGATCTCAAATATCTTCCTGTTATATTTCAACAGGAGCAGCCTGCCAGTTGATGCCTTTGTGTTCTACTGCAGCTTCCCAGAGTGTTCTAAAGAACAACTAGAGCGCTAACAGCCTTACTTATGACAAAAGTATGGCACACCTGAAGCCATCTTGATTGGAATAAACCGGTAACACTTAAAACATTTAATTTAAAAAGGAACAAAATGAGGGGTTCTTTTTGAAATAGAAATTATGGTTAGTGCTGCAGAAAGAAAAATTAGGGCATGTTTTAAGTGAGATCTCAAATCCTCTTCTATTTCATTAGAAAATTCTGACATGCAGACTGAAACAATCACTTTCAATACCAGCAGCAGACTTCCAGTTAACTCCCTAGTGAGCAGCAGCTTTACTACAGTGATCTAATGTGCAACTAGAGTGCTAACATTCTGAATTTATGGCAAATGTGAGACACATCTGAATGCCTTCTTGATGGAATCAAAGTAAAAAACTGAAAGGAAATTAGGAAAATTCATAACAAAGAAGTCTTCCAAGATGGCCACCAGTGAAAAAAGAGCCCAAATGTAGCACAAATATTACCCAGATGTAGCCCACATATAGCCCAATGACAAAAGTGTGCAAAACACTTTTTATTTTTAGTTTTTGTGCAGTTTTATGTAGTGCAGACTGGTCAGGTATTGGAGCGTTGCATCTTAAAACATGACCCCCCTACACTACAAAAACACCACTGCACTACCCTAAACCCTAAAACACTACCCCCAGCATGACCACCTACACTACACAAGCACCACAGCACTATCTTAAACCCTAAAACACTACCCCCAGCATGACCCCCTACACTACACAAACACCACTGCACTACCCTAAACCCTAAAACACTACCCCCAGCACGACCCCCGACACTATACAAGCACCACTGCACTACCCTAAACCCTAAAACACTACCCTCAGCATGACCCCCTACACTACCCAAACACCACTGCACTACCCTAAAACATGACCCCCTACACTACACAAACACCACTGCACTACCCTAAACCCTAAAACACTACCCCCAGCACGACCCCTACACTGCCCGAACATCACAGCACTGCTCTAAACCCTGAAACACCAGCCCCTGCACGACCCCCTACACTGCCCGAACACCACTGCACTGCACTGCCCTAAACCCTGAAACACCACCCCTAGCACGACCCCCTACACTGCCCGAACACCACTGCACTGCCCTAAACCCTGAAACACCACCCCCTTCACGACTCCCTACACTGCCTGAACACCACTGCACTACCCTAAACCCTGAAACACTACCCCCAGCAAGACCCTCTACACTGCCCGAACACCACTGCACTGCCCTAAACCCTAAAACATCACCCCCAGCAAGACCCCCTATACTGCCCGAACACCACTGCCCTAAAACCTGAAATACCACCCCCAGCACAACCCCCTACACTGCCCAAACACCACTGCACTGCCCTAAACCCTGAAACACCACCCCCAGCATGACCCCCTACACTGCCCGAACACCACTGCTCTGCCCAAAACCCTGAAACACCAGCCCCAGCACGACCCCCTACACTGCCCGAACACCACTGCACTGCCCTAAACCTTGAAACACCAGCCCCAGCATGACCCCCTACACTGCCCGAACACCACTGCACTGCCCTAAACCCTGAAACACCACCCCAGCACGACCCCCTACACTGCCCGAGAACCACTGCACTGCCCTAAACCCTGAAACACCAGCCCCAGCACGACCCCCTACACTGACCGAACACCACTGCACTGCCCTAAACCCTGAAACACCAGCCCCAGTACGACCGCCTACACTGACCGAACACCACTGCACTGCCCTAAACCCTGAAACACCAGCCCCAGCACGACCCCCTACACTGCCCGAACACCACTGCACTGCCCTAAACCATGAAACACCAGCCTCAGCACGACCCCCTACACTGCCCGAACACCACTGCACTGCCCTAAACCCTGAAACACTATCCCCAGCACGACCCCCTATACTGCCCGAACACCACTGCACTGCCCTAAACCCTGAAACACTACCCCCTGCACGACCCCCTACACTGCCCGAACACTACTACACTGCCCTAAACCCTGAAACACCATCCCCAGCACGACCCCCTACACTGCACGAACACCACTGCACTGCCTTAAACCCTGAAACATCACCCCCAGCAAGACACCCTACACTGCCCGAACACCACTGCACTGCCCTAAACCCTGAAACACCACCCCCAGCACGACACCCTACACTGCACGAACACCACTGCACTGCCCTAAACCCTGAAACTCTACCCCCAGCAAGACCCCCTACGCTGCCCGAACACCACTGCACTGCCCTAAACCCTGAAACATCACCCCCAGCAAGACCCCCTACACTGCCCCAACACCACTGCCCTAAACCCTGAAACACCACCCCCAGCAAGACCCCCTACACTGCCCGAACACCACTGCACTGCCCTAAACCCTGAAACACCACCCCCTGCACGACCCCCTACACTGCCCGAACACTACTGCACTGCCCTAAACCCTGAAACACCACCCCCAGCACGACCCCCTACACTGCACGAACACCACTGCACTGCCCTAAACCCTGAAACACTACCCCCAGCAAGACCCCCTACACTACCCAAACACCACTGCACTACCCTAAATCCTAAAACACTACCCCCAGCACGACCCTCTACACTACCCAAACACCACTGCACTACCCTAAAACATGACCCCCTACACTACACAAACACCACTGCACTACCCTAAACCCTAAAACACTACCCCCAGCACGACCCCCTACACTACACAAGCACCACTGCACTAACCAAAAACACTACCGCCAGCATGACCCCCTGCACTGCCCGAACACCACTGCACTGCCCTAAACCCTGAAACACCAGCCCCTGCACGACCCCCTACACTGCCCGAACACCACTGCACTGCCCTAAACCCTGAAACACCACCCCTAGCACGACCCCCTACACTGCCCGAACACCACTGCACTGCCCTAAACCCTGAAACCCCACCCCCTTCACAACCCCTACACTGCCCGAACACCACTGCACTGCCCTAAACCCTGAAACACCCCCCCCCGCACGACCCCCTACACTGCCCGAACACCACTGCACTACCCTAAACCCTGAAACACTACCCCCAGCAAGACCCCTACACTGCCCGAACACCACTGCACTGCCCTAAACCCTAAAACATCACCCCCAGCAAGACCCCCTATACTGCCCGAACACCACTGCCCTAAACCCTGAAACACCACCCCCAGCACGACCCCCTACACTGCCCAAACACCACTGCACTGCCCTAAACCTTGAAACACAAGCCCCAGCACGACCCCCTACACTGCCCGAACACCACTGCACTGCCCTAAACCCTGAAACACCACCCCCAGCACGACCCCCTACACTGCCCGAGCACCACTGCACTGCCCTAAACCCTGAAACACCACCACGACCCCCTACACTGCCCAAACACCACTGCACTGCCCTAAACCCTGAAACACCAGCCCCAGCACGACCCCCTACACTGCCCAAACACCACTGCACTGCCCTAAACCATGAAACACCAGCCTAAGCACGACCCCCTACACTGCCTGAACACCACTGGACTGCCCTAAACCCTGAAACACCACCTCCAGCATGAACTCCCTATACTGCCTGAACACCACTGCACTGCCCTAAACCCTGAAACACCACCCCCTGCACGACCCCCTACACTGCATGAACACCACTGCACTGCCCTAAACCCTGAAACATCACCCCCAGCAAGACCCCAACACTGCCCGAACACCACTGCCCTAAACCCTGAAACACCACCCCCAGCAAGACCCCCTACACTGCACAAACACCACTGCACTGCCCTAAACCCTGAAACACCATCCCCAGCACGACCCCCTACACATCCCGAACACCACTGCACTGCCCTAAACCCTGAAACACCACCCCCTGCATGACCCTCTACACTGCCCGAACACCACTGCACTGCCCTAAACCATGAAACACCACCCCCAGCAAGACCCCCTACACTGCCCGAACACCACTGCACTGCCCTAAACCCTGAAACACCACCCCCAGCATGACCCCTACACTGCCCGAACACTACTGCACTGCCCAAAACCCTGAAACACCAGCCCCAGCATGACCCCCTACACTGCATGAACACCACTGCACTGCCCTAAACCCTGAAACACCAGCCCCAGCATGACCCCCTACACTGCCCGAACACCACTGCACTGCCCTAAACCCTGAAACACAACCCCCAGCACGACCCCCTACACTACCCAAACACCACTGCACTACCCTAAACCCAGAAACACCAGCCCCAGCACAACCCCGTACACTGCCCGAACACCACTGCACTGCCCTAAACCCTGAAACACCACCCCCAGCAAGACCCCCTACACTGCCCGAACACCACTGCACAAAACCCTGAAACACCACCCCCAGCAAGACCACCTACACTGGCCGAACACCCCTGCACTGCCCTAAACCCTGAAACACCACCCCCTGCACGACCCCCTACACTGCCCAAACACCACTGTACTGCCCTAAACCCTGAAACACCACCCCCTGCACAACCCCCTACACAGCCCGAACACCACTGCACTGCCCTAAACCCTGAAACACCACCCCTCAGCACGACACCCTACACTGCCCAAACACCACTGCACTGCCCTAAACCCTGAAACACCACCCCCAGCACGACCCCCTACACTGCCCAAACACCACTGCACTGCCCTAAACCCTGAAACACCACCCCCTACACTGCCGGAACACCACGGCACTGCCCTAAACCCTGAAACACCACCCCCAGCAGGACCCCCTACACTGCCCGAACACCACTGCACTAAACCCTGAAACACCACCCCCAGCAAGACCACCTACACTGGCCAAACACCACTGCACTGCCCTAAACCCTGAAACACCACCCCCTGCATGACCCCTACACTGCCCAAACACCACTGCACTGCCCTAAACCCTGAAAAACCACCCCCTGCACGACCCCCTACACTGCCCGAACACCACTGCACTGCCCTAAACCCTGATACACCACCCCTCAGCATGACACCCTACACTGCCCGAACACCGCTGCACTGCCCTAAACCCTGAAACACCACCCCCAGCACGACCCCCTACACAGCCCAAACACCACTGCACTGCCCTAAACCCTGATACACCACCCCCTGCACGACCCCCTACACTGCCGGAACACCACTGCACTGCCCTAAACCCTGAAACATCACCCCCAGCAAGACCCCCTACACTGCCTGAACACCACTGCCCTAAACCCTGAAGCACCACCCCCAGAAAGACCCCCTACACTGCCCGAACACCACTGCACTGCCCTAAACCCTGAAACACCACCTCCAGCACAACCCCCTACACTGCCTGAACACCATTGCTCTGCCCTAAACCCTGAAACACTAGTCCCAGCACGACCCCCTACACTGCCCGAACACCACTGCACTGCCCTAAACCCTGAAACACTAGCCCCAGCACGACCCCCTACACTGCCCAAACACCACTGCACTGCCCTAAACACTGAAACACCACCCCCGCACGACCCCCTACACTGCCCGAACACCACTGCACTGCCCTAAACACTGAAACACCGGCCCCAGCAAGACCCCCTACACTGCCTGAACACCACTGCACTGCCCTAGACTCTGAAACACCAGCCCCAGCAAGACCCCCTATGTGAGAAGTTGGCCTGGTATATGCTGTCCACTAATTATAGTGGGCACCTTGCACCAGTCCAAACAACCCCTTATTGGTGATAGGTTAAAGACAACCTTTATTGAAAGCTATCCTAGTGGTAGCTATGGAGAGCAGCCTTCAGGCTAAGTCTTGAAGGAATGTAAAGCAGCTTGTTTTACCAGTCTATAATCTCTTGAGTGACCAAATGAAAGAGGACCACACCAGGTATATATTCAAAATATATGTATTTATTACTAAACACACCCCTCTAGTCTCTTTATGAGGCTAGAGTTCGAAGTACATAAGTTATAAGTCAGTTATTCACAGTAATAGCACAAATACACGTTTGAGCCCTAGGGGCGTACCAAACCATATACCAAAAAAAGTGGTATAAGAACCACGACTGAGCTAGACACTAGGCCTAGAGCCTGTAGAAGTGCTTGGACCACAAGGAACCACCCAAGGTAGTGACACAGGGGACCCACGGGGGATGCGTGCAGTGTAGTAACACAGCCGCGAATCGCCGTTAACTTCTATGTGGAAAGTCGCGGTTGGGAATTTAAAAAAAAGGGACACTTAAAGGAGGACTTGAAGCAAACCCTTTTAGAACTAGGTCGTTCTAGAGTCTATACCCACGGGAGCACCGGAGTACTCGTGTTACCTCACCCAGGGAAGCCGGGTGCATAGGTGCCTTTCGGTGGTCGGGTTTCGTCGTCGATTCCAATGGCGAGATGCTGCAAAGTGCTGCTGGCGACCAAGTCAAAAGTGTCCGGGTAGATCCAAGGGTGGATCGGAGATCTGAAGAACCTGAAAGCAGAGGGGACAGAGTCTGGGTCACTAGCCAGTGACCAGGAAGGCGATGAGCAGATGCCCACCGATGTTGGGTGCTTCAGGTAGGTTCACAGTCGTCTTGACTCTTCAGCCACGAGGTCCAGGAGGCGTTGTCGATGACCAGGAGCTGGATTCGGACTGTCCCACGACGTTTGTCGATTGCTGAGGTGTCGGCGACCGGATTGGACCCAACAGGCCTTGGCAACGGCAAGTCTCGTGGAAAGTGAAGAAGGACGATGGTGCAGACCAGCAAGGTCTGAGGGACTCACCCAGCAAGGGTAAGTCAAGGCAAGCCTGGAGCAAACAGGGAAGCCCAAGCAGGATAAGATTGGCCTTTGTTAGGGACTACTAGCCAACGGACTAGCGACCGCGAAGGAGCCTTGAGTGGACGCACTTGGAGCTGGCTCACGGGACACTCGTGGAGTGGAGGCCAGTGATCTTCGGTGCAGTCGGTGCTGGAGGCGGGGGCTACTCGGAGCCCAAAGCACAACTTCTTGGGAGTCCAGGAAGAGGATGCACTTTCAAATGTGCTCGGTGTCCAGGGGTCACGGTTCCACGTTACCCACGACAGCTATGGGCCTTAGCTTTGCTGGGGACTCAGGGCAGCCTCAGTGAAGTCTGGAAATCCACCTCTGGTGATGCAAAGACTTCGGCGTCCGACGGGAGCTTCAGCGATGCAGACCAGACAATTGCTTCTTTGGTGCCTGCCAAGCAGGGGAGTCACTCCTTGACCCCAAGGGAGATTCTTCAGTCCTCTAATCTTCAAGTAGAGCGTCGAAGGTCCAGGATTCTGTGTCAGAGTTTCATCCAAGGATAATCTAAAGTCCTAAGGACTGGGGTCCCATACTTATACTAAGGTAGGGGGTTGGACTTACTCTGTGGTCCCACCTATGGGTGGGTCAGGGCAGAGGGGTGGTTACACCCCTTTCCCTTTGTCCAGTTTGCGCCAGAGCAGGGGCTGGAGGCCCCTGATCCGGTTTGAACTGGGGTATGCACAGGGACACCAAATGTGCCCCCAGTGCAGAACTTCAAAGCACCAGAGAGTGCTCCCGCCCAGTCCCAATACACACTATCCTGTCTGGGGAGGTGGTTACACCTCCCTGAGGCAGGAAACCTATTGTCCAGGCCTCCCCTGCCGGAGTTTCGGTCAGCATCAGGAGGCCAGACTTGTGTCTGTGGCAGCAGCATCCATTTTGTGATGCCAGGGCTTTGGAAAGAAGTTACCGGGCAAGCCAGTGTTTACATGTCTCTCCCTCTAGAAGGGTGGAATGCTACCCCCGCTGCAGGGAATTGGCGGGGGGTAGTATTCCAAGATGTTTGACACCAAACACGACATGTTTCTGTGCAGCCATCCCAAAGTTAGCATTTAACGCGAGGTTATAATGCGCTTAAGAGTATATGGTCAGGCTGCACTACAAACAGCATCAGAGAAGGGTCTCCGAACGCTGCAGAGGGGCCCTGCTCATGCAGGGGCACCCTCTCACATAGGAACCATGCACTCTGCCTTCAGGATTGATAAGGCCTGCCATAGGAGTGTGTATGTATGTAGTGATATAGGTAACCTATATCACAGTAAGGGGTGCATGCACCACCTTACCCAGGCTGCAGTAGCAGACCTGTGGTGTCATTTTGGATGGCCTTCCAGGGGTGGCACCATACATGCTGCAGCCCCTGGTAGGCCTCTGAGGTACCTATGCCCTGGGTACATAGTATACCATATACTAGGGACTTATAAGGGCACTCCAGATTCCAATCAGAGATGTGCCTATTGCACATGGAAACCATTTTAGAGAGGAAGCAGCTAGGCTGGGGTCCTCATTGGCAGGGCCCCAGCCAGACTAAAGTCGAAAAACAGTGAAGCATCAGCAAAAAGTGGGGGTACCCATGTGAAGCAGATCCTACTCTCCTACACAACCCCCCCAAACGCAGGGACATTAAACTAACCTTGACCAGTTGAGTCTTCATGTTCTAAGTGGAAGTACCTAGCGAGTCCATCTGCATTGGCATGGTTACTCCCAGGTCTATGTTCCACTGTGAAGTCCATCCCCTGTAGGGAAATGGAGCACCTAAGCAGTTTGGGGTTTTCACCCTTCATTTGTTTTAGCCATAAGAGGGGCTTATGGTCGGTTTGAACAAGGAAGTGAGTACCAAACAAGTATGGCCTCAACTTCTTCAGAGCCCAGACCACAGCAAAGGCCTCCCTCTCAATGGCTGACCAACATTTCTCTCTAGGGGTCAGCCTTCTGCTAATAAAAGCTACTGGCTGATCCTGACCTTCATCATTCAATTGTGACAGTACAGCCCCTACCCCCAATTCAGATGCATCTGTTTGGACAATGAACTTCTTGGAGT
Organism: Calotriton arnoldi; assembly: GCA_963921515.1. Classification (NCBI taxonomy): domain Eukaryota; kingdom Metazoa; phylum Chordata; class Amphibia; order Caudata; family Salamandridae; genus Calotriton; species Calotriton arnoldi. The sequence continues at coordinate 28,929 of CAWUFW010015437.1, read as the reverse complement.
ATTCAGGACTCTGTAGAATGGGAGCAGTGCACATGGCCTGCTTCAGGTCATCAAATGCCTTTTGACAGCTAGCTGTCCACTGAACCTTCTTGGGCATTTTCTTGGAAGTTAAGTCATTCAAGGGTGTCACTATTGATCCATACCCTTTGACAAATCTCCTATAGTACCCAGTCAGGAATAAAAAGGCTCTCACCTGAGTCTGGGTAGTGGGAGCAGCCCAGACCATGATGGTCTGGATCTTGCTCTGCAGTGGTTGAACCTGGCCTCCACCCACAAGGTGGCCCAGGTACACAACCTGACTCTGCCCTATCTGGCACTTGGTGGCCTTGATAGTCAGGCCTGCTTTCTGCAGGGCCTGTAAAACATTCCTGAGGTGGACCAGGTGATCCTCCCAGGTGGAGCTAAAGACAGCAATATCATCTAGATATGCTGCACTATAGGCTTCCAGGCCTGTAAGGACTGTATTCACCAACCTCTGAAAAGTGGCAGGTGCATTCTTCAGACCAAAGGGCATCCCCACAAATTGATAATGCCCACTAGGGGTTGAGAATGCTGTCTTTGGCTTTGCATCATCAGCTAGCCTGATCTGCCAGTAGCCAGCTGTCAGGTCAAATGTGCTTAGATACTTGGCTGAGGCCAAAGTGTCTATTAGCTCATCTGCCCTAGGTATTGGATGGGCATCAGTCCTAGTGACTGCATTGAGACCCCTGTAGTCCACACAAAACCTCATCTCTCTTTTCCCACCACTGGTGTGAGGTTTTGGCACAAGGACCACTGGACTAGCCCAAGGGCTATCTGAGGGTTCAATAACTCCCAAATCCAACATTTTCTGGACTTCTGTCCTGATACAGTCCCTGACATGGTCAGGTTGCCTATAAATCTTATTTTTAATAGGCAGACTGTCCCCAGTGTCCACTTCATGAGTGCACCAGGTGGTCTGACTGGGTGTCAGTGAAAACATGTGTCTGAACTGATTGAGCACCTGTCTACAATCGGTCTGCTGCTGGGTAGTGAGGCTGCCTGCCAAGGCTACACCATCTACTGACCCATCATCAGGGTTCTGTGAGAGCAGGTCAGGGAGTGGGTCACTCTCTTCCTCCTGTCCCTCATCAGTAGCCATGAGCAAGCCCATGTCTGCCCTGTCCACATATGGTTTCTACCTGTTGACATGGAGAACCCTGCGGGGACTCCTGGGTGTTCCTAGGTCTACTAAGTAGGTAACCTCACCCTTCTGTTCAACAATGGTATGGGGTCCACTCCATTTGTCTTGGAGAGCTGCTGGGGCCACTGGCTCCAACACCCACACCTTCTGTCCTGGCTGGTAAACAGTCAGTACAGCCTTTTGGTCATGCCAGGCTTTTTGCAGTTCCTGGCTAGCCTCAAGGTTTTTAGTTGCCTTTTTCATGTACTCAGCCATCCGGGAGCGGAGACCAAGTACGTAGTCCACTATGTCTTGCTTTGGGGGCTTGAGAGGTAACTCCCATCCTTCCTTCACCAAGCACAATGGACCCCTGACAGGGTGACCAAACAAAAGTTCAAAAGGGCTGTAGCCAACCCCCTTTGAGGCACCTCCCTGTATGCAAATAAAAGGCAGGGCAAGAGTATGTCCCATCTTCGCCTAAGCTTTTCTGGGAGCCCTTTAATCATGCCCTTCAAGGTTTTGTTGAATCTCTCAACTAAACCATTGCATTGTGGGTGATAGGGTGTGGTGAACTTGTAAGTCACTCCACACTCCTTCCACATTGCTTTCAAGTATCCAGACATAAAGTTTGCAGCTCTGTCTGATACTACCTCCTTAGGGAAGCCCACTCTTGAGAAAATTCCCAGGAGGGCCCTTGCCACCACAGGTGCTGTAGTGGTCCTAAGGGGAATAGCCTCTGGGTACCTGGTGGCATGAACCACTACCACCAGGATAAACCTGTGCCCAGATGCTGTTTGGGGATCCATGGGACCAACAATGTCAATCCCCACCCTTTCAAAGGGAACCCCCACCACAGGTAGTGGTATCAGGGGGGCCTTTATAGTGCCACCTGCCTTGCCACTGGCCTGGCAGGTTACACAGGAGCGACAAAACTCCTTGGTCTCTTCAGACATGTGGGGCCAGTGAAAGTGAGGGACAATTCTGTCCCAAGTCTTGTTCTGGCCCAGGTGACCTGCTAAGGGAATATCATGGGCTAGGGTCAATAGGAAGCCCCTGAACTTCAGAGGTATAACCAACCTCCTGGTGGCACCAGGCTTGGGGTCTCTACACTCTTAGTACAAGAGTCCATCATCCCAATACACTGTATGGGGACCACTAGCTTTCCCAGCAGCCTCAGCAGCAGCTTGCTGTCTGAGGGTTCAAGAGAGGGGCAGCTCTGCTGCTCCTGGCTCAGATCTGCCCTGGAAGGGCCCCCTGTCCCCAAGAACTTAACTTGGTCAGGTTCAAGCTCCTCTGGGACAGTTCCTTCCTCAGGACTGAGATCATCCCCCTCAAGAGACTGATCTTCCTTCTGAGCCAAGGGGGAAGGCACTGCCTTTTCCCTACTACTCCTCCTCTTGGAGGGCACTTGGTCCATTATTCTAGAATCCAAGGCCTGTTCAGTGCTAGACATTTTGGCTTGTGACCTGGTCACAGCAAACACATCTGCAGGGATGCCCAGCATTTCTGCATGGGTCCTGAGCTCCACTTCTGCCCAAGCTGAAGTTTCTAAGTCATTGCCAAGCAAGCATTCAACTGGTAGGTCTGCACTTACCACAACCTTCTTAAGGCCAGTTACCCCTCCCCAGGAGAAGTTAACAACTGCCAGAGTATGGTCTGTTCTGACATTGCTAGCATTTGTCACTTGGTACATTTCACCAAGTATAATCTGCCCAGGATTCACAAGGTCTTGTGTCACCATGGTGACACTTGCCCCTGTGTCCCTAAATGCCAAAGCCTCTCGTCCATTGATTAAGGGCTGTTGCCTGTACTTGCCCAGATTACTGGGACTCACAGAGGAGGTCATATCCATGCCTCCATCACAAACTAGGACAGCCTGAGTGAGTTCTCTGACTAGGTCAGAGCTCATCTCATTACCCAGGGTCAACCCTACCAAAACCTTGGCTGGAGTACTCCCACCACCAACTGTAACTGTACTAGGGGGAACAGGTGCCTTAGGGGCATTGGTGGGGGCTGGAGTAGAGTCTTTGGACTTGGTGCAATCACTGGTCCAGTGGGTCTTTTGCTTACAGACCTTGCACCATGGTTTCTTTTGGCCTTTCCCTTTGTTAGACTGTGAATCCCCACCTGAAGAAGATTTTTGGGGGCCTTGTGAAGACTTCTGGTCTTTACCCTTATCCCCACCCTTATCAGAGTTCTTAGAGTCTTGCTTCTTTGGGTCACCACCTTGGTTCTGTACCTTCTGCCTCACCCTGGTTCTGACCCATTTGTCTGCCTTCTTTCCCAATTCTTGGGGAGAGGTCAGATCAGAGTCCACCGGGTACTGATGCAACAGCTGATTTTGACAGTTATTAAGAATCTGCTCCCTCATGATAAGATTGTACAATCCTGTGAAGTCACACACCTTACTGCCCATCAACCAGCCTTCCAGAGCCTTAGCAGAACAATCCGCATAGTCTACCCAGTCTTGAGTCTGTGCTTTTGGGTGTCTCTGAACTTTAACCTGTATTGTTCAGTTGTTAGGCCAAACCCATCAATAAGAGCACTCTTCAAGACTTTGTAATTATCAGCATCCTCTTCTCTTACAGTGAGGAGCTTGTCTCTACCTTTGTCTGCAAAGGAGAGCCACAAGATTGCTGCCCACTGCTCCTGAGGGACCCTCTGTACTTTACAGGCCCTCTCTAGAGCAGTTATCCATTTGTGGATGTCATCCCCACTCTGGTAGGGAGGGACAATCTTGCTCAGGTTTCTATGGTCATAAGACCTTTCCCTATCTCTGGGGAAATTGCTGCCACCATAGGACTCTAGTACCAACTTTTTTCTCTCTCTGTAGAGATCTAGGGACTACCTGTCTATAGCCAATTGCTGTTTTCTGAGTTCAAGCTGGGCTTGCTCATACTGAATCAGCCTCTTTCTCCTCTCATGAGAGGATTCCCTCCTATGAGAGGAGACAGAGGTCCCTACTGAGGTGTCAGAGTGGTTAGACTCCTGAGAAGGAGATCTAGACCTTCTAGGCACACTCACAATCCTTCCTGGGGGGACAAAGGAGAGGTCATTCTGATCCTCTTCCTCATCCACAGGAGGAATTGGGTTTTCCAGGTCAAGGTCATTGTCACCTTCCTGGTCAGTTCCAGAGGGGGGTCCTGGGTGTTGTCACCCCTGGCCCCTTCCTCATCTTCTGCCCCACCCTCTGCACCTACCCCTTCAGACCCTAGGGGTCTGCTGAGATCATCAGCCAGTAACATCTCTCTCAGATGTTGGGTGCTGGCACTTTGGCCTGTCTTCACCTTCCTAACATTGCATAATGCTCTCAATTCCAAGAATGGGAGTGTATCATACTTGGAGGGAAGAAGCCCACTGGCTTCTGGCAAGGACTCTCTGGGCTTTGAAGACATTACTAGTGAGGTGTGGTGTATGCACTACCTACTCTAGTGTGGTCTACTAAACTCTCTTGAGTTGTAGAAAGGGTGTGCTATCCCTTAACACACAACTCTAAGTTCAGTAGAACTTACTGTATACTAAGCTTAATTTATATGTACCTTAGGTACCTTTAGTGGTTTTCAGTTGATCAATTCAATTGAGATTATCTGGTAAAACAATAGCAAGCTGGAATCCCACACGCTGCACACCAATGTGAGAAGTTGGCCTGGTATATGCTGTCCACTAATTATAGTGGGCACCTTGCACCAGTCCAAACAACCCCTTATTGGAGATAGGTTAAAGACAACCTTTATTGAAAGCTATCCTAGTGGTAGCTATGGAGAGCAGCCTTCAGGCTAAGTCTTGAAGGAATGCAAAGCAGCTTGTTTTACCAGTCTATAATCTCTTGAGTGACCAAATGAAAGAGGACCACACCAGGTATATATTCAAAATATATGTATTTATTACTAAACACACCCCTCTAGTCTCTTTATGAGGCTAGAGTTCGAAGTACATAAGTTATAAGTCAGTTATTCACAGTAATAGCACAAATACACGTTTGAGCCCTAGGGGCGTACCAAACCATATACCAAAAAAAGTGGTATAAGAACCACGACTGAGCTAGACACTAGGCCTAGAGCCTGTAGAAGTGCTTGGACCACAAGGAACCACCCAAGGTAGTGACACAGGGGACCCACGGGGGACGCGTGCAGTGTAGTAACACAGCCGCGAATCGCCGTTAACTTCTATGTGGAAAGTCGCGGTTGGGAATTTTAAAAAAAGGGACACTTAAAGGAGGACTTGAAGCAAACCCTTTTAGAACTAGGTCGTTCTAGAGTCTATACCCACGGGAGCACCGGAGTACTCGTGTTACCTCACCCAGGGAAGCCGGGTGCATAGGTGCCTTTCGGGGTCGGGTTTCGCTCGTCGATTCCAATGGCGAGATGCTGCAAAGTGCTGCTGGCGACCAAGTCAAAAGTGTCCGGGTAGATCCAAGGGTGGATCGGAGATCTGAAGAACCTGAAAGCAGAGGGGACAGAGTCTGGGTCACTAGCCAGTGACCAGGAAGGCGATGAGCAGATGCCCACCGATGTTGGGTGCTTCAGGTAGGTTCACAGTCGTCTTGACTCTTCAGCCACGAGGTCCAGGAGGCGTTGTCGATGACCAGGAGCTGGATTCGGACTGTCCCACGATGTTTGTCGATTGCTGAGGTGTCGGCGACCGGATTGGACCCAACAGGCCTTGGCAACGGCAAGTCTCGTGGAAAGTGAAGAAGGACGATGGTGCAGACCAGCAAGGTCTGAGGGACTCACCCTGCAAGGGTAAGTCAGGGCAAGCCTGGAGCAACCAGGGAAGCACAAGCAGGATAAGATTGGCCTTCGTTAGGGGCTACTAGCCAACGGACTAGCGACTGCGAAGGAGCCTCGAGTGGACGCACTTGGAGCTGGCTCACGGGACACTCGTGGAGTGGAGGCCAGTGATCTTCGGTGCAGTCGGTGCTGGAGGCGGGGGCTACTCGAAGCCCAAAGCACAACTTCGTGGGTGTCCAGGAAGAGGATGCACTTGCAAATGTGCTCGGTGTTCAGGGGTCACGGTTCCACGTTACCCACGACAGCTACGGGCCTCAGCTTTGCTGGGGACTCAGGGCAGCCTCGGGGAAGTCTGTAAATCCACCTCTGGTGATGCAAAGACTTCGGCGTCCGACGGGAGCTTCATCGATGCAGACTGGACAATTGCTTCTTTGGTGCCTGCCAAGCAGGGGAGTCACTCCTTGACCCCAAGGGAGATTCTTCAGTCCTCTAATCTTCAAGTAGAGCGGTGAAGGTCCAGGATTCTGTGTCAGAGTTTCGTCCAAGGATAATCTAAAGTCCTAAGGACTGGGGTCCCATACTTATACTAAGGTAGGGGGTTGGACTTACTCTGTGGTCCCACCTATGGGTGGGTCAGGGCAGAGGGGTGGTTACACCCCTTTCCCTTTGTCCAGTTTGCGCCAGAGCAGGGGCTGGAGGCCCCTGATCCGGTTTGAACTGGGGTATGCACAGGCACACCAAATGTGCCCCCAGTGCAGGACTTCAAAGCACCAATCAATCACAGAATTTGTAAAGCGCGCTACTTACCCACGAGGGTCTCAAGGCGCTGGGGAGAAAAAAGGGGGGGGTGCTGCTACTGGTCGAACAACCAGGTCTTGAGTAGCCTCCTGAAGGTCAGCAGGTCTTGGGTCTGTCGTAGGCTTAGTGGAAGGGTGTTCCAGGTCTTGGCGGCGAGGTGGGAGAAGGATCTGCCGCCGGTGGTAGTTCTTCGAATGCGAGGGACGGTGGCGAGGGAGAGGTCGGCGGAGCGGAGTTGGCGGTTGGAGACGTAGAAGAGGAGTCGTCTGTTGAGGTAGGCTGGGCCAGTCTTGTGGAGTGCCTTGTGTGCGTGGATGAGGAGTTTGAAGGAGATTCTCCTGTCGACGGGGAGCCAGTGCAGGTTCCTCAGGTGGGGGTGATGAGGCTGTGGCGTGGTACATCGAGGATCAGGCGTGCGGAGGCGTTTTGTATGCGTTGCAGTCGCTTGATGAGCTTGGCCGGGGCTCCCGCGTAGAGGGCGTTCCCATAGTCAAGTCTGCTACTGACGAGGGCCTGGGTGACTGTTCTTCTTGTGTCTGTCGGGATCCACCTGTAGATCTTGCGAAGCATGCGGAGGGTTTTGAAGCAGGAGGATGAGACTGCGTTGACTTGCCTGGCCATGGAGAGCGTTGAGTCGAGGATGACTCCCAGGTTGCGTGGGTGTCGGGGCTGCTCCCAGCGTTGTTGGCCACCAGGAGTCGTCCCAGGCTGAGGGGTTGGAGCCGAGGATGAGGACCTCTGTCTTCTCCGTGTTCAGTTTTAGTCGGCTGATCTTCATCCAATCGGCGACGGCCTTCATTCCTTCATGGAGGTTGGATTTGGCGGCGAGGGGGTCCTTGGTGAGGGAGAGGATCAGTTGAGTGTCGTCGGCGTAGGAGATTATGTTGAGGTCGTGCTGTCTGGCGATGCGTGCGAGCGGGGCCATGTAGATGTTGAACAGTGTTGGGCTGAGGGACGATCCTTGGGGTACGCCGCAGATGATCTCGGAGGCTTCGGATCGGAATGGTGGGAGGCGGACTCTCTGGGTTCTGCCGGTGAGGAAGGAGGTGGCCCATTCCAGGGCCTTGTCTCGGATCCCTGCGTCGTGGAGGCGTGCGCGTAGAGTGCGGTGGCAGACAGTGTCGAAGGCGGCGGAGAGGTCCAGCAGGATGAGGGCTGCGGTCTCACCGTTGTCCAGCAGGATCCTGATGTCGTCGGTGGCGGCGATGAGGGCAGTCTCAGTGCTGTGGTTGCTGCGGAACCCCGATTGGGATGGGTCCAGGATGCTGTTTTCTTCGATGTATCGGGTCAGCTGTTTGTTGACGATCTTCTCGATGACCTTGGCTGGGAACGGAAGCAGGGAGATGGGCCGGAAGTTCTTGAGGTCTCTCGGGTCCGCCTTGGGTTTTTTGAGTAGGGCGTTGATCTCTGCGTCTTTCCAGCTCTCTGGGAAGGTCGCGGTCTCGAAGGAGAAATTGTTGACGTTGCACAGGTGGGGTGCGATGGAGCTGCTGGCTTTGTTGAAGATGTGGTGCGGGAAAGGGTCTGACGGGGAGCCGGAGTGTATTGTGCTCCCGCCCAGCTCCAATACACACTATCCTGTCTGGGGAGGTGGTTACACCTCCCTGAGACAGGAAACCTATTGTCCAGGCCTCCCCTGCCGGAGTTTTGGTCAGCAGCAGGAGGCCAGACTTGTGTCTGTGGCAGCAGCATCCATTTTGTGATGCCAGGGCTTTGGAAAGAAGTTACCGGGCAAGCCAGTGTGTACATGTCTCTCCCTCTAGAAGGGTGGAATGCTACCCCCGCCGCCAGAATTGGCGGGGGGGGTAGTAGTCCAAGATGTTTGACACCAAACACGACATGTTTCTGTGCAGCCATCACAAAGTTAGGATTTAACGCTAGGTTATAATGCGCTTAAGAGTATATGGTCAGGCTGCACTACAAACAGCATCAGAGAAGGGTCTCCGAACGCTGCAGAGGGGCCCTGCTCATGCAGGGGCACCCTCTCACATAGGAACCATGCACTCTGCCTTCAGGATTGATAAGGCCTGCCATAGGAGTGACTTATAGGTTTATATGTGTGTATGTATGTAGTGATATAGGTAACCTATATCACAGTAAGGGGTGCATGCACCACCTTACCCAGGCTGCAGTAGCAGACCTGTGGTTTCATTTTGGATGGCCTTCCAGGGGTGGCACCATACATGCTGCAGCCCCTGGTAGGCCTCTGAGGTACCTATGCCCTGGGTACATAGTATACCATATACTAGGGACTTATAAGGGCACTCCAGATTCCAATCAGAGATGTGCCTATTGCACATGGAAACCATTTTAGAGAGGAAGCAGCTAGGCTGGGGTCCTGATTGACAGGGCCCCAGCCAGACTAAAGTCGAAAAACAGTGAAGCATCAGCAAAAAGTGGGGGTACCCATGTGAAGCAGATCCGGCAAACACCCATCGCAACGAAGAGATAACTTCGCGGTGCCATTACAACGCGGGTACAACATCGCAAAAACGTTTACATCGTAAGGCACAGCAACGCTTAGACGTTTACATCGTAAGGCCTATCATCGTAAGCCACAACAACGCAACTTTACGATGTAAACGTTAATGCGATGTTAACATTGAAAGCTCTCGTGTTTTAAGGGGCAAGGGGCTGATTTTTATTCGGATTTTGCCCTTCTAAATTTGACATTCGGTACATTTTGCCTTTTGCCTATTAAGGTTTCTACAATATTAAAGTGTTTACCCCCAATTGCCCTTCTAAATTTGACATTCGGTAAAGTGTTATAAACTTATTGGGGGGGTACAAAAGGGGTCACCGACCGTGTCTCCAGCCATTCAGACTTTCTTGTCCACAATATTAAAATGTTACGTTAATGCGATATACAGGGGAGTTGGCCTAACGGCTATGTAACGCAGCTGGTGCTCGTGTAAAGCGCTCTGATACCCGAATCGGGTCAAGTTCGCGCTATATAAAACTCCGTTCTCAAAAATAACCACGTACAGCATAAAAAGACGCAGAGGGAAATATTAGTTGAAAAGTCAACTTTGTGGACTTCGCGGATGCACCCTAAGCAGGGGATTCATCATGTCCCATTAATGAAGATCTGACGCACTTGAGCAAATGGCGGCACAAGGTATAGTGGGACAAGGAAGGTGCTAGCTTGTAAAACAACTCTATGGATGTTCATTCCTCTCGTGTTTTGAATTAAAAGCAGGCCGAATTTAATGGATTCATGAGGCCAGGGGCTTGCTTTTATTCTGATTTCAATTGCCCTTCACAATGTAAAATTCTGTAAATTTAGCCTTTGGTTGCTGCAGACTAATCAATTCTGCAAATAAAAATGCTTTTTTCACAAGGGTGGAGGTAAACATTAAAATACTGTTACATCACTCGCATTCGCAAACACTTACCGATTGTGATCGAAAAGTCGGGGGACGCGTACAGTGAACTTCGCAATCTACGAAGTTTACAGATTGTCAGCAGTATGCCTCTGAAAGGCACGTCCTTGAGGAAACAAAAACAAAATAACTTTAGGTTTCAACATTGCAAACAGCGGGTTCAACGCTCAGCCATTACTGGGTTCAACTTACTGGATATGGCGGATGTCTGGGCACAGGAACGTTGGACTCACGTCTGGTCAGCTGGACAATAGAGTCTGAATGGCTGGAGACACGGTCGGCGACCCCTTTTGTACCCCCCAATAAGTTTTTCACAACAGTGGGGGTAAACATTTTAATATTGTAGAAATGTTCATAGCACTATTTTTTCACAGGAATTTAATTAAACAAATTAAACAGTAGGAACGATAGAAAGGGAAGAATTAGCGTCGTGGGGACGGCGGGGGTGGGCAGGGGGGCGGGGGTAGAGGCGGGATCACAAGGAACGTGTTGTATTGGCGTACGATTTCGTTGTCTGCGAGGTGATGTACTCGCCAATAGGAATCAACGCATTGGCGTTGCAACGCCGTGCGATGTGAAAGTTGCCGATGATGTGGCATGTGCGATATCATAAACGCATGGTAAAAGCACGCGGTGGGATCCGGCAAACACCCATCGCAACGAAGAGATAACTTCGCGGTGCCATTACAACGCGGGTACAACATCGCAAAAACGTTTACATCGTAAGGCACAGCAACGCTTAGACGTTTACATCGTAAGGCCTATCATCGTAAGCCACAACAACGCAACTTTACGATGTAAACGTTAATGCGATGTTAACATTGAAAGCTCTCGTGTTTTAAGGGGCAAGGGGCTGATTTTTATTCGGATTTTGCCCTTCTAAATTTGACATTCGGTACATTTTGCCTTTTGCCTATTAAGGTTTCTACAATATTAAAGTGTTTACCCCCAATTGCCCTTCTAAATTTGACATTCGGTACAGTGTTATAAACTTATTGGGGGGGTACAAAAGGGGTCGCCGACCGTGTCTCCAGCCATTCAGACTTTCTTGTCCACAATATTAAAATGTTACGTTAATGCGATGTTAACATTGAAAGCTCTCGTGTTTTAAGGGGCAAGGGGCTGATTTTTATTCGGATTTTTATTGCACTTCTAAATTTGACATTAGGTACAGTGTTATAAACTTATTGGGGGGGTACAAAAGGGGTCGCCGACCGTGTCTCCAGCCATTCAGACTTTCTTGTCCACAATATTAAAATGTTTACCCCCACTGTTATGTTATAAACTTATTGGGGGGGCCATTCAGACTTTATTGTAAGATTGAAAGCATTGTGAATACACTGATGTTGGTGGATGCTGCGGGTGCCACGGAGGTGGACAGTGTGCTTCACTGGAGTACCCTGGAGCCTCGAGGGAGCGATGAAAGTAGTGCTAAGCACTTGGATCATGTACCCTGGCATGCTAAGGGTGGCATAGCCAGGCTGAGGGCAGTCTCCAGGGTGGATGGATGAAGGGTATACGGATGGACGGCTGAAAGGGTGGGTGGATGAATGGTGGATGGATGGCTGAAAGGGTGGGTGGATGAATGTTGGGTGGGTGGATGGACGGCTGAAAGGGTGGGTGGATGAATGGTGGATGGATGGATGAAAGGGTGGGTGGATGAATGGTGGATGGAATGGTGAAAGGGTGGGTGGATGAATGATGGGTGGGTGGATGGATGAAAGGGTGGATGGACAGCTGAAAGTGTGGGTGGAAGAATGGTGGATGGATGGATGAAAGGGTGGGTGGATGAATGATGGGTGGGTGGATGGATGATGGGTGGGTGGATGGATGAAAGGGTGGATGGACGGCTGAAAGGGTGGGTGGATGAATGGTGGATGGATGGCTGAAAGGGTGGGTGGATGAATGATGGGTGGGTGGATGGATGAAAGGGTGGATGGACGGCTGAAAGGGTGGGTGGATGAATGGTGGGTGGATGGGTGAAAGGGTGGGTGGATGAATGGTGGATGGATGGATGAAAGGGTGGGTGGATGAATGATGGGTGGGTGGATGGATGAAAGGGTGGATGGGTGGATGATTGCAAGTAGAAGCTATTGTGAGCCTTGTTATCATACTATTAAAATTTTATTAATACAGACAGCATCACAGACGGGGGGAAGATAACACGTGTACATTAAAAGTGAAAGGAGTGCTAAGCACTTGGTTCATGTTGGTGGATGCTGCGGGTGCCAGGGGTGCCTGGCAGAGAAGTACCCTGGCATGCTAAGGGTGGCATAGCCTGACTGAGGGCAGTCTCCAGGGTGGATGGATGAAGGGTATACGGATGGACGGCTGAAAGGGTGGGTGGATGAATGGTGGATGGATGGGTGAAAGGGTGGGTGGATGAATGATGGGTGGGTGGATGGATAAAAGGGTGGATGGACGGCTGAAATGGTGGGTGGAAGAATGGTGGATGGATGGATGAAAGGGTGGGTGGATGAATGATGGGTGGGTGGATGGATGAATGGGTGGATGGACGGCTGAAAGGGTGGGTGGAAGAATGGTGGATGGATGGATGAAAGGGTGGGTGGATGAATGATGGGTGGGTGGATGGATGAAAGGGTGGATGGACGGCTGAAAGGGTGGGTGGATGAATGGTGGATGGATGGCTGAAAGGGTGGGTGGATGAATGATGGGTGGGTGGATGGATGAAAGGGTGGATGGACGGCTGAAAGGGCGGGTGGATGAATGGTGGGTGGATGGGTGAAAGGGTGGGTGGATGAATGGTGGATGGATGGATGAAAGGGTGGGTGGATGAATGATGGGTGGGTGGATGGATGAAAGGGTGGATGGGTGGATGATTGCAAGTAGAAGCTATTGTGAGCATTGTTATCATACTATTAAAATTTTATTAATACAGACAGCATCACAGACGGGGGAAAGATAACACGTGTACATTAAAAGTGAAAGGAGTGCTAAGCACTTGGTTCATGTTGGTGGATGCTGCGGGTGCCAGGGGTGCCTGGCAGAGAAGTACCCTGGCATGCTAAGGGTGGCATAGCCTGACTGAGGGCAGTCTCCAGGGTGGATGGATGAAGGGTATACGGATGGACGGCTGAAAGGGTGGGTGGATGAATGGTGGATGGATGGGTGAAAGGGTGGGTGGATGAATGATGGGTGGGTGGATGGATGAAAGGGTGGATGGACGGCTGAAAGGGTGGGTGGAAGAATGGTGGATGGATGGATGAAAGGGTGGGTGGATGAATGATGGGTGGGTGGATGGATGAAAGGGTGGATGGACGGCTGAAAGGGTGGGTGGATGAATGGTGGATGGATGGCTGAAAGGGTGGGTGGATGAATGATGGGTGGGTGTATGGATGAAAGGGTGGATGGACGGCTGAAAGGGTGGGTGGATGAATGGTGGGTGGATGGGTGAAAGGGTGGGTGGATGAATGGTGGATGGATGGATGAAAGGGTGGGTGGATGAATGATGGGTGGGTGGATGGATGAAAGGGTGGATGGGTGGATGATTGCAAGTAGAAGCTATTGTGAGCCTTGTTATAATACTATTAAAATTTTATTAATACAGACAGCATCACAGACGGGGGGGGAGATAACACGTGTACATTAAAAGTGAAAGGAGTGCTAAGCACTTGGTTCATGTTGGTGGATGAAAGGGTGGATGGACGGCTGAAAGGGTGGGTGGATGAATGGTGGATGGATGGGTGAAAGGGTGGGTGGATGAATGGTGGATGGATGGCTGAAAGGGTGGGTGGATGAATGATGGGTGGGTGGATGGATGAAAGGGTGGATGGACGGCTGAAAGGGTGGGTGGATGAATGGTGGATGGATGGCTGAAAGGGTGGGTGGATGAATGATGGGTGGGTGGATGGATGAAAGGGTGGATGGACGGCTGAAAGGGTGGGTGGATGAATGGTGGATGGATGGATGAAAGGGTGGATGGATGGATGAAAGGGTGGGTGGGTGAATGATGGGTGGGTGGATGGATGAAAGGGTGGATGGACGGCTGAAAGGGTGGGTGGATGAATGGTGGGTGGATGGGTGAAAGGGTGGATGGATGGATGAAAGGGTAGGTGGATGAATGATGGGTGGGTGGATGGATGAAAGGGTGGATGGGTGGATGATTGCAAGTAGAAGCTATTGTGAGCCTTGTTATCATACTATTAAAATTGTATTAATACAGACAGCATCACAAACGGGGGGAAGATAACACGTGTACATTAAAAGTGAAAGGAGTGCTAAGCACTTGGTTCATGTTGGTGGATGAAAGGGTGGATGGACGGCTGAAAGGGTGGGTGGATGAATGGTGGATGGATGAGTGAAAGGGTGGGTGGATGAATGGTGGATGGATGGCTGAAAGGGTGGGTGGATGAATGATGGGTGGGTGGATGGATGAAAGGGTGGATGGACGGCTGAAAGGGTGGGTGGATGAATGGTGGATGGATGGCTGAAAGGTTGGGTGGATGAATGATGGGTGGGTGGATGGATGAAAGGGTGGATGGACGGCTGAAAGGGTGGGTGGATGAATGGTGGATGGATGGATGAAAGGGTGGGTGGGTGAATGATTACTTGGGAGCATGAGAAGCAGACCAATGTTGTTTCTTAAGGTTTACCATGGTGACGTCACTATGTGCTATTGTTGGTGGTTGGTGGGATTGGTGGATAGGTGAATAGGCACACGACGTATGGTAACAAACACATACATATTAATAATTGCTTCATGTACGTCTTCACAGGAAATGGAAGTACAATGTTTCCATTATTTTACATTTTTATTAACATGTGGGCAAAAAAAATCATAACAGTATTACATTTTGTATTTACACATCTTTACAGAAAATTATACATCACTGTGATGGATGATTATCCAACACTGTATGCCATTATAACCTTTTTAAGGTATATGCAATTTACACATTTGAAACAACAATTCTTTGGCACTGTAATGAAGGTTACACATTCTGACAGTGAATTCTAAGTCATTGTATTGCATAGCCTTAATAATGACAACCTTAAATTAGAATTAATTGTTGTGGCACCGTTTGGGACTTTATTGATTACAATAGTATGTTACAACGGGAAAAATAGTATAGTTACACATAGGAATTCAGGATGTGGGCAAGGCTAGAAAGGTAGTCTGAAGCCACAGACAAATTAAAGAGTTGTAATGCTGACAATAGTCTCGCCGACATTTCCTTAGTTCTATGTGAAATACGTGGGTTAAGACTACCTGTCGAAGATTGAGACATGCGCATTTCTTGAAAACTTTGCTCCTTAACCAAAATTTCAAGGAAATTGTACAAATTAGGGTGTGGCTTCCCTATTGAGTGGTTTAAGGAGTTGTGCCATCCCTCGATGGAATTATTTGTCTTTGCTCCTCCCTCTAAGCAGGTCGAGTTGCAGTTCCACCAGTCCACAAGAAAACGTGGCTTCCTCCTGCGACCTGACCTGCTTAGATGGCCAATCCATGTGTCTTCAAAATAATTGAGGATAGGTGCCAATTTCTCTTCGTTTGACGTAAAGTAATCAGACTCTGTAATCGAGGTGTAGTACTCGTCTACACTTTCAGGAGGAACAAAGCAAAGTGCTGTTAATTTTTTTAACTCAAACTGCAGTTTGCTGTCAGACACATAATCGGCAATTAGAGATGTTTTTTGGATTTTGCGCCAACAGGCCTGACAAAAGTGGAAAAAACAACCTTGAAGTTTGGTCTCTGAGTACAATTTACTTATCGTATTCATCATTGGCAATTCAAAGTCCATTATAACTTTGCGCGGATTTTTGCCTGAGGTTTTGGATTTTACAACTGCTAAAAGCTCACTATACGTGGACGATTGTTTGTCTGGGAGCAAACTGTACACCAATGGGACAACTGTGTTGTTACAGTACCCATGAATTGTATATATTTGTGTGAAAGGGTGGGGCGTGCTTTTAAAGGTACCATCCATCATCCACACCTCACTGTTCTCCAACCTAACAAGGTTTCTGGGGGTGCTAAAGATTAAAATGCGCTTTTGGTCGTTTGCGTTGTCATACAATAGGAAAGGTTCATTACAAGCAGTGACAGACAGTTGCGGAGGAATACATATATCGGAAAAAGTTTGAGGGGTAACTCTTTTGGGGTTGCATGCCTGTTTTTTACGTTGTATAATTCTACGCAAATTTGGGATACTAGGCATACTCGTTGCAACATGCTCAGGGATATGTTGGGCTACCTCCTTAAAATTGCACTGCACGGTTCATTAGAGTTGACTGCAATTTCTTTCATTTCATTAACCGATTCTCTCACTTGAATCGCTGTTGCGGAGGCAGAGTGGCTATGGTCTGTGGTTCTTAGAACAGAGTCACCCAGTGTAACCGCTCTACCTCTGCAATGAGTGGAGTAGTATTGCACACACCTCCAATGGCACCGAGGTTCCGAATTTCGCTCTTTGCAATACACATAACCACTGTGCTCTAGTAGGCGGTTCCCCCTGCTGGAGGTGATGTATTTCGCCATCTTTGATCCAGACATTAGCTGGGGGGAAGGGAAAACAAAATATAGTACATTAAATACACAGGCAAGTTGACAGGTTCAGGTTGCAATAAAAGAAGAAAAATGACACCTAATGTCAAATGGTGATATTACAGTTGTTTATATATACATAGCAAGACTGTAATTTATAACTTGCTGTTTGTATGCTGCTCTTAGATGACAGTTAATAGCTCACTGTTCTATGTTAGGATTTAAACTTGAGTTTGCATGGCGTGGTAGCTCATTCCCATTACTGACAACACATTTTCAATTGACATGACCTTAACATTTACACATACATACATATAGTTTTACTGATCACAAGCGTGAATGTGCAAAAATGGCATCCTCAAGATGGATTGATTTGTTTTGACACTTTTAAAATATTTTTATCCCTGACATATCAAAATTAACAAGCTTTGCTTCATTTGTGCCTTCTGATTCTGATATATTCAAAAATATTTCTACAGTTCATTCAGACAGTTAATTTTTGTTGTGTGCTAGGAAAAGAAAATCTTACAGTTGTTCCTCTCACCCAGCACGATTGTCACTTAGATCCTCTCACTTTGAAGTCAGAGAAAGAAAAGTATACACCAAGATCCCTCAGACGGCAGAGCTTGACATTTGACCACTGTCTTTAAATGCACATTAAATGTGACAAGATAAGATCAACGTTTAAAGACCTTAGAGAAAACGAGCACTCGCTGAAGAATGTAAGGAGTGATGGTGAACAGGCTATGCTCCATGGGAGGTCAAACACATACCGGATAGCCTAACACAAATAAAGCCAGTAAAAAGAATGCAAGCAAAATACAATTGTGTAATCCGCATAATACATGTGCTTTACAGCAGGCACATTAACCATCTACGAAATTTCATTTTGAGTCAAAACTGCCACCATACAAAACTCCACTCTCTCTCCAAAATGTATATTAATCACCAGAGTTATTGTCGCATGCAAATAGCTGGACGCACAAGCACAAGCAACTCTACAGCAGGTGTGCTTTTAATTGCATTTACCATTATGTTAGATGGAGACCAGAGCGTCACATTAATTGCTCTGATTCACACGTCATCCATACAATTTTGCACATACAAAATGTCACAAGCAGTTCTTTCAAAGTAATAATAAAATAGCTAGCATGTAAAAGATACGTGACTACGCTGCCACCAAGTGGCAGATACTATAAACGCAGTCTGCCGTGCTTTGGCCGAGAGCCGAGGGCTGGGACCACAAGACCACAAGATTTGAATCTTTGAAACTACTAATCGGAATTAGGCATTTAAAAAGCAAATATCACTCAGTAGCGGCTGAGTGCCTCTCCCTCGATGTCACGCAATCCCTCGCAGCAGGATCTAAAACAGTCTCAGTGACAGTATGGCACATGCACTCCCCCTGTGACAGCATCATTCCTGTGCATGTGGCTCACAACACGAATGCACAGAAAAACGGGACACATTGATCAACAGACGGATGGTCTAGATGAAGCAAAAAGGACATTTTTAAGCACACACGACCCTGGAACCTTACAATCGACCTGTTGCTTGAAGGGAGCATTCTCACACCTGAAAACTGCCCAGACGTTAACATGGGATAATAATACATTTGACATCTCCATAGTGCAGATCATCTTCAGCTATTGGAGTGCATGAGTCGACTCTGTAAATCCAGAGTGCATATACAGGGGAGTTGGCCTAACGGCTATGTAACGCAGCTGGTGCTCGTGTAAAGCGCTCTGATACCCGAATCGGGTCAAGTTCGCGCTATATAAAACTCCGTTCTCAAAAATAACCACGTACAGCATAAAAAGACGCAGAGGGAAATATTAGTTGAAAAGTAAACTTTGTGGACTTCGCGGATGCACCCTAAGCAGGGGATTCGTCATGTCCCATTAATGAAGATCTGACACACTTGAGCAAATGGCGGCACAAGGTATAGTGGGACAAGGAAGGTGCTAGCTTGTAAAACAACTCTATGGATGTTCATTCCTCTCGTGTTTTGAATTAAAAGCAGGCCGAATTTAATGGATTCATGAGGCCAGGGGCTTGTTTTTATTCTGATTTCAATTGCCCTTCAAAATGTAAAATTCTGTAAATTTAGCCTTTGGTTGCTGCAGACTAATCAATTCTGCATTTAAAAATGCTTTTTACACAAGGGTGGAGGTAAACATTAAAATACTGTTACATCACTCGCATTCGCAAACACTTACCGATTGTGATAAAAAAGTCGGGGACGCAGTACAGTGAACTTCGCAATCTACGAAGTTTACAGATTGTCAGCAGTATGCCTCTGAAAGGCACGTCCTTGAGGAAACAAAAACAAAATAACTTTAGGTTTGAACATTGCAAACAGCGGGTTCAACGCTCAGCCATTACTGGGTTCAACTTACTGGATATGGCGGATGTCTGGGCACAGGAACGTTGGACTCACGTCTGGTCAGCTGGACAATAGAGTCTGAATGGCTGGAGACACGGTCGGCGACCCCTTTTGTACCCCCCAATAAGTTTTTCACAACAGTGGGGGTAAACATTTTAATATTGTAGAAATGTTCATAGCACTATTTTTTCACAGGAATTTAATTAAACAAATTAAACAGTAGGAACGATAGAAAGGGAAGAATTAGCGTCGTGGGGACGGCGGGGGGGCGGGGGTGGGGCGGGGGTTGAGGCGGGATCACAAGGAACGCGTTGTATTGGCGTACGATTTCGTTGTCTGCGAGGTGATGTACTCGCCAATAGGAATCAACGCATTGGCGTTGCAACGCCATGCGATGTGAAAGTTGCCGATGCTGTGGCATGTGCGATATCATAAACGCGTGGTAAAAGCACGAGGTGGGATGGTGCGCGATTTTTCGTCATACATCCTCAGCTGTCCCCCCTCCGACCCACTGACTTTGTGTTCCGGCTACTTACCTGTTACTTGTCGGTTGGTGCAGCTATGGCAGACACATGGGTGTGGGGTGTGCTCCACCTTGCTGCGCTGTAGGACTAGGGGCCTGGTGGGTGTTGTACTTCAGCTGTCCCCCCTCCGACCCACTGACTTTGTGTTCTGGCTACTTACCTGTTACTTGTTGGTTGGTGCAGCTATGGCGGACACATGGGTGTGGGGTGTGCTCCACCTTGCTGCGCTGTAGGACTAGGGGCATGGTGGGTGTTGTACTTCAGCTGTCCCCCCTCCGACCCACTGACTTTGTGTTCTGGCTACTTACCTGTTACTTGTCGGTTGGTGCAGCTATGGCGGACACATGGGTGTGGGGTGTGCTCCACCTTGCTGCGCTGTAGGACTAGGGGCCTGGTGGGTGTTGTACTTCAGCTGTCCCCCTCCGACCCACTGACTTTGTGTTCCGGCTACTTACCTGTTACTTGTCGGTTGGTGCAGCTATGGCAGACACATGGGTGTGGGGTGTGCTCCACCTTGCTGCGCTGTAGGACTAGGGGCCTGGTGGGTGTTGTACTTCAGCTGTCCCCCCTCCGACCCACTGACTTTGTGTTCCGGCTACTTACCTGTTACTTGTCGGTTAGTGCAGCTATGGCTGACACATGGGTGTGGGTGTGGGGAGTGCTCCTGGCACTTCTGGAGTACAAGGGGACCTGGTGGGAGTTGCGGT
The DNA here is from genome assembly GCA_963921515.1 of Calotriton arnoldi. Taxonomy (NCBI): domain Eukaryota; kingdom Metazoa; phylum Chordata; class Amphibia; order Caudata; family Salamandridae; genus Calotriton; species Calotriton arnoldi. The sequence goes on along the minus strand of CAWUFW010015437.1, from coordinate 8,755 downwards.
GCTGGCTGACTGTACACATGCCTCCATGGTTTTGTTAGTTGGTAGGTTTGGGCTGAGTGTGTGGTAGTGTCTGTTGCATGTGTGAGTGCTGTCTTGTGTATTGTGTACTGGACATGGGGGTGTTTGTCCCTCGGAGCTATGGCATAGTGGTAGTGCATGTGAGTACATAGCGGTGTGCTGGTATACATTTGTTTGTACTTACCAGCCTCCACTCCCCTGGTATTCCGGTGAGACTCTCCGGATGTAGGATGCCTCGCACCTTCTCCTCCCACGCCTTGAAGGTCTTAAATAGCGCGGGATTTCCTCCACCAGTCCTGTCAGCCAGCTGCCGATTCTTGGCCTCCTTCTTTTTGACCACTCTTTTCATGTCGTGCCACCTCTTGGTGATTTCGGCTCTGTTGCGTGGCACGTTCCCGACTGCATTGACCTGGTCTATGATCCTGCTCCACAACCGGTTTCTGGTGGCTACTGGTGTCTGTTGGACCTGGTTCCCATAGATTTGTGGATGCACCTTGATGATCTCGTCGACCATGACCGTCAGCTCAGTGGAAGTGAACTTGGGCATTCTCTGTGCTGCCATGGTGTGTGGTTTCTTGTTTGTGGTGCTGGTGCAGTGTGTGTGTGTGGTGTGTGATATGCAGGGGGTTTGTGGGGCCGGTGTTTGGTGGTGGTGGTGGTGGTGGTGATGGGTGCGTGTCTGTGGTGTGCTGCTGAACTTTCTCTCTCGCTGTGTTCTGTGCTCTCGTCCTCAGTTTGTAGTGTTGCAAGGGATTGTGGTCTGTGAAGGGGCTGCTTTTGTACTTACCTATGTGGGTGTGTCATGATGTGCTGTTGTTTTCAGGTGTGTTGTGGCTGGTGTTCTGGGATTTGTAGTTTATTTGTTTGTTTAGGGGGGATGTGTTTTCGGGATGTGTACTGTGTTTGGGTATTTGGGCGTGGCTTGCTGTGTGGACTTGTTGGCCATGTTGTGTGTGTTTCTTTGGTCCACGGATGGTTTCTGTGCCGGGACGTGGCCGCCAGGGCTTCCGCCATGTCCATTTTCATCACTGTTGTTTACGATGGCGGGCGGTGTATTTGTGGATTTTCCGCGCTCATGTCGGGAAGATCCTAATTTCATGGCCGGTGTCTCGGTAGTCAGGGCTGGCGGTTTTGGGTTGTCGTGCGGGTTTGCGTCCGTGGCGGACGGATAGACTTCGACTCGGACATAGACGGGCGGTATTTTGTGTGTTTTTTCCGCCGCGGGCGGTGTTCGCTTCGCGACATCGTGATTGCTCGGTCGGTATTCAGACGGTGTAGGCGGGCGTTTTTTTACCGCTATGGTGGATGGCGGATTTTATACCGCCCGGTATCATAATGGACACCTTAATTTTCTCCACAGAACAAACATCAAACAACACCAGGAGAGGAGTACACACCCTCCATCAGAAACAAAAGACAATCATTAATAGAAAAAAAAAGAAAACAAGGTAATAAAACTCAACTTTTTTTATATATAAAAGCACAAGCAATTTGAAGCAAAGTTTAAGTAACTTTGCAAAACAACAATGAAATTCACTTTCCAAAATAAAACTATCTTCAACTATTTTTTTTTACAGACTTTTAATAAAACAGAACATTGAAAATTCAAACATCGAAGCAGAAGAAAACCAACTTTCCAAGGTAAATATTTAGCCACAGGTTTTTATAAATAAAGTTTTAATAGCTCAACAAAAAAAACATAAGACAAATCGAACCAAACTATCCCAAACAAAGCAAGCCAAACTTTATACTGTACAACCATTTCAAAGCACTAATCTTTTACATTGCAGGGTAATGGAAAATATAAAAAACACCAAAAAAGAATGCTAAACAATATTTTTTTTTTCCCAGACCCAACAAACCAACAATGGTAACAACTTTGAAAAACACCAACAAAACAGAGAACAACCACCACAGAACAACCAAAAAGCCAGAAGCATTAAAAAATAACAATAAAAAAGGTAAGCTATACCAATAACTGTTCTGTATAACAACCTAACCATTATTAATTTCTAGGTAAATAATTAAGATCATAAAAATTCAAAAGCAAAATCAACAATGTAAAACAATTTAATCAAAGTTCATAGTGCCTAATATTTAACCTGCACAACATTGTGCATAAAATGTTCACTAACATTTTTTTTTTAAAATAGGAAATCACCAACACTTGCAAATAACTAGACAATATTTTTTTCTTTTTCAATTCTCTACAGATAATGGCTTCCCATAATGAGGCGAAATACATAAAATCCAGCAGAGGAAACCGTCTGTTAAATCATAGTGGGTATGTTTATTGTAAGGAGAGACTAACTGAGCCCAGTTGTCATTGGAGGTGTGTGCAATATTACTCGTCCCATTGCACAAGCAGAGCGGTTACTCTTGGTGACTCTGTTTTAACAACCACAGAGCATAACCACTCTGCCTCTGCAATGGAGATTGAAGTTCGTGAAAACAGTTCAATGAAATAAAAGCAATTGCATCCACCTCCAATGAACCCTGTGGCGCAGTTTTGAAGGAGGTATCCCAACACATTCCATCTCATGTTGCAAGTAGTATGCCCACAATACCCAACCTACGTAGAATTATTCAGCGTAAAAAACAGGTAAGTAGCCCTCTAAGAGTAACACCCCAAACCTTTTCTGACATTAACATTCCTCCTGAACTTTCTATAACAGTTACTAATGAACCATCTCTTTTACATGACAACCAAAACCCTCATAAAAGAATACTAATCTTTAGCACACCCCATAATCTTGTTAAGTTGGAGAGTAGTGATATTTGGATGATGGATGGGGCGTTTAAATCCACACCCCATCCATTCGCCCAAATATACACTATTCATGCCTATATCAATCATACAGTTGTTCCCTTAGTGTACAGTTTACTCCCTGATAAACAATCCTCAACATACACTGAATGTTTGTCAGTGATAAAAGCTAAAACAATGAACAAAAGTCCTAGAAAAGTGTTAATTGACTTTGAATTACCACTGATTAACAGAATTACCAAAATTTACACGGATACCCAAATTCAAGGATGTTTTTTTCACTTTTCACAGGCATATTGGCAAAAAATTCAAAAAACATCCTAAGGGGTCGATTCCGATCTCGGTCGGAAGGCCTCCGAATTGGATTCGGCTTACCGGATCTGAGTCGGAGGCTTTGTTTCCGACTGAGTCGTACAGAGGTCCGGACGCCCAAGTACGATGCGAATGAACGCAAAATCGCCGACCGAATCGTTTCCGGGTCCAAACCGCTCCGTATGACTCGTTTGCACTCGATTCGTACCGCGCAATGGAGACGTTTTACGACCGAGCCAGTACGATGCACGATCCGGACAGCCGGATCGAGTCGGAGCCTCCGACACGTAAACGCTCTGGGAAGCGGACTTCGGGGGTCCGAGCTGGACCCCCCTTCACCCGTAGCCTTACGAGTCGGACACAGGGGGGACCCAAGGGTCCCCCCTATACATGCATGTATGGTGTGGATGGCACCAACGCATACCCACTACAGGGGGCACCCATTTGCGCAACGTAGCCATTCAGTCAATGGGAGCCCATGTACGCGTCGTACGACCGGCTCCCATTGACTTCAATGGGATTCTGACCGAACCAAGTCCATCAGCATGCGGCTGCATCGTACTCGCTCGCTTGGAGCCAAGGGGCACGAATCGGTCGGAAATTGCTCCGGGAACGTGTCGGACGGAACGGTTTCCGACCAGGATCAGAATCGGCCCCTTAGTTGGGGATTATATATCAGACAGCAAACTACAATTTGAATTTAAAAACTAACAGCACTTTATTTTGTTCCTCCTGATAGTGTAGACGAATACGACACTTCTATTACAGAATCTGAATACTTTACTACAAACGAAGACAAATTATCACCCCTACTAAATTACTTTGAAGACACATGGATTGGCCATCTAAGCAGGTCAGGTCGCAGGAGTGGTGGAACTGCTACTCAACCTGCTTAGAGGGAGGAGCAAAACAAACAATGCCATAGAGGGATGGCACAACTCCTTCAATAAATTAATTGGGAAACCTCATCCTAACTTCTATCATTTCTTGGAAATTTTGAGGAAGGAGCAAAGTTTCGAAGAAATGAGTATGTCGCAATCATTAACTGGTAGTCTGAACCCATGAATTTCAAAAAGAACTGTCTGAGCGACTATTGGGTGCAATTCAACAATTTTCGTTGATGGTGGCTTCAGACTACCTAGATAATATTGCACACATCCTCCATTTCTAACCTACACTATCTCCTATAACTCCTTACTTGCCTGTTTTGACCCAAAATACCCCTAATTCAATTGCCATTTTTCTAAATATACTAAAATTATATTAAAAAGTCGGGTTTTCTTACCTTCTGATGTCTTCTTTTTTCAACTCTTGGACTTACGTTCAATTCAGTTTTTCACCAAGAGTCCTTTGTAGTCATTTAAACCATTGCAAATATTCCATAATCCTTGTTGAAGTCCATGACCCGAGTGAAACTTTAAACAAAGCGCACAGTTCTGCAAAAACATATTTTTACAGTTAATAAATAAACTGTAAAAATTTCTGTGCACACCGACAAGAATTGCACCCAAAACAAAAATCCCGAAAAAGAAAAATAGTGGGGCAAAAAACACAAAAGAATCCAGCTATGCAATCCAATCTCGATCAAAATCCAAATCTGATATAAATCCACATCCCAAAATCCATCGTTGTAATCCCTTCTTGAAAAAAACCAATACGATCTCCCAAAATCCAATATGCAATGTTTTAAAAATCGGCCAAAATGTTTTTTTTCAAAACATGAAGGGGCCGATTCCGATCTTGCTCGGTAGGCCTACGAATCTGACCTAGTCCGATACATAGAGCCGAATTCTGACCGAATCGTACGCTTTCTGACCGACTCGTACATCTGTACGAGCGAGCAAGCACGATGCTCCGTACGCGAAATCGCCGATCGAATCGTTTCCGGGTCCGAACCGCTCTGTACGACTCGTTCGCAGACGAATCATACCGCACAATGGAGTCGATTTCCGACCGAGCCAATACAATGCACGATTCGGACAGCCGGATCGAGTCGGAGTCTCCGGGACAAAAACGCTCCTGGAAGCGGACTTCGGGGGTCTGTGCTGGACCCCCTTTGCCCGTTGCCTTATGAATCGAACACAGGGGGTGACCCAAGGGTCCCCCCTACATATGCATGTACGGTGCGCGTGTGAGCGAGGAGTCCCTGCGATAGGGGGCGCACTTCTCCGAGACGTGCTATTTTCTCAATAGGAGTCTTCAATGGGGCTCCAAGCGACACGAGTCCGTCAGCACTAGATCGCATCGTACTCCCTCGCTCGGAGCCAAGGGGCACGAATCTGTCGGAAATCGCTCCGGGAACGTGTCGGACGGAACGGTTTCCGACCAGGATCGGAATCGGCCTGAAGTCTTTTTGAAAGTTCTTATGAACTATCCCTATCCTTATAAAAGCGATGATGCATTAACTTTTGTTCCAAAAAAACAAATACGATTACTTTCATTACACTTTAGTTTAATAAAATTTATAATCTTTATAATTTAATGCATTTTGTTAAACAAAAATTGTTACGAAAGACTGAAACCCGACGTGGGCCTACTACTTCAACCTGTTTTGGAATGAATTTTTAAGTGAATACACACAAAATGAACACAAAACACATTTACTATTTCTAACTACCTCCCTCCTCTCTCCTTACACTAAACATTACCACAATTTTTTAAAAATTTTGAATAATTAAAATTCGCTTTACCTTGACAGAGCTCTCCCTTGCATCTGATCCGTAGCGCGACGATCCTCGTAATGACGAAAGTTACGTATACGCGGCAATGTCATGTCTTTCTGTATAAACGAAAAAAGGACAATTTTCCCCATTGACTTCAATGGTAAACCGTGCAAAAACCTACAAAGAAATTAAAAAATATATTTTACTGTTCATTGAAAATTCTAAAACAAATTTTAAAAAATATTCTTATTAATAAATTAAATTTTGAACATTTTTGCATATTTATTTATAATGTTATAATAAAATGTCTATGTTAAAAATATAAATATTTTATTATACTACATCATTAATCTGTGTATTGTTTATTTCTTTACTGTATTTTTGTATATGTATTTTTCCATGCTTATACCGTTCAATTATGTTTAGTATATTTTTAAATTGTATTTAAATTTTATTAATATCTATATTAAATTCTATTTTTAATCTTAACATTTTATAAAATAATTATTTTTATATATTACATTTTGCTCTGATCCCCTCCTTCCAAATACTTCCTTTTATTATAAGTACTTAATTTTTTTAATTAGTTTAAAAATATTTTTATATTTTTTATGAATTTTAAAAATACATATATTAAATAATATTTTTTAAAAACTCTTGTTTTAAAATTATTACCTGAGTATTAGTTTACTACCCCACCCAAAACCCCTATTTTCCTAGCATCCCGTGCCACTGGATTTGTGCAATGTATTTTTTTAATAAATACTATTTTTTTATTACATCATTTAATACTCTAATTGTTTTTTTTAACCTGTGTATTAAATATTTTTACATTACCTGAGTATTAATTCATTAAATTATGAGTGTTTAAATAGTATAACTCACCCCCTAATTTTTCGAATAAATGTAAAAAAATTCTACATTTAAAAAAAAAATGTTAATCAATAACCTTTTAAATATTTTTTTTAATCTTTTTTCATATAATACTCTATTAATAAAAATATTACTTGAATAATAATAAAGACCCCACCCAAAACCACAACTTACTATTTTTTTTAAATTACCGGAGTATTAATATTCCATTACAAGCACTCTAAAATGAAATTTAAAAAAATCTAACTTAAATAATTACAAATAAAAACGTATGTCAAAATATTACCTGAGTATTAATAAACACCCCACCCAAATCCACAATTAACCATATTAAAAAAACTTACCTGAGTATTAATATTCCATTACAAATACTCTAAAATTAATATTAATAAAAAATCTAAGTTAAAAAATAAATAACAACTTAACTCTAATACTTACCTTACAATGCATTGTAATGGCATGCGTTCTAATGGCATGCATAGTAAAGGCACATGCGTTGTAATAGTATGCGATGTAATGGTAGTTGCGTTGTTAAAGTTGCGTTGTAAAGGCATTATGATGTAATGCCTGCGTTGTAATGGACGTCTCCCGTCAGCTTACTGTCCAGTAGTTGCTGGTGCAACTCAGAAGAACATACACTGTGCATTTGCTCACTCATAATCAAATGGTACAACCACTAAGCGTGGGCGGTAAAATCCGCTCCGCTCACGGAATTTGCGGAATTTCTGCAATTCCGCGTTCTGCGGAGAACGCGGAATTACCAGAAATTCCGCGGCGTAGCGGAACTTTTTCCTTGTTCGCGCTTTAAAAATGCGTTTTTGCGTGCGCGGTAGCGACTTACCGGGATCCCTGCATTCGCCGGCGAGTTTTCATATCCGTTCGCGTGCGCCACGGGATTTTGGTAGCCGGCCGCGCAATCCCGCGAGAGTGTGCGATCGCGAACACCTCATTCGGACGTGCCATCGGACCCCACAAGAGTGTGCGATCGCGAACACGTCATTCGGACGCGCCGGCGGAACTTTGGTGAAGCTCGCGATGCCGAACACGCAAAATTTGCAATCTGGAGAAGAATAATATTGGTAGCAGCATAAAACCTTATCAAAAATGATGATTTGGATGAAAAAACTCCTCAGATTGACATTTGGCTGTACTGTTTTTGTGCAAGGAGTCCTTTTTTTTTGGAGAGGAAGGAAGTACCCCAGAGTCTCCAACTTCCTGTTCCTGTGCAGCAGGCTCCTCCCAGTGCTTTGTCCGTGTCCTGTTCACTTTTCATTTGGATTTGGAGCTGGAAGGATCACTCTTTGGGGTCGATTCCGATCCTGGTCGGAAACCGTTCCGTCCGACACGTTCCCGGCGCGATTTCTGACCGATTCGTGCCCCTTGGCTCCGAGCGAGCGAGTACGATGCAATGTAGCGCTGACAGACTTGTGTCGCTCGGAGCCCCATTGAAGTCAATGGGAGCCTATCGTACGATGCGTACATAGACTCCCATTATGAAAATAGCACGTCTCGGAGAAGTGCACCCCCTATCGCGGGGACGCCTCGCTCACGCCCGCAAAGTACATGCATGTGTAGGGGGGACCCTTGGGTCCCCCCTGTGTTCGACTCGTAAGGCTACGGGTGAAGGGGGTCCGGCACGGACCCCCGAAGTCTGCTTCGCGGAGGGTTTTCGTCCCGGAAACTCCGACTCGATCCGGCTGTCCGAATCGTGCATCGTTCTGGCTCGGTCGGAAATCGACTCCATTGCGTGGTACGATTCGTCTGCGAACGAGTCGTACGGAGCGATTCAGACCCGGAAACGATTCGGTCGGCGATTTCGCGTTCTTCGCATCGTACTTGCTCGCTCGTACAGCTGTACGAGTCGGTCGGAGAACACGTGTACGGCTCGTACTTTTTCCGGACGGATCGCATTTGGAGCCCTACCGACCGAGATTGGAATCGACCCCTTTGTGACTGCTGCATCATATATCATTGGATTTGAGGACTTTTGGATTTGAGGACTTTTGGATTTGAGGACTTTTGGATTAGAGATTTTACAAGTAAGTTGGTGTTGTTTGTTTGATTGGGGCATTGCAGTTGCTGCAACTACAATTTTTGTACTTTTCATCAATTACATTTTTTT